>JAINUW010000732.1:0-542500 GCA_020205615.1 Panax quinquefolius | reverse complement strand
TATCAAATACTAAAGTTCCTCCATTCAAACATTTGATTTATCCTATACCCGAGGATGGTGGCCTCGGTGTCCATGTTACTTTGGATTTAAATGGCTAAGTCAAATTTTGCCCTGATGTTGAATGGACTGTTGGTACAGATGATATATCAAGCTTCCTCAACAAGTAAGTTTATTTTATAATCACTCTTATTTTTAAATCGACATAATTTAATAACTGATAGCATAGTTAATTGAGATCTTTGTGTTATGCACAAGCTATTGATTACTTGATTTTGCAAGTTGCTTGGAAGCTTCTTAGTGAAAGTCTTAAATGTAAACATCTCAGGATTTACCAGTTAAATCTGATGAGATAGTTATAAATGAGCATCTCTAGTGCTGTATAATCGCATTCACTCTGATTGGTCATTCTAGAAAATGACCCAAGATAAATATCAAGCGTATGTCTGGTAACTGTTGCTCCCAGATCATTTATTTTTTGTTCTTTTTATTGAATTCTGGAGCCGAAAACTTTGTTTTGTTTCTGTTTCAAGAAAAATGGGAGCAAAAGCCATTTTGGGAGCAAAAAAGTGAAAACACCAAAAAGTTGATTCTTCAATTTTGGAAACACGTGAAACCGTCAAAACATTTGTGATTTGGACCACCACCAAATCCTCTCAAAAACAAAATTTGTGACTTCTTCATTACATAAATTCAATAAATAAGTATCCCTCCAAAGGAAACCAAATCCACTACATCTCACATCTCTCCTTTCTCACTCTCCTTTGCTCGTCACTACTTCACTAGTCACTTTATCTTATAGACATCCATAGATGGAAGGCGAATATTTTTAGAAAAATTGGGGCGTCAGTTCCTCCTATAGATGGCGAATCGGCAACAACCATTTGCTATAGATCACTTCTCTCTCTCTCTCTCTCTCTCTCTCTCTATATATATATATATATATATATATATATATATCACTTCTACTCAGCTTTGAAGACTCAATAAGGTTTACAAAACATTAATCCTTTAATTTTAGAATAGCTAAACTAGGGAAGATTTTCAACAGTGGGTATAAAACCATGTGATCTAGTTACCAGAATTATATTTGTGAATCCTTTTGCAGGTTTGATTACTCTGTATCTGTGGACCGTGCAAATCAATTTTACTCTGAGATAAGAAAGTACTACCCTGACCTGAAGGATGGATCACTGGAGCCTAGCTATGCTGGCATCCGGTCAAAACTCTCTGGTCCTGGGCATGGTTCTATTGATTTTATCATACAGGTTACTAAACTTATTCTTCCCTAGTCCATATACTATTTGTTACTACATATTGATTATGCTTTGAAATTAGTTGCCTATCATCTTAAATTTTATCTGTCATGTTGTCTAGAGACAGACACCTGTCCACAAATCATTATCCACCAAGGGAATAACCAAGCAATTAGCTTCTCACATTGCATGAGAAATACAGCATAACTTGACTGTCCGTTTCCACCTATTTATTCGATTTTATCGAGCCTTTTTCATCCTAGCTAACAAAATTCACCAGATCCCAATTGTAGCCAAAATAAAATTTGAGCGGCTTTTGGGAATCCCGTCAAGAATCATGTAATTTTCTGCAATTAATGTCTTGCCTTCATTTAATCCTCTACACTAAACACTTACATCCATCATGCAAAAACCAATGTCAGATCTCCATCTCTATCCTTTATATGTAGATTTAATTTTATTAATTTTGCCTCTCTTTTTTCCGTTGAAGGGCGGGAGAATATGTTAACTATGTATGTATTTGTGATGGGGTTTTTTTCCATAACCTCTTTATTTATTATATTGAAGCACAACAATAGTAATTATGTAAAGAGGCGATGAGATTGTGAGCACGCCTTCATGTGTGTTCCCTTGCTTATATCTGTGAAAAGGTTTCTCAGTTTATTCCATTGAAATTAGGGAAGCCAAAGACTAATCTAGTCCAAACAATTTAGTACTTTCAAAAGTAGCACCATATTTGGTGAACTATTAATCAGTTTTATTCCTATAGGCAAAATTTTACATGCATTTTATGATATTATAGCTTCAGTAGACGTTTATCAAATCAATTAAACTTGTGATATAAACAAAGTGTGTAATCAGTATCATATACTCCTTGTTTTTTTTTATAGTCCCTCTGTCAAGTTATTATAAACAGATACATGGGGTATCTTTCTAAATGATTAATTTTGCAGGCAGAGGAAACTCATGGGGTACCTGGTCTTCTGAACCTGTTCGGTATTGAATCACCGGGTCTAACATCAAGTATGGCAATTGCAGAGCATGTTGCTGCTAGATGTTCTGGACGATAATCCAATTTTAAGTTGATACTTGATATATCTGTTATATATCGGTGTGAAACATGCACCAATAAGAAAAGAACCAAATAAGCATTAGGAACCATGCCTAGCATTAGACCAGCAACTAATCTAGACGGGCGAAATATTACTCCCTGGGTTTTAAAATTAGAGAGAAGTCTTATTTTAGAGTGTTAAATAACACAGAATTCCTGACATATTATTACGTATATACTCTGTAGATTGACTATTATCTTGACACAACCAAGTCGAAACAAAAGTGTGAAAATGTGGGGATTGCAAACGAAAGGGTAAACTGGGTATAACTAAAATAGTTGGTATATTTTAGAGTTGTATATTTTGGGAAGTGGTGAGTATGAAGTTTATTTTGGGGTAAGTTGGTCAATTGACCAATAAAATACTGAAACGCATGCGAGGTTGTATGTGTGTCAGTATTCTATTGATCAATTGACCAACTTACTAAAAAAATAACTTCATGCTAACTGGATCCGATATTTTGTATACATGTGCAATGTTGGCATGTGTGTAGGATAAGAGAGTGGTGTAGGTTAGGAATATTTATATTTTTCAGCATTTTAGTAACTATATATGTGTGTGTGTGTGTGTAATGGGTGGAATAATTCCTAAATTTGATATTATGTATTTTATAAATGAAATTGGAAAGTATGAAGCTACTCTATTTTATCTTTCTCTCTCTCACTGTGTTCTTCTCCTTCTATATATGTTTCTATCTGTTTCTATCTCTATTTTTGGTTAGACTTTAACAAGGGCCTGACAAATTGGTATCAGAATTCAAGTTCTATCCAAATTCATCATTCTTTTCCTACTAATACTCTATTTTTTCTCTATCTTCAACTTCTGAAATCTTCTATTCTTCAAAACTAATTTGAACTCTACTCTTTTCTAGTCTTCAAACACTATCTAGAACCATCCTAAAAACTTCTTCAAATTTCCGCAAAAACAGCTTATACACATATACACAGCTTACTTGTATAATCTCGTCAAACTTCCGTGTTTTACTCATATACACAGCTCATAGCATATTTCTCCTAAACGTCAACATCTAAACATTTTTCAATCCATATTTGTTTGTTCTTTTCGGTCGAATTTTTTTTTTAGAATCTAGAAATTAAAGTCGTTTGATCTGTTTTGTTTGAGCATAGTTATTCCAATTAACTTGTTTAGCATATCTAGTACTCCCTCCATCCCAAAATAATAGACGTTCTAGGGTTTTTTTCCCAAAATATCTGACGTTCTACAATCCCAAGAATATTTTGGCATTTGTTTTCCCTCTCTACCCTTTCTTCTCCACCATTATTATCAGATTCAGAAGGAAAATAATTCTTATGCTCCCATCCCATCCTAAATACGGTTATCAGATCAGATCTAGCACGAAGAGGGTGAATCCGTTGAGTACCTGAAGAGGTCAGATCTATCAAATCTATTCGTTCGACGATGGCTGTTGTTGTCCGGTTCAAGATAAGATAGCCGTGACGGCCATGAGGTGGAGGTCATGGGGGTAGGTATGGTGGCGGGGAGTTATAACTGATGGCGGTGGAGGGGTTATAACTGGCATGGTGGAAAGAGTCTGATCATGGTGGCGAAAGGAGTGCTTGGGTCGTGGTGGCTGTAAGGAGGTGGTCAAGAGATGAAGAAGAAGAGCTTGTTTGGATTTAGATTGTACGACCTTGAAAACCCAAAATCTCTAGATCTAATACTCATAGATCTAACCTGTATATGGAGAATGGCGGTGATGGCAAAGCTATAGATCTAGATTTTTTGAGGTTGATAATGGAGCTAATCAGTTTTGATTGAATCTGGGTTGTGGTGGAGTTGAACCCCCGTTTGAATGATGTGATGCAGCGAACCTGGTTTAAGACGGTTGATTAAGAAGGCTGAAGAGATGAAGAAGACGCAATATTAATTAAGGGTAAAATAGTAAAATTACAACTATTCTTAATTTTTGTGAAACTCTCTAGAACGTCTATTATTTTGGGATGGAGGGAGTAGTAGTTTAAATATTCAGAAATCAAAAATATTAAAATCAAATTTCAGAGTTTTTCAGTTTAAACATTAAACAATTTGTGCTTATATAGCTAATATTACTGATTGTTGATACCCTGGTATAATTGTTGTATGTGCTTAATTACTCTATAAAATTCAACTAAGTTTTAGGTAATTGAGTTTAAAACTTGTTTTGCTTCATTGAGGAAGTCCACTTCTCAGTTCTACTCAAGTTCACTTCCTCTCTCAAGTAGTGTTGCTACTGCTTGGAAATAATTTTTTTTAAAAAAACTCGATATCACAATTGTCATGTGATTCATTTTATTCTAAAACTCGATAAATATGGTTGGACCTGCACACCCAAGCGCTTCAACCAAATGTTTAAACAAGATTTTTGAGTTATAAAGATTGTATCCATGAGAAGTTACAACTCATCGACTCTGTTGGTGATAAAAGTCACCATGCTGAGAAGTTGAGGGCCAGAACAATGAAGATGATGTCCAATGGAGGAGGATAAACAATTTGTGATGGAGAAAATAAAGACGAAAAGGAACTCAAGCATCTCAAGTTTGTGTTTTTATCATTCAGGAGTTGGGAGCAGAATTGCTAGAAGACTATGTTATGATGGTCTAGGAGTTTGTGTTTCTTTTTGATGAGAAGGTTAAGTTCATTGAAAAAACATTTAACAAAGTACTTCACAACCATAATCTGAAGAAGAATTCTAGTATGATGAAGTCCCTATGTTTGATAATAGTCCTGAAGTGGAGCAAGGATTCATGAAGAAACACTTCTTGAACAATAGTAGGAAGTTTTCTTGGTAGGGTAGCTGTCAATGCAGCCTCATGTTGCAGCTCAGGTTAGAAAATTAAGTTAGAGACACTAGCATTCCAGTTCCACAAGGTCCCAAGCTTTATGCATAAATTTTAGATAAAAGGGGATGCAGTTAGGTTGTTGCTATTCTAAATTAGTCCTAGAATGAATGGTTTTCATCTCTTGAATCAAGACACATACTCAAAAAAAATTAAAACATCAAATTTCTTTTCCTATGCTTGTCCCGAGTATTTTGAAAAAATCATTAGCCTATTGTTTCGACCCTATTTATTATACTAAGGTCATTGGGGCAAAAATATGAATGAAAAAAGAAGAAAAATCTACAGAATTGTAGCCATTGAATGACTAATTTCCAAGGAAGATACAAGGCAAGAGACAACCAAAGTTTAAGGTAATCAAATCTTAAGCATGCCAGATTCATTTTCAAAAGAAGCAAACACCATTGATGTTGAAGACAAGTTATTTATTATCAAAAGGGAATGGTTTGTAAAGCCTAATCCTTGGAGGGACAAAACAGAAGTGTTTCTACAACATTTTCACCTAGAAGATAACTTTGATAACCAACGCTACTCTGTCAAGGATCAACTTAAAATCAAGACCATCTATTTTGATCTTCAAAAGGCTCCATTTCATTGGAATGCTATCAGCAAAGAGAAGGACCAAAGTAAGACAATTAAGCTTCAACAAGGGGTTTGACAGAAAAACATAAATGTATTTCTCTCTCTAACAAGTGCAAGAATCTAAGACACTTTATTACTTGGAGTGTTGCAAAACCGTTGCTTAAAGATACAATTCAAGTTTTGGTTTTGCACAAAATTGAACATGCTGCAAAACAGCTCCTCTCAATTAAACTAAAAAGAAGCAGCTATTCAGAATTAATATATGTAAGCTCTTTTGTTTCACAAGTAATATATGCTTTATACTGTGACACTAATCTTAAAAGACTTTCAATATTACCAACCTTCAACACCCACATAATACCCCAAAATTTTTCCATAGCCTACATATGCTGTATGTAATTTTTCAATTCTCAAAATATTCTGAAGATACCATTCCAATAATTATATTGCAAGAATAAAAATATTGACTATAAAACTGTAATTAGTTCAATAAAAAATGTAACAAGTCAACAAAAGACTAATAGTATTTTTAAAGGAACCGTTTGATAAGAAACCAGAACAACGTACGAGTATAAAAATCTTACTTAAAAATGGCACCTTTCTGAATTCACAAGATTTTAGACACAGAATCTATAACTTAAAACTTGAAACCATCAATTAGCTACCGGTTACAAGGAAGTGCATGATTCTGATCTAAGAACATCTAGATGTGGAAATCTTAACCTCCTCAAGAAAAGGTCCTGATTCCCTGGCAATTTCAAAGCTGAATTTAGTGAGGTTTCAAAGATGAATTTAGTGTGGTAGATCAAAAACTAATCCCAACAATCAAGTAAAAGGATATGGAGTCTCAAAATCTCACCTCTTCAACGCTTTCGTTCTGGCCGCCATTTGTACACTGGTTTGGTGGTTGGACTGACAATCTCATCCTCTCGAAGTTTCCGCTTCTTACCCTTTTTCTAATCCATCAAAATGCATTTAATTTTTAATTTGTGGTATAAAAATTGAGAGCTGTGTTGAAAATTTGGTATCTGAAATTTTAATACCTGCAGCTCTTTTTGCAAGGCCATATCCATGTAAAGTTTCTCCAAATCCTTCACTCTGCTTTTTCTAGCGCCCAGCTCTTTGTAAGAAGCAGTTGTTTTCCCTCTGTGGATCAAGGTATAGATTACCAAATGAACAATATATTTCAAAAAAATAACTAAATGTATAGAGTGGAAGGCTAAAACCATACTTAGACCAAGACACCGATTACAGGTCTTACATTTACACTTCTAAGCATTGAACTATAGGTATGGAGGAAAATCTAAATGAGTTGGACGCCAATTTGACTTCCAACTTGTGTATATAGGGAGCGGAGGAGAATACTGAAACTTAAAATTAGAACAATTTGACCATAAGTAGTAATGAGATGTGTTCACTGTTCCCCGCCTCTTCCAATTTTTTTCAGACAGGACAAATCACTTTGAACAAGCTATAAATGTGCAATAAACCACTACCAAACCCAACATATATAGCAAAAAAAATGGAAACTAAACAACGGGAAGTACAACTGTTTTCAACTTTTCTTTATTTTTTGTACATATAAACTGGACAAATATTGCACTCATTTTAGATAAAAACCTCTGGATTGTACTCGGCTAAACTTTCCTTAAGAAAAGACTACGCTAGACACCTATGGGGTTAGACACTCAGAATAAATTTCCAAGATCAGTGGAATTTTTACCAATAAAGGACAAAGCCTGAATTCTTTTGAAGTCTTCTTTAGAATTTATGTTTGTTTGGTATGTAACTAGCCGAGTAAAATGCATTAGAATTAATCAAAAGAAGGTAGTTTCTTTATATAATAAGTAATTATGAGACATGCAATGTATAAAGATTTAAAGCAAAAATATACTACCTCTATCTGAGACAGAGTTACTTATTTTTTTTACTATAGTAAGGTTTGTATAAAATACCTAGACATAATTTTTAAATTAAGATTTTAAGACCAAATTTTCACAAGAAAAATAATGTCCAAGTGCATATCGAGTATATATTATAAGAGAATATATCGAGTATCTAATAGAATCTATATCAATCGAATCACAATTGAGAATTCGAGTAGTTTGAATATTAAACGAGTTAAGTATAACCTTGTTCGAATTCTACTCATATTTTTATTCGAACTATTTTTTATACTTAAATTTGGAACGAATCCAAGTCTCGCTTCAGTATTTTTTTTTTCGAATCGAGCCGAACTACTTGGTTAGTTTACAGCCTTAGCTATCGGGCACGACGATGGGCACTACCTGGGCGCTGCACAACTTCGTTTTCTTCTTCTTTTTTCCCTTGGACGCTGAGGTCACCGTTAGGATATAGCTCAAAATGGTAATTGTAGGTTGATGATTAATGCTTCCAAAATGCATAGAGAAACAAAAAATATATCAAACATCCAAATCTGGCTACCGAGGCGCTACAGGGCACTTTGCCAGGCTGCCTTGGCGCTTACACAACTTCGCTTTTTTTCCTTAAATGAGGTTACTCGTTAGGATATAGCTCAAAATGGTATAATACCCATGAGCCTACTACAAGCTAATCACTCTATCTTCAATACGCTATGCCTTCAAATCTACATTGTTACATATTTACTCTCAGGACGTTGGGCATGCACCGTTAAGCTTTGGCTCATGGATATAAAACAAATATGAGTTCGGAAGTGTGTTTGACTAGCATCAAAGTCCCACGAAGTCGACTAGAAACGGCTTTCCAAGGCTAGTGTTAGGCGTGGATAGGCAAGCATAGGCAACACAAGACAAGGCTAATGCTAGCCGATGCTAGACAATGTTTGGCGATGCGAGGCGCGAGGCCAGACAAGGCGAGGCACAATGCTTGACAAGGCGAGGTGCGAGGCAAGCAAATTAAACTCAAGGAGATGAGAGGCGAGCTCGTGCGGCGGTTTTCAATGGATATAAATAAGCATATAGTCATATCCTTAGACTTGGCTTTTCTTTTAGGATCCCTAGTTGGATCATAACCATCCGCTCCCGAATTTTCCGCCATTTAACTATCTACAAAATATAACTACACAAACAAACAAGACATTGTAATTTGTAATAATAAAACAAGTAAACATAAATGGCATTGAAAAAAAAAAGCGTTGCATTAACCTGTACAATTTGTTTTAATAAGATGTTACATGCTGCAACTTTTTTTTTAATTAAGAAAACAAATTTTATTAGTTATTACTTATTACATTAAAGCACATTAGAGACAGGCTATTTACAATTTTATATTAAGCACTAGGCATAGCACATTAAGTATACAACTATACAGTATACATTAATCTCAATTCTCAAAACATAGTAATTAGTAAACTAAATTTATACATTACACTATATATATGTAATTTACTAATTTATACATTATACAATAATGAACATATGTATAAATTATAAAGCATTTATACATTACTACTATAATTTATACACCAACTAAGCTATCAAGTATACACTAATAATTTATACATATGTACTATATATATAATATAGCACACACAAGCAATAAACAGATAGTTAAGTAGTGAACAGTAGAGCGCAGTGCAAAGTCATAGTAGAAGAAGAGAAGAACCGAAAAAGGAAAGGGAAAAAAAAGAACCAAGATTAGAAGGCGAGAAGAAGAGAGAATCAGAAGCAAAGAAGAAGAGGATGAGAAGAAGAGAAGAATACCTATAAACTGTAAAGTCGCCGCAGCCGGAGTCGGTAGAGGTCGTTGGAGTCGCCAAAGTCGGTACTTCTCTCCCTCACCCCGTCTTAATCACGATTCACGAAAGTTTAGGGCTCGGCTTGATCAATCGATCTAAAGCTAAAGTTTTTTTGAAAAAAAACTCAATTGGACTTTGGGTTCCCGACATAAAAAGTCGGCCGCTTAGAGTCCAAGTTGTCCAAGGCGTCTTTGGACATCCATCTGAGCACTCGACTTTCTATCCCTCCAGCAAGTTGACCAGACGACTTGGCCTTAACCATCGAGTGGACGCCTAAGCATCGCCTAGGCGACAAACTATGATTAAAAGACACTTCAAGATAGGACATCTAAGAGGAAGGTGATTCTGACAGTCCATTTTGTATCAAGAATGACTTCAACTCCTTCAAAGTGCAATGCATAATACATCCACATGCACCACCCCAGTCAAAGATGAGCAACCCATAGACTGATAGACAGGCCCATGAATGTCCAGATTTTAAAGCTGGGTCAACATAAGGTTTCAATTACGCAATTCACATCATCTCAGAATTTCCATTCCCAGGATGCATCAGTGAAACCAAGTGAAATTATTAGTATCCATCTATAGGACCAACATATCAATCAGGCTCAAAAATTTCTAAGTGGAATTGATATGACAACTGCCATGTCTAACACTGTTCCTACTAGTGCATCTTAAGTCATTTGGTGCATTTCAAAAAGTGCATCACGAACTGAACCTTTTGTCTCTTGTTGTATCCGGAAAAGGGTAGCTACTATCAAAGCCAATAACCTTTCCCTCTTTCAGTTCAGCCAAAATTATTACATATAAGAAGCACATTGGATTCTTCAGTAAATGTATAGACAGAAGCAGTTTAACATCTACATGTGCAGAAAATAAAACATGGAATTGAACACAAAATATTTTACTTTTAATACGATCAGGCAAGTCCTTAGAAGAAGCCACATTTCCACCTTTTGAAATCTGTAAGGAAATCTCTTCAGCATCAGCCCTGGAAAGTAACCATTGCAGAAAAACAGACAAATGTATGAAAAAGGAAGGAAGAACAAGTAGAACAGATTGTACAACATGTACTGCATGGTGCAGCTTATACACAAGATATATTGTACCAGACTACAACTTATGGCTTTTAATAAGCTGTTACAGTACTGTATGGTGCAGCTTATACACAAGATATAATCAGATTATAGCATAAACATGCATAATCCTCAAGTTGCTCAAGGGTAAATAGTGGATATCATATTATAAATTGTGCTTCATTAAATGAATTTTCAAAACTTTCAAGAACAATTTCAAACAAATTTAGAGCTAGTGGTAATTCAAAATAATCTGTCACAATCTCCAACTGCACCAGAGCGGGATGTAATAACAAATTTAAAATATGGAATACAAATTAGTCTAAATAATGAACTGAAAACTTTTCCTCATGGCCCAACAAATGCTAGATTACACATTGCCGTCTTTTTTCATCAATCCAGTAGGATCACGAGGATACTTTTTATAAGTTCCGCAAACAATTCCTAACACTGAGTCATTAAAGGATAAAGATTGAAGCATATGTTAAAATGTGACACCGACACTTCTCTCTCTAGGACTCTCTTATTTGTCTCTCACTAGATCCTTCACTTTCTAGATATCTACCCTCAGTATAACTCTCCTTCATCCCCCAGTACTTCTCTCTTTCTAGATTCTTCCATCTCTCTCATAGTCTCTTTCTCTCACCAGATATTTTCTCTACCTAGAATTATCTCTATCAAGATTTTCTACAATTGGTACTGGAAACTTCGCCAAAGCTGGCAGCAACTGACATGCATGGGTCTAAAAGGATATGTGAGTCTCCATTCTCGACATTGAGTATGTGGATAAACTGCTGTGTGAGGTGTGAGAGGTGTATTATAGTGACATTCACTTGTACTCAAGCCCCTGTGTGTGTCGAGTATAGTACTTAGCAAGCGTACAAGTGTTCTTGTATAATAAAATAGTGACACTCCTCACCCCCCTCCCAAAAAAAAACTAAAAAACAAAAAAAGAAAAAGAAAAAGAAAGACCATTCCCTCCATTATTTGTTTTCTCAAAGACTATCTAATTTTCCTAACAAGAGATATTGATAGCATCTTCTTTGGTCAATAGTTTTTTTTTTCAGACCAAGACTATAGATCCCAAACTTCCTATTTTCAGATTGTTGTAGTTATTGATGTTTATTTAATTATGGAATACCGTGGAAAATAGGAGACATTTTCAGAGTCATGTGCATAGATATTAACAATGGGAAGACCTACAACCTTTTCCTTTTGTCTTGATTTTTTTGAGGAAGAGACGCAAATAGGAAGCAAACAAATGATATAAGATGCAAGCACAAGTAGAGTGAGAAAGAAATTTCTCCAAAAAAGAGAGTTTGAAGACTCAGTAATGTATAATGAGCACTATATAAAAAAGATAGAAATGCTTATAAATTAAAATTCATACTCAAGAAAGATTAAAACACAGAAAAAAAAAGACACCCCTCGAGCACACAATGAAGACAGAAGTATCCAGAGAATCCTATCATGATTTCAGTCCCTCGGCTAGATATGATTATTAGGTCGTTCACATTCTTAAGTTTATCATTCATTAGGACTACTTTACTACTTTATGAAACACTTGGGAGTCTCAAAACAGGATCATCTTCCATTAAATGTAGGCCTCTCACATCTCATAGAGTTATATCATAGTTTCCGAGTACCCAAGGATACCTCAATTATTTATCACCCATGATTGCTGAAATTTTTCTGAAATAGCATACGTTAACAAAGGTTGGTAGAACAAGCTACTGTATGCATGAGAGATTTCGTATGATGTGCTTTCATGAATATGTAGAAGTTCATACCTGTCTTCAGCAAAGTATACATGTCTGTTTGATGGTTGATTATCAAGAGAGTGCAACATGGCAGTTAGCTTTTCAATTTTCTGCATCAGAGATTACAGTCAGTAACAACAATGAAAATATGAAAGTAATTGGACTTCAATATTATAAAACTTAACCTTATTCTCAGTCTGAACTTTCTGCATGACATATCCTATATCTTGGGTCTTCATCAACATGAGCTCTTCTTGAGTGTACTTGTTCGCCTCAGTCCTGTAAAAGACTTACAAGTCAGACCGAATCAAATGAGAAAAGGGTAAGAGAAAACCAATTGAGTACATATAAGCTATAAGTTACTCCAGCTTATGGACTCCATTCACAGTTTTTGTGTTGATCATCTTAAAGTAAAATTCATCTGGGTTCCTGAATGATGCCTTTTCCTTGAGTTTCTGCAAGGCAAACAAGTAAGTTGACTCATGTGCATGTTAAGTTCATAATTTAGAGATGGATAAACATTTATAAAGAAATAAATTGCTGGAGCTACATATAATGACAGAAAATTAAAGTAAAATGTAAATTTACCCGTAAAAAGCATCCTCCTTTTTGTGGTACGCCTTTGCACGAACAACAACATAGTCCTTGTGTTTTTCGAGAAGCCCAAATTTTTTCCTTGTACTCCTGTATAAAATTGAAAAGCATCAAGTGAATGGGTCTAAAAAAGAGATAAAGTTAGGCTTCATAGAGTAAATACAAGGACTCACGGCTGTGCTCGTTCCTTGTGAGCCTTTCTAGGAATAGCATTCCTTAAGGATGACATGTTTAATAATGAGGGGAAAAAATTAAGTGTCAAGGAAGAAGCCAATATATTGAGGCACTCTTCGCCAGTTTTTAGCTTTCACCTTCTAGAGTTCTGCGAAATATGAGAGATAAAAAGAGATTTTAGTACATCAAACATGAGCAGGGGGGAGGACAGATTTTAAATAAGAGGGCCAATGCATAAAGTACCTTTTCCTAATTAATGGTGATAAAAGAAATATTGTTATAAGTAAAGGTATTATATGACAAAAAAATCACCGAGGGGGTGCCACCTACATACAAAGGATTTACAAATATTAAATTAAAAACCCACCAAGACAAGAAACAAATCAAGACCACATTCTAAATTCTGACAAATAGTCCATAAAAGCAACAATAGATCCAGGAAAGCCAAATTGTTTCTAATAAAATAAAAGGGTCAAAAATAAGTATTTAATCTACAATAGTATGCTCTTCAAAATACATATAGTTCCTTTCCCGCTTCAACACCCAATAAACAATGAGGAATCATGTTCCAAAGAACACAACACCTCTTTGAAACACGCATTCCCCTCAAAACCTTCAAGAAATCCACCAATGATAGCCATTAGCCCCCATAAGGACTGAGACTAATAAACTCACAGTGAGGAGGCAAGTGATCAACCAAGTCCCAATCCTTCCTACACATGTTAGCATCGATTAACCACAAGCATACCTCTCCTTACAATGAATCTTGAGTCAAGATACGCACAAGAGCTGATGGCCATGAAAAAAAAACCACCCTACCTGGCATCCAACTCTTCAAATGCTACCACATGGCAAAGTCAATTCACCCCAACCACAAATACTCCGATAATACGACTTGACAATAAACAGGCCACTGCTATGCCCATCCCAACACAAAGAATCTGTATGATCCAAACTCTGTTGAAGATCTCCCAAAATCAACAACAGATGCTTCACCTCCTCTAATTCCAAATCCTGAAAATGCCTCCCAAAAACTGGTTGTCAAGACACCTAAACCCCAATTAAGAGAGATACAACAGTAACCATTGCCTTTAGCGGCTAAAGAAAACAAGTTTGGGAATAGTACCTCTCAAGTCTAAGATCTCACCCCACACATCCTTTCAAAAACGAGCTCAGCACCCATCCCCAAGTACAAAAGAAGTATGCTTCACAAACTCACTTCCAACCACACTAGCTATTGTCTTCCACAAGACCATAACAATACCCAAAAGGCATCATGGAGTCCTTAATATTGCAGCCACCTTGACACACCCCGCCCCGTTGACACACCCCATATCTGGTTCCCCACCACCCTTTTTCAGAACTATCCACCTCTGAATTAAACCTCCATAACCACATTATACATAAAAAGATTTTACGAGAAATACTGGGATAAATCTCCCCATCTGTAACATGCGGCCTAGTCCCTTGACATGACTTTCAAAGTTTTACTCATCTTTTAAAAATTAACCACTCAATGTATTGACAATTTGGCATAGCCAGGCACAAATCATTAATATATTGTAAGCTAATAATCATTATATAAAATATGCCATACATATACAATGCTTGTCATATATAGTTGCCAAAATATGTAGATATATTCACTAAAATAGCAGGGGTGAAACTACTTGGTCTACACTGGGGAAATTTTTCCTCTTCGCCATTGAGAAACATGCAATTACCAGAGTCACAACTCACAAGTTAATAAATTTAATAAGGATGGTGGTATCAATATTTAGTGAAACACTGAAACAGATATTTGCCCGTCATAGTTTTGAACCTGATAGCGTCAATATTGAATGTTTCCCCTCTAATTGACATGCCCTCGCAATATATATATATATATATATATATATATATATATATATATATATCGAATGGACAAATTGAGATGATCGAAAGCAAGAGACTAATCTAATATTTTGGCGTCAGTCTTACCGAGATAGATAAGGAAAAGAATCGACCAGAAGATTGCGACAAATGGAGTGGGAAACCGGGTCGCCGGAACTCCGACGGACGAAATCGGGAGATGAGAGCAGCAACAGTTAGGCTCAACTTGAGAAGGAGGAACAAAAGTGGCCGAAGAGAAAGGGTTTCTGTTCATTTTTTGAGTGTTGTTTATGTTTTTTTTTTCGGTCTTTGCATCTTTGGTCACTAATATGGAACATTTTTATTTTTTTGAGGCACGGCCCAAATAATTTTGGGTGGGTTGTTAAATTAAAATAAAATTGCTAACTTAGGAAACTTAAAAATGAAATAAAATTGCTGGTAAATCAGAAAAAATGATTTTGCAGGCCTTTAATTTAACTTTTTTCCTTCTTTTTTCTTTTTTCTTTTTTCTTTAAAAGCCTATCATATCCTATATTTTAATCCTAATCTTTAGACCTAGCAATTTAGGCTCACAAGATTTGTAAGTAAACAAATAAGAATTCAAACCAACTGAACTACAACAATTATTTATTTTTAATGCAATCTTTAATATAATTATATATTCCATTCATTAGAAAACTCTAGAAATCAATTCATACATATTTATTATTATTACTATTTCTTTTTGTTGTGTTAAATTGGTTGTATATGAAAATATCATTTTTTTTTATGGGAAAATATGATGATAAGCTTTGGATTTGGGAAACTAAAGGAAAATTTATTGTCTTTTAGCTCACACTTGAATTTTCAATCCAAAACAAAAATACTCCTGACCTCCGTTTTAAATATGAGATAATTATCAAATTTCAAAATTCAATTTATACAATTTTAATTTTAAACTGATACGATTTATGTAGGATTATAAAATTAAAAGCAGCGCCAGTAGCTGGCAAAATAAAGAATAAAAACATTGCAACGACAGTCAAATTTTGTAATTATACTTTTTAAAATAATTTATATTTTAATTATTTGTAATAATTAAAATTAAATAAATTTATGTTTATTTTTGAATTTAAAATATTAATTCAAATTAAGTTTACAAATGCATCATTGAACTTCAATTTACAAATGCATCATTAAATTAGTGTAGCAAGATTTTGCAAAAAAAAAAAAAAAAAATTAAGGAAAAAGCCCGCTGGCCAGGCTGGCTTAACTCGAGCTACTTCATATTATCAGCCCATCAAAACCCGGGCCATTTTGCCCCGCCCCGCCGGTTTGCAAAGTCTACTAATCCTAGGCAAATAGTGAGAACATGGGCAAGGGAAATAGAAATATAGATGACCACAATAAATAAATAAATAAAATGGATAACCAAAAAAGTATAATAAAGCATAGACAAAATGGATATTTTAAAATTTTCATTAATAGAATTATTTCTTGTTTTAAGGCAAAGAAATTTGGGTTAATTTTCTTCTAATTTCCCTTTTTCATCAATTAATATCCAAACAACAAGAGAGTTCGACTTTTTTTTCTCTTCCCTTCTCTTCAAACAGATATTAACTTTTTGTATAACAGAATTGTCAATGTAGTGAAAGGCTGAAAGCACCTTCCTCAACTTACAAACACATCCAAATATCCACATGTTACGATGTGAGATCGAAATATTACAAACTCCTCCACCTAAATATCTGACCTTCCGTCAGGCCAACCCCATCGGATGGCCCGACCTGAGTTTTGTTCCTTCAGTTACAAACTTACAATTGAAAATGTGTACCTTCTTAAAACTATTAAGAGTAATTGAAAGATATATAGATTATAAATATCAACCGCAACGGCCAACAACATAATAGCATTATATCTATACAAAGACTGGTGTATAAATGCTACTACATTACCAATATCAGAAGCAATTATCTATGTTTGCTAAAGGATTTCCTAATTTCAAATACACAAGGAAATTTAATTCATATGCTCTCCAAAACGGGTCTCACTATTATACAAGTCATGATCCCACTGATTAACAAAATCATGCTTCTGGTCATTTTTTTGTCCGCCCAAGGAAGGGGCAGACCCATCGGTACCTCCATCAACCACTTTTTGCTTTTTTCGAGGAGACAAGGACCCAGCGGAAGCGTCAGAGGCTTGGTGTGAGTGCGATTGCAACTGTTTATCCTCAGCCACTGGTAGGGACTCGGGGGCTATCAGAGAACCTCCCAGCTTTTGCTGTTCTTCAATGATCTTCTGCAAGTACTTTCCCTGAGCTTCTATTCTCATCTGTAACTGTCTTTGCACCTGAATTATCATGTAATATCAGGGGGAAGAGTGAAAATACATCTATAATGTAACATTCATTTATTGAAAGCTTATATACGTGGACTAAAATTTTGCATTTATGGTAGAGATGACCCCTGAATTCCAAGATTCAAAATGCGTGATTATCAGGTGATATGTCAGAGACTAAGAGCCTAAACTTAAACTTGCAATAACAAAGGAAACTTGATTGTCTTCCTTCGATAAACTTGCAATAGCAAGGGAAACTCAATTGTCTTCCTTTGAACGGTCTCCTTATTTAGTGTATATGTTGACACAAGCTAAAAAATTTCCAGTAGCGAATACTATAATAGTGGGAAATTTCAGGATCAATTTTTCTAAAATGATACCCTACCTAATTACAATTAATGTCCCCAAAAGATGTGAAACACGCAAGACTATCTACCATTCTAAGCTTAACAGACAAAATGGAAGTTTAAGTGATCCATTCACTTGATATAATGATCAACTTATGCACATATGTGAAATCAGGTATCAGATTTTAACTTTTTCAACTGAACCAATAGATGGTTTTCAATAAAATATGGTAAGGACAAGGTAACAAGATGATTATGTAGAAAATCAAAAGATACTGGCCCCATAACAACCCAACAAGAAGTTTGGGTGACCACATCATCTCTTTCAGCAATCAAGGTATTTAGTGCAATGGATCATACCTCAAGTTGTTCATGAAGTCGCTTCTGAACCTCCATCTGCATCCTCAGGGCTTCGTTAATTTGCACTCCCCTAATAATTTCTATAAAAGGTTAGAAATGGTCATTACTTCAAGATTATAATTTACTTGCTACAGCATACATGTTATCAGATGACAGTACGCGAGACAAGACAGAGAGAGAGAGAGAGAGAGAGAGAGAGAAGAGGTTAAATGACTCCAGAAGAGGACATAGGTACCCACGGAGGAGAATCCATGCTGTCAAAGCTGTCTCCAGAACCTTTTTTATCTTCTTTAGATCCTAATGTGATGATGCCAACAAAAGTTTCACTGACTTCAGGTTTAGAAGCTATAAATAAAATAAAATAACCAAATTAGGAAGAAAAATAGTTGAAGAAACTTTACCATGAGCAGGAGACTCGGGCAGATACTTTGCAAGGCGATATTTCTACATTAAGAAATGATACAAAAAAACACATATACTCAGCTTCAGTGCATGTGCACATAAAGCAAGTGAAATGAATGAAGTAGGACCAACCTGTAGGTGGCTTTTCACATGATAAATGGTAAGTCCAGGCACACCCATCACTCTCAAAACACCTTTAGGTGTCGCTCCTGACACAAGAATGGAAAGGCTAATAACAACATAGATATAATATCATCAAAGTATAAGGACAACCAATGCATTCATAACTAGTAAGAAAAACAATAATCCAGAAACCTATTGTGATATATAGAAATTTCAAGCAATATATGTTATAAGACGGTAAAAGTTATAATATTTATCCAAATAGCAAAAGTTCAAATAGAAAACGGTTCATAGTTTACCGACATCAACCCTGTGGTGTCATCGTCTACATACTTCCACAAACTACCACCGCTTCTATTTTAATAGAAATAAATTCAAGTTTTTTAGATCCTTAATAACTAAGAGCTTAAGAGATGGATTTAAATGTTCTGACACCATGAAACAAAAAACAATACTCCCTCCGTCCCACAAAAAGAGTCCCATTTGTCAAAAAAAATTGCTACACAAAAAGAGTACTATTTGTCTATTTTTATTGATGGTAGCACAAAATGAAACAATGTCATCCTAAAATCACAATTTCATTATTCATGCCACCACTACTAAACCTAACAATCATTATATTTTAAGAGTAAACGTAGAAATTTTTTTTTGCAAAAATGGGACTCCTTTTGTGGAACGAAGATATACAAAGAAAACACACTATGTTTATTCCCCCCCCCCCCCCCCCAAAAAAAAAAAAAAACACAAACACACACCCAAAATCTGAGACATAGATGAGAAGTTGGGAGTGGACTGTGATATCAACACATTGGTTTTGCAGTATAAAAATCAAAAACAAAATATGAAAACAATAAATATGAATATCTTGAACTGAAGAAAGAAGATCAAAATCATAAAAAATGAAGAAATTTAGAGGGGGGGGGAAGTTTGGGAAGAAATCTAACTACAAATTGGAAAGTTACAATCCCAAAAAAGTAACCCATGGAAAGAATTGGGGAGACCAATTTTTTCAATTGAATAATAAAAGTTGAGTTTTTCACCTCTGGCATCTCTGGCTATTTCTTCTACTGAGGACTAAGCATTTAAGAATTCAGAAATAACCAACATAACGTAGCCATATTTCCCGAACATTTTCATCAAAATATGATTGATCTACACATAATAGTTCTTAAATTCATAAATATTACAGTTCCTCATACTCCATATTCAAACAACATTGCTTTCCCTTATTAGTAGAGAAGATTGTTTTACATTGCAGAAACCAAAGGATTTACTAGTTCACTTGCTGCAGAATACCAAAGGACAACAAGACAATCCATCCAAAAATGATACCAACAATGAGATTACCCAATCCACTTTTGGGTAATAACATACCATGACCAGACCCCTTCATTTTACAAGAGTCAAATACAGTCATATAAAAGAATACTCAACTTTCCCACCCTACAGGCCTACACACGAAAACGACTTTACTAAGATGCTGTGATCAGATAAGTCATATATCTAAATACTCACCAATATTATAAACAACCCCTATTACCTATTGATTGCACGAGAACGTTGAACTTATTTTTTTCGAAACATATGATATCCATAAGTTAATATTAAGATTGAACTTAAACTTGGATCAGTAAGATTTATGATGAAAGACTGACTGGAGTTGTCACGCTACATATTGACCCTCTTTCCACAACATGTAATAGTTGATGGATTAGGAAATAGGGTAGTCAGAGAATCAAATGCACATTGTTTGCCCTCGAGAAAAAGCCTCTTTTTAAGGAAAACAGTTCCATGAGAACTTAATGATGGTATAGGAGAGAATAATCACTGGAGTTTCCATGTCTATTTGCCATGCTTCACTTACAGTTGCATCTTTTTTTAAGATGTTATCCATAGTATGACAATACAACACAAAGCAAAACCAAAAGAAAAACAATAATAAAAAGGTTACAGAATAAAATTCACAACTGAAGAGAAGATACCCACTATCTGGTCCACCAAGTTGAGCTATGGCGTCAACAAAACGATCATGAAGATCTGATGTCCAACGCAATCGCTGCTTCCCATTTCCTCCTGTAGGAGCCGAATTTCCAACAGAAGGTCCACCCGAAGCAGCAACAATTGCAAGCTGTTCATCACCTTGTGCTTTACATGGAGTCAAGCCCATGGTTGAAAACTTTTTGGGATTGTACATGTTTTAAGTATAGTAAAACTCTACAGAAGAAAATGGTAAATCTAAGGTTATGCAGCTTATATTTCTCAACCAACCATTTAAAACAATAATTACCCATCATAAGGCACACATCCACTTACTGAATCCATCTACACTGAAACAAAGCTACACCCAGTGGAACCATACACTAGCTACACTTCAATAAAAAATAGTATTCAATGCTCTTAGCAAAAACTAGGTGTATCTATTATTTAATAAGAAAATGTTTGAATTTTGAATGAAATGTGATACAAACTATAATACATAACCACAATTAGTGCAACTTACTAACAAACATGATTGTAAGCCAGTGCATTGTCAACTCAAAGAACAAAAAGATTTAAAAAATGAATTCGTGAATTACTTCGGAAACAAAGCAAATAACTTGTGTAAATACTAACTAAGCAAGGTCATAGCCACAAGAAAAGAATAATAATATTTTCTTCTTACCCACAAAAATCCCTTTAAAGCTAATCGATCCCACATATATACAAAAGTTGCACTATCCCTCACCCTTAGCAACTAGAAATACCTACAGAAATAACGGAATATAACAATCCTATATTTACAATTAAACTTCGGCTTCCTCCCTCACTCTTCCCCGTCTCTCCCTCTGTTACCGTGTGCAACTTATAAGCAACCAGCTTTCAAATAATTCAGTACCAATCGAATGGCAAAAGATAACCCAATTCAACCCCCAAACAGACGCATTTGAACTCCAGCAGCGGAAAGGGAGAAGCAAAATTAAGCATCTCGAAACAAATATTCGACTCCATAAAACGAAATTAAGTTAAATTATACAATCATACAAAGCATTAAACGAAAGATTAGAAGATAACTTCACCTCTCGATTTAAAAAAACAGACGAAAAAGCATAAGAAATATGGAGATTTGAAATCTTTACAATTCAGTCCTCTTCGTCGGGCCTTACTTGAGTGTTCATTATTCAAACTAATATACCAGATGCAATAAACCCAGATTGAGAGAGAGAGAAAGAAAGAGACAAGAAGATTAAATTGAACACAAATACTGAAATAAGAGCATTGAATTTGACGTTCTGCTTGTAGCAGAAAAAGAAAGTTTTTGGCCAGATAGAGAGAGGGGAGTCCTCCAAATGGCAAAAGGATGGGGCTGAAAATTGTTTGGCGCTGTAAATACGAATCCCTTTCTTCTCATAAAAAAAAGGAAATAAAATTGGGGATTTAATTAGGGTTTATAATTGGTTGGTCTATTAATTTCAGGAATTTTGATTTGTTTTTTTAGGAGAGAGAAAAAAGTTGTGCTTTGCATTGGAGATAGCGTAAAATGGACGGCGACATGTACGTACATATACGGTGACTTTGGGCTTAGCTCTAGGGTTGAGGGTTAGGAGTTGGACCCATCCATCATTTTGAGAAAATATCTCTACGGCCGTCCCCATCTTTCATTTATTTACATATATTTTGTTTATTATTATATGGTCAAGGAATCTCTTATCTGCAAAAAACATAAAATAAAATGACAAAAAATAAAGGGCCTAGTTTGTCACAACAGAGGATTATAGTAATCAAATTATAGGTAAGATAATTTTAATATGTCAAATTGTAGTAATTTAATAAGAGTTAACTTAATACTAGTACTATTTTGTAGTCCTTATCAATTTAATGACTGTATTTGGTGGGTTTAAAATATTTAACCCCAACAAAAATATTTAAAATTTTTTTAAATATAATTTATTTCATTCACAAACACTATACACTTTATTTTAATTTTTCAAACAAATCGATCACTACTAACCACATGCTCAATTATCACCGATTGCGTAAATTTGTATTTCTTCTTTTTATGAAATTTTTTCTTACCATAAAATAGTAGCTATTGTACTTAAAAGTTAGTTGATGTATTATTATCCCATTAAGGGTTTTTTTTTTTCATGAATTGAGTTTTTCTATTTTGTTGACAGTAAAAGAATAAAATTTTAGTATTAAACTTGTAGCGGAGTTGGATCATTCATCCCATGTTAATTCATGCATGTTGGACATTTTAAAGACAATTTGTTTATGATTTGATTTGTTTCAAAGACGTCACGTTTAGAACTCTTTTTTGTTATTATATATATATATCGATATGTAGTGACGCGTTATCTTTGTAGAAGAAGTCGGGTATACATGTGCTATAATCATCACGTGTAGGGGTATCACACGACGTATTCTCTTAACAATCGATATATATGATACTTTTCGTGGCGGTGTGATCATCCAATCGCAGTATCCTTTTGTATTTTACTTTGGGTGTGAACTTTGGTCATTTGATATATTTGTTTATGATGCGTATAGATATAGGTCAGTCTTAGTTTTTTGTTTTGTTCTTTTATGTGAATTGATGATGTTTGTGTCAATCAAACATGCTTTCCGATTTGCATGCATTTGGATTCGCGGTTCAATGTGTGATTTATTTGTGTGACATTATTTTGATTTGTCTGTGTGACAAGGTTCTGTTTTGTTCTAAGCTCAATATGAAATAACCACCTAGGCCACTCTGATTTAACATTCTATTTTGGTTCGTTAGTTCTGTTAGATTTAGTTATATATTGTTTAGACTTCGAATATTGTGTCATCGTTTGTGCGTTATCTTTCATATTCCGTTGAGTTAGTTATACTCGTCAGCTATGCTTCTTTTGTATATTTTTTATTCATAATAGACATTTGGCTCCACGCTGCTTTTCTTTAATAAATTTATTGGACTCATTTAAGGTTTCGTATGAAGAGATTTATATTTGACCTAAAGGTTGATATGATTTTAGGTTTTGATTATTAAATTTTTGGAGAATTATATTTATTATTTTGAGATTTGTTATGTTTTTGCACGTTATCTCTATTTCTATTCGAAAAATGGGGTTTTACATATAATATGTTATAATGTTAGCTAATAGCATTAAACACACTATATTATGAGCTCGTTTGGTAAAACTAAAAAATTTGGAAATAATTAATTATTTTGAAATTAACTAAAAGTGGAATAGTACTTTTGGCTACAAAAATATTTATAAAAATAGAATAAATATTTTAATTTCGATAGAAGCATTTTTAGACAAACACAATGTACAAAATCAAGAGGTCCCTGGTTTTATCATTTCTTATATCCCTTCCCATGCTATGCTAGGCAGGCATTATAATCGCGCTCTCTCTCAAAATATCTTATAATATTTTGTATATTGAGTTTGAGGGAACGCATTCCAAATGTCGGTAAACACGCGCTCCGACAGTTGCGTTTAGTGAACTGAACATGCTTCGATGGTGCGTTTGGAGTTAAAACGCTCCAAATTCTGCAAATGCTGCGTAATAAGGATTGATTTAGATGACCACCTCTTATTCGCTAAGAAGAACTCCAATAAAGACAATTCTGATTATATTTAATAAGTTGCTCAAGATTTATCTTCCAAATTCCAAAGTGAGAGATTAAATATAGTTTGTGATTATATTTGAAGACCAACAAGACTAAATCTAGAAACTCGATAAATCCATGGATTATAATTTTAATTATATTTAAATGGGAGAGTGGAAGGAGATTGGAGCTTTTTTGAATTCATAGATTATTTTAATATTTTTATATTATAGTTCACGGGATAGTCCATCTACTGAAAAGATGAAAGACTAAAGGACATTTGTTGATGTCATATAGACTAAATATAGTCCATAGTCTAGCTGCTGGAAACACCATTCAGATCTAATAAGAGGTTATCAAATAGCCCTTTAATTATAAATTATTTATATTTAAATAGTGTGATAAGTTGTCGGTACTTTTTATAATATAACAATTCAAAATACGAGGATATCGAGAGAAATATTGTAGTAATTAATTTCATTTTACTTGAGCTATTTGTTTTTAGTATTTTCTTATTCTTTTAATTTTGATACATCATATATATTAACTTCATTATTAAATATATTTTAATTATTATGGTGAAAAGTTAAATTATGTCAATTATATTTGTGAGCTCAATGGGCAAATTTTAGTTGCATTTCCTCCTATAACAAAGACCATAATGTCAAAATCAATGGTGATTGTCTAGTTTTAAGATTATTTTTTTTTACTGTTCAATGTCAAATGTTCAGCTTACTATTCAACATAAATTATAAGATTTCTCAACTTCTCCACTCCCTAATATGAAATGTATCACTAAAATCAAATAATATAAAATAAGTTCTCAAAAATTAAAATAAAAATAAACCACAATGACAAATTATATAGTTCTCTTGTTTCAAAATTAGAGATACAATTTAATTTTTAAAATTAAACTTTAAATAATAAATTATATCTTTAATTTTATAACAAAAGAAGTAATGAATTTTGTGTTGCATTTTGTTGATGTCTTAAATTTTGTAGAAATGAATGGGGAACATGTGCTTGAAGTCCAATGTCCTTAAAATAAGTGTTCAAGTTTGTATATTTCAAATTTTAATTTGAACGAGGCAATGTTCATTTCATATTTGAAATCGAAGTAAATATGTCTCTTTATACTAGACGCGATCTCGTGTCAATACTTTCATTGTAAGTAGACAAGTAGTACTTTTTTTAAAACTAAGATCATTTTTGTAAGAATTAAATATGAATTAGTATCCTAAATTATATATGTCATATTCTACTTCGGTGATCCACCTTTTAATTTTGTCAATTAGGTGATTAAACTATTATTTTTTTTAAATTACACCAAATTGAACACGCCACGTCAGAAATTGCTGATGTGGCTAATTGTGTGGGGTCTTAACAAGCTTACGTGGCAAAAAAAAATAATTTATTATTCATTACATAAACAAATCATTTTATATCATGGGCAAAATCGTCAATATCTTAAAAGCCCTAATTAAAATAAAAAACATATCGCATAAAAGGAAATCAATTAAATGATCACTATGTGACGACGCCCCAAAAATTAGGTATACATAACTCATCTTGGGTGTCGCCGACATACGTGGTACAAAATTCAATCTACAACTTACTAATACAACCGTCATGCAATACGATAAAACATAATCGTGAGTTTGAATACAATTATTGTCTACTGTAGATTATACAAACTCAAAAAGAGTCCTCATTACAATTATTAACACACTATTTCACAAAATAGTGAGGACTATTAATGCTATCCTCTGGACCATCACTCCGCTTCCGACTAGTCCATGCTATGTTCTCATTTCCTGAAGAAACGGTGAAAGAAAGGTGAAATTCAATAGCCCAAAGAAGAAATATTATGACTAAGATAATGCGTAATAAATTATCGTTAGCCTTCAACAATGTTAAACCGATAAAATATAACAACATCAAGTTTAATCATGCGTGAACAAGCAATCCATTAAAAGAGTCAAGTAGAGAATAAAATCTACTATCTTTTATGATTTAAAAGGGTTTTCATGACTTTTATCGCTAAGTACTCACCTTAATAAATAATCCACATCATCGAATCACCCATGATTACTACGGCCAAGGATATTCTTTAGTATCACGACCACAAATTATCCATGCACTACTGACCAAGGACATTCGTGTATTCATTAATGTTCATGATCATGCCAACAACTCATCCATCAATGCAATCATGCGGCCAATGATAACTTTTACCACATCATTTGTAACATTATGGTCATGATTACACCAATAATCCACAGTTATAATCATACCAAGTCCATCTACATGCACTCTGAAAGCCACGAGATGACTTTCAACATAATATAAACATGAGGATGATGACAATTGTGACGCCCCAAAATAGGTCCATTCCATCCAACCCATTCTCGAGTCGCCAAATACATGGTATGTAAATAACTACAACTTTACTATTACAACATATAAATCATGAGTTTAAATACGAGATATTGCCATCTAGACAATATCCACACGCAAATAAATCTCCATCATAATTATTGATACATTATTTTACAAAATGGTGAGGACTACTAAACAACTCTCTCTGAACCTTCATTCCATACCCCGACTAAGACTGCTTACATTCTCGCCTCCCCGAGAAGAAAATGGAACAACAAGGAAAAGGGTGAGCTCAACTAGCCCAAAGAAAAGAATATTATGACTAAGATAATATACAACAAATTATCGTTAGTCTTCAACAGGAAAAATCTAATAGAATACAATAGACAACAAATTTTAAATCAATATTCGCAATGAAATAATAATTCATTAGAAGAGTTAAGTAGAGAATGCAAACTACTATCTTCTATGTATGAATTTAAAAGTTCATCGCTCATCTTTTATCCCCTCAGAACATCAATCAATATATATCCGAATCAAATATTCATCTTTGCACTACTGGGCCAAAGATATTCATCGATTAGTCATGTTCATCTAAACACTGCTCATCTTTTTTACTACGGCCAAAGATATTAATCGACGGTCATATGTTCATCTCAACACTGCTCATCTTTGCACTACGGGCCAAAGATATTCATCAAGAAATCATTCATCTTTACTATGTGCCAAAGATATTCCATAATATCATCATTTAAGATCAAGATGATGAAAATATTTTTAAATAAATGAATCCAAAGAAACAAAATGACAAGGATTAAGGATTAAGGATTCGTACTTTGTTTTATCCACGCCCAAAATACCTCAAAAATAATCACAGTGGTGTAAAATTCAAGAATGATCAAAACATGGATACAATCAAAGCTAGTATCCGTAATAGATATTTTGACAAAAAGAAGAAATTTTATTTTTCTATTGAATAGTCAAGAGTATCGTGAATAATAAGACTCTCTACACCAAAAGATAGAAATTTCCCAAAAAAACATCTTCACGCTTACATTAATAGTACTTGAATAAGAACTCATGAATAAGAACTCATGAATAAGTAACTCGTGAATAGTAACTCATGAATAAGAACTCATGAATAGTAACCCCAACATGAAAAAGTTCCAAATTTGATAAAAAGTTCCAACCAATATTTCAAAGATAATGATATTGAAGAAATAATATAATTTGAGAAGAAAATAACATCCCTTACCTCGAAAGATTAAGACTTACAAATGAATACCGTATAATAGTCTTTGAAGAGAACTCATGACCGCCTCTAACAATACTCAAAGTATACTCAAAATACTCACAAGAATACGCCGATAATATAGAGAGAAAACTTCAGCTTCGGTGTGATTTTCAATTCTAACCTAAGCACCCTATTTATAGGAAAATGCTTTAACACCAAAGCGAAAAAAATTTAATATAATATTAATATATATATATTAAGATTTCTACGCCCACCTTCCTAGATCTGATCTCAGCTCATTATGCACATGTTGTAGCCCACAAAACAAACAAAAAACGTTTTTATTATTTAAAATATTTTAAACTTCCAAAATCAATTATTTTGAGCTTCGTAACTTCAATAATTCATAATAAATAGCCCTTCTATCGAAAATTCAAATCTCGCAAGTTTTTATAGGAAATTCAATTCTCTACAACTTTGCGTAAGAAAGTTTTTCCAAATTCCAAAATGTAAATTGACCAAATCCACAAACCAAGCGATTTTACAAAGCTATAATCAAATTTCACCAATAAATGGGGTCCAATCGACATGTTTAACATGTTTTAAACATTTATTGCAACAAAAATACTCTTCCTCCTCAGATACTCATATATCCCACATTCGTTGTAAAAATATCACCATTATTATATTATTAAAATATAATAATATATTTAAAAGAATTATTTTATCAAAAAAGATAAAATTTCAATTTTCAACAATTGTCACATTAAAATTTTTCTCCATTTATATCCACATAAAATCAATATTTTTCTCATCATATGAATCAATAATTAATTATTCGCAAATAATATTACGAGAATCACAATATCGACAACCGCATAGCCTCTAGAGAAGAGGGGCTTTCCAATAAGAATTTCTTCTTATTGGCGCGCAATTAGGTGACCAAACCTCTCCTTAGATGCGTAACTTTCTAGACATTGCCAATAATGTTATCTAATAATATTATTCAGATAATATGAATTATTGCTTTATAATGAAAAATAATCGTAACGTAATGACAATTATTGAAACAATGTTAATATAAAATATCAACGCAGCAATTATTAACTCAATAAAATAATTGAACAAGAATTATCGTAACCATTATTGAGTAGTGCCTTCTCACGTAAGAATCAACAATTGGTGCAATACCGTCATCTACACGTGTTTTAACCACCGAGTATTTTAACAAAGATAATTACTGAATAACTACACAACTTATATTTGTCGCTTTCTTCATCCAATCGCTTTCACATGGAGCCCACACATGGTCGCTACGTCATTAAAATATTCCCCATGCGATGACGAATATTCCACGACCAAACGAATATTCCCCGACAACAATGAATATTTTATAACCACTTTGCTTATTTTGAAATATTTGCGTATTTTACCCCTAACTATCCACATTAATCAAATCAACCCTTACTATTTCAAAATAATAAATAGAGAAATTAAATTTCATTAATAATAAGTTGGGGTCTTACAACCTCCCTCCTTATGAAATTTCGTCCTCGAAATTGACGTCGCGATACTGGTGTTTCAAAAGGTGAGGATACCTCGCTTTCATTTCCGCTTTCAATTCTGGGTCATTTCTCTATATAGCATGATTCCTCCACAAAACTTTAACTTGTGGTACGACCTTTCATGCAGTAGGACATTCTCCTTCCTATCAAAGATCTTGACAGTACCTCCTCATACGTTAAGTCTTCTATATTTCGTCCCTGGTTTAACTCTATAACGTGGTTCGGTCTTTCACATATTTACGGAAGTACGATATATGAAACACATTATGAACACGAGACATACTTGGAGGTAACGCAAGTCTATAGGCTACATTTCCTACTCGGTCAAGAATTTGAAATGGACCAATAAATCGTGGATTGAGCTTTCCTCTCTTCCCAAATCTTGTAACTCCCTTCCACGGAGCAACTCGCAATAATACATGATCCCCACACTAAATTCCACGTCCTTTCGATGAAGATCCGCATAACTCTTTTGTCGATCTTGTGCCGCTTTATACGTTGTCGAATCATTTGGATCTTTTCCGTAGTCATACGCATACTCAACTCTGGTCCCAACAAAGGTTGCTTCACCCACCTCGTCCCAACATACCGAGAGAGCGACACTTTCGTCCCATATAATGCTTCAAATGGAGCTACACCTATACTTGCACGATAATCTGTTGTTGTAGGAGAATTTCACCAATGGTAAATACTTATCCTAACGCCTTGAAGTCTAGGACACGTAGTCTTAATAAATCTTCAAGAGTTTGAATAGTCCTTTCTCGATTGTCTCGTCTGCTTTGAGGATGGTATGCTTAAATCAATCGTAAATCTGCGCCCATAGCTTTTTGCAAGCTAACCCAAAATCTTGAAGTTAATCTTGGGTCACGATCCAAACTATGGATACTGGGCATGCCATACAACTCACAATCTCATTCACGTCACATACTAGCAAGAAGACGTTCAAGTGAATAAGTCTCTCGTGTCGGCAAGAAATGAAAGCGAGACTTGGTTAATCTATCAACAATAACCCAAATAAAGATTGATGCCACGAGAAATCGTAGGAAGACACGTAACGTAAATCCATGGTAATGTGTTCCCACTTCCATTTCGGAATCTCAAGTGGTTGCAACGGACCCTTAGGTACCGATGCTCCGCCTTTACACGCTGACAAGTTAAACACATCGAGATAAACTTTGTAATCTCTCTTCATATTGTTCCACCAAAATGTATGTCAAGATCACGATACATTTTAGTACTTCCGTGATGGATTGCAAATGGTGTATTGTGCCTCCATCATAATCTTGTACTTCAAATCGAGTCGTTAGGAACACAAAGTCAGAGTGGACTCAAGTATTCCTTCTTCATCAATTCTCGCCTCCTAATAGCTCCTTCAGACTTTCTTCTTCATACGACGACTTTCCTGCTCATGGCTCGAGCAACCTTAACTTTTTCTATTAAAGTTGGCTCTGTCGCGATACTTGACATCATCGCACTCGTTCCTGCGTATGATCTTCTACTCAACGCCGCCACCACCACGTTCGCTTTTCGGGATGGTATTGAATAGTGTGGTCGTAGTCTTTCAATAGCTTTCGAGCCAACGTCACGCCGCATGTTGAGTTCTGTTTTGAGTGAAGAAATATTTAAGGCTTTTTACGGTCCGAATATATCTCCACTTTCTCCCCATATAGATAGTGCCTCCATATCTTTAAGCAACAAACGATCGCCGCTAACTCTCTAGATCATGAGTAGGATAATTCCTCTCATACTCTTTTAAGTTGTCGCGAGGCATAAAGCTATGACTTCCCACGCGTTCATGAGAACACATCCAAACCCTTTTGCACGAAGCATCGTTGTGAGATAACAAATCCATCCGAACCGATGGTATTGTTAGAATCAGTCTTAGAAATAAGTCTCCTCTTAAGCTCTTGAAACTCTTCTCGCGTTCTTCGCTCCAAACGAATTTTGTATCCTTCCGAAGTTAAATTTGGGTTAATGGAGTAGCGATTCGAGAAAACCCTTCCACTAATCTCCGATAATAACCAAATAAGCCCAAAAACTACGTGCTTTCATCCACCGACTTGGTTGCTTCTAACTTTGTATTGCTTCAATCTTGGCCGGATCAACAGATACTCCATGTTTCGACACCATCGCGGCTCAAGGAATGCTACTTCCTCGCCCGAACTCGCATTTCTTCAATTTGGCATATAGTTTGTTTTCACGAAGCCTTTGAGTACCAAACGAAATGGTGCTCATGATCTTCACGACTTTTGGAATATATGAGGATGTCATCAATAAAAACAACAACGAACCGATCCAAATATTCCTCGAATACTCGGTTCATCATATCCATGAAAGTCGCAGGAGCATTAGTCAATCCGAAAGACATGACTAAGAATTCATAATGCCCGTCTTAGAAGTTCTAAAGCGGGTCTTTGGAATATCCTTGTTCTAATCTTGACCGATGATATCCGAATCGAATATCAATTTTTAAAAGAATTGTGCCCTTCAGAATCGGTCAAACAAGTCATCAATACGAGGTAGAGGATACTTATTCTTGATGGTGACATGGTTCAATTCCCGATAGTCAATACAAAGTCGCATACTCCCCGCTTTTCTTCTTTACTTAATAAAATAGGAGCACCCCAAGGAGATGTACTAGATTTAATGAAACCGATGTCCAACAATTCTCAGTAGTTGGACCTTTAACTCCTCAAGTTCAATAGAGCCATTCGATATGGGGTTTTAGAAATGGGCTTTGTACTCGTGTTCAAGATCAATAAAGAATTCAACTTCATGTTACGGGGGTAGGCCGGAAGTTCTTCAGAAATACGTCGGAAAGTTAATAACAACGGAATATTATTCAAATTTGACGTGTCTTTATTCAAATCCATAATATTGGCTAAGAAAGCTTGACATCCGCTTTTCAATAAAACGAATAGCTTTTATGATTAGATATGACAATGATTGATTTTAATGGTTTAGTTGCTTGAATTAGTACATCAGGTTGGTTAGGAATATGAAAACTAACAACCTTACGAAAACAATCAATTTTGGCATGATGAGTAGTTAACCAATCAATCCCTAAAATCACATCAAAAGCAAGTATCTTTAAAGAGATAAGGTCAACAGTAAGGTAATGGTGCCAACTTGAATCAAACAAGATTTATAAACGATGGATGGATGTGATGAAAGTTTCTCCTAACGGAGTTTCCACAGATAGGTCAAAGTCTAATTTCTCCTGAGTCAAGTTTAAACGTTGAGCCTGGCAGGAGAGATAAATGAATGGGTAAACCGGTATCAAGTAAGGTATAAACTTCGAAGAATTTATAAATAGCTTACCCGTGATCACCTCGTTTGGGTTCTCGCATTTTGACCACCACAATAAACGCCTTCCCGGATCGTTGACTTTGACTTTTCTCGGGATCTTTTGAGTCACCATCCCCATTGAACTAGGTTTCGCTTAACGTCTAATCTCGAAGCGATATGTCCTTCCTTTCCACAATTATAGCATACCTTGAATCTGTTGGGACGGTTTGACTGATATGTCCCTCTTTCACGCATTTATAGCATATAATGACCGGTCGTTCTCCTCCTCCTTAGAACCGATTCTTCACGCCTTTATCGTCTTCCTCATACGGTTGTTAAATCTCCTCTTTTTAAAATCTCCTCCCGACTCGCTTCTTCTATTTTTCATGGCCATGATTACCACCAGAGTGGTTACCATTTTTGTCCGTCTGTTTTCTTTCTCCGCCGGTTATCATTATTACGTTGATCGCTATCTCTGGTACGATCCTCGGTTGTGGTCCTCAGTTGGCCGTACTCGTTATCTCGCTTCTAATAATTGAGCCTCGCTTACAACATCCGAATAGAGAAAAATTTATGAGAAATGAGATACTTGACGTACGCCGGTTTCAAACCTCTAAGAAACATCCAGCGTCATCGTTCCTCATTCTCCACCAAATGAGGTGCAAACACTCGATAACTCGCAAACTTTGCCTCGTCTTTGAGACAAAATCATGTTATTTTATTCTAATCTGATGAACTCCACTTCCTTCATATAGCGAACACTTTCGTGAAAGTATTTGTCATTAAATAATTTCTGAAATGTCTCCCAAGACATGCTCAAGAATGATATAAGAACTCTTCTATTATTCTGTTGGAACATCCTGTCTGTGTGTTTTACACCGGACCTGGTTCCGTCTTTATTATTATTCTGTTGGAACATCCTCATGCATGTGTTTTACACCGACTCGGGTTAAAATCTTTATTATTTTGTTGGAACATCTTGTCGGTGCAAATTTTTCCTGACCTGGTTCCGTTATTATTATTCTGTTGGAATAACCTGTCTATGCGAAGTACCGCATGCATGGTGATTTCTTTTGTTATTCCATTCTTTATTATACTCAGTTGGTTAAAGTTTTGACTTCTATTCTCCATAAAATTAGTAGAATATCCTTGATATTTGCGCTTCATCCAGTATCTTTTCATGAAAATATTCTTCTGATCATTCTTGAATTTTACTCTACAAAGCAATATCATGTTGACAATTTGGACATTATTAGTTCCTGGATAAATTAATTCTTGAACTTGTTTTATTGAATTCTTATATCATTGTTGTAAGACCCCAACTTGGGAGACATGTCTTGGGAGAAGTTTCAGAAGCTATTTAATGACAAATACTTTCCTGAAAGTGTTCGTCATATGAAGGAAGTGGAGTTCATCAGATTGGAACAAAACAACATGACCACCAAGTCTCAAAGACGAGGCAAAGTTTACGAGTTATCCGTGTTTGCACCTCATTTGGTGGAGAATGAGGAGCGATGACGCGAATGTTTCGAGAGTTTTGAAACCCTAAGATACGACAATATCTCATTTCTCATAAATTTTCTCTCTATTCGAGATGTTGTAAATGTGGCTCAATTATTAGAGCGAGATAACGAGTACTACTAACCTGAGGACCATAACCAGATCGCACTGAGATAGCGAACAATGTAATAATGATAACCAAATGAGAAAGAAACAGATGGACAAAAATAACCACTCCGGTGGTAATCATGGCCATGAAAATAGAAGAAGCGAGTCGAGGAGATTTTAAAAGAGGAGATTTAACAACGACCATGTGAAGACGACAACGGTCGCTTAAAGAATCGGTTCTAAGGGAGGAGAACGACCACCCATTATATGCTACAAATGCGAAAAGAGGGACATATCGATCAAACCGCCTACACAACAGCTCAAGGTATGCTATAATTGTAGAAAGGAAGGACATATCGCCGAGATTATGCAGTAGCGAAACCTAGTTCAATGGGGATCGGTGACTCAAAAGATCGTCCCGTAAAAGTCAAAGTCAATCTGCCCAGGAAGAGCGCTTTGTTGTGATCGGTCAAAATGAGAGAAACCCAAACGAGGTGATCACGGGTAAGCTATTTATAAATTCTTGCGAAGTTTATACCTTAATTGATACCGGTCATACCCATTCATTTATCTCTCCGCCAGGCTCAACGCTTAAACTTGACTCGGAGAAATTAGACTTTGACCTATCTCGTGGAAACTCCGTTAGAGAAACTTTCATCACATCCACCGCTTATAAATCTTATTTGATTCAAGTTGCACCATTACCTTATCTCGCTGACCTTATCTCTTTAAAGATACTTATTTTGATGTGATTTTAGGGATTGATTGGTTAACTACTTATCATGCCAAAATTGATTGTTTTCGTAAGGTTGTTAGTTTTCATATTCCTAACCAACCTGTTGTACGTAATTCAAGCAACTAAACCATTAAAATCAATCACTATCATATCTAATCATAAAGCTATTCGCTTATTAAAAACTATGTCAAGCTTTCTTAGCCCATGTTATGGATTTGAATAAAGACACGCCAAATTTGAATAATATTCTGTTGTTATTGACTTTCCCGACGATTTCAAGAACTTCCCGGTCTACCCCCCTTTAACGTGAAGTTGAATTCTTTATTGATCTTGAACCCGCACAAAGCCCATTTCTAAAACCCCATATCGAATGGCTCCTATTGAACTTCGAAGTTAAAGGTCCAACTACGTGAATTGTTGGACATCGGTTTCATTCGCCCCAAAGACATCTCCTTGGGGTGCTCCTATTTTATTCATAAAGAAGAAAGACGGGTATGCGACTTTGATCGACTATCTGAATCGAACCATGTCACCATCAAGAATAGGTATCCTCACCTCGTATTGATGACTTGTTTGACCAATTGCAAGGGGCACAATTCTTTTAAAAATTGATATTCGCTTACGGATATCATCACCAAGATTAGAACTAAGGATATTCCAAAGACCGCTTTAGAACTCGATGACGGCATTATGAATTCTTAGTCATGTCTTTCGATTGACTAATGCTCCTCATGGCTTTCATGGATATGATGAACCGAGTATTCAAGGAATATTTGGATCGGTTCGTTGTTGTTTTTATTGATGACATCCTCATATATTCCAAAAGTCGTGAAGATCATGAGCACCATTTGTTTTCGTACTCCAAAGGCTTCGTGAAAACAAACTATATGCCAAATTGAAGAAATGCGAGTTCGCTTGAGGAAGTAGCATTCCTTGGGCACGCGGTGTCGAAACATGGAGTATCCGCTGATCCCGCCAAGATTGAAGCAATACAAAGTTAGAGCAACCAAGTCGGTGGATCAAGTACGTAGTTTTTTTGGCTTAAATTTGGTTATTATCGAGATTCGTGGAAGGGTTTTCTCGAATCGCTACTCCATTAACTCACCTAACTCCGGAAGGATACAAAATTCGCTTGGAGCGAAGAATGCGAGAAGAGTTTCCAAGAGCTTAAGAGAGACTTATTTCTAAGACTGTTCTAACAATACCATCCGGTTCTTGATGGATTTGTTATCTACGATGCTTCGTGTAAAGGGTTAGGATGTGTTCTCATGCAACGTGGGAAAGTCATAGCTTTATGCCTCATGACAACTTAAAGAGTATGAGAGGAATTATCCTACTCATGATCTAGAGTTAGCGGCAAATATCGCTTTCGCTTAAAGATATAGAGGCACTATCTATATGGGAGAAAGTGGAGATATATTCGCACCATAAAAGCCTTAAATATTTCTTCACTAAAAAGAACTCAACACGCGGCAAATGACGTTGGCTCGAGCTATTGAAAGACTACGACCACACTATTCAATACCATCCCGAAAAGCGAAACGTGGTAGGCGACGCGTTGAGTAGAAGATCATATGCGAGAACGAAAAGCGATGATGTCAAGTATACGACAGAGCCAACTTTAATAGAAAAAGTTAAGGTTGTTCGAGCCACCAATCCAATCCGGAGTCGATGCGTATGAAGAAGAAAGTACAAGAAGGAGCTATTCCTAAGCGTAGAATTGATGAAGAAGGAATACTTCGAGTCCACTCTAGACTTTGTGTTCCTAACGACCCTGATTTGAAGTACAAGATTATGATGGAGGCACACAATACACCATTTGCAATCCATCCTGGAAGTACTAAAATGTATCGTGATCTTCGACATACATTTTGGTGGAACAATATGAAGAGAGATTTACAAAGTTTATCTCAATGTGTTTAACTTGTCAACGTGTAAAGCGCGAGCATCCGGTACCTAAGGGTCCGTTGCAACCACTTGAGATTCCGAAATGGAAGTGGGAACACATTACCATGGATTTCAAGATTACGTGTCTTCCTACGATTTCTCGTGGCATCAATGCTATTTGGGTTATTGTTGATAGATTAACCAAGTCTATTCATTTCTTGCCGACACGGAGACTTATTCACTTAAACGCCTTGCTAGTATGACGTGAATGAGATTGTGAGGTTGCGTGGCATGCCCAGTATCCATAGTTTCGATCATGACCCAAGATTCACTTCAAGATTTTGGGTTAGCTTGCAAAAAGCTATGGGCACGGATTATTGATTGGCTTCGGCATACCATCCTCAAACCACCTGGACAATCGAAAAGGACTATTCAAACTCTTGAAGATTTATTAAGACTCGTGTCCTGACTTCGAGGACGAAATTTCATAAGAAGGGAGAGTTGTAAGACCCCAACTTATTATTAATGAAATTTAATTTTCTCTTTATTATTTTGAAATAGTAAGGGTTGATGTGATTAATGTGGATAGTTAAGGTAAAATACGCAAATATTTCAAAATAAACAAGTGGTTATAAAATATTCATTGTTGTTTGGGAATATTCGTTTGGTCGTAGAATATTCGCATCTTGTCGGAGAATATTCGCATTTACCTGCCAAGCCATGTGTGGGCCCCATAACGAAAGCGATTGGATGAAGAAAACGACAAATATAAGTTGTTTTTAAATAGCGGTGTAGTTATTGCCACTGTTGGAATACCCAAGTGGTTAAAACATACTAATACGCCGTTGTTGAGCAATAAGCAGACACCAGTATTGCACCAATTGTTGATTCTTACGTAAGAAGGCACTACTCAATAATGGTTACAGATAATTACTTTGGTCAAAGATTTTATCGAGTTAATAATTAACTTTGCGTTGATATTTTATATTCATTGTTGTTTGATAATTGTCATTACACAAGATTTTTCATTATCGAAGCAATAATTCATATTATCTGAATAATATTATTAGATAACATTATTGGCAATGTCTAGAAAGTTACATCTAAGGAGAGGTTTGGTCACCTAATTTGCGGCAGCCAAGAAGAAGAAATTCTTATTGAAAGCCCCCTCTTCCCTGGAACCGCACGGTTGTCAATATCAGGATTCTGTAATATTATTTGTGAATAATTAATTATTGATTCATATGATGAGGAAAATATTGATTTTATGTGGATATAGATGGAGAAAAATTTTAATGTGACAATTGTTGAAAATTGAAATTTTATCTTTTCCTCGATAAAATAATTCTTTTAAATATATTATTATATTTTAATAATATAATAATGGTGATATTTTTACAACGAATGTGGGATATATGAGTATACGAGGAGGAAGAATATTTTGTTGCAATAAATGTTTAAAACATGTTAAACATGTCATGGGACCCCATTTATCGAATTGAAATTTGATTATAAACAGTAAAATCGCCTGCTTTGTGGATTTCGGTCAATTTCATTTGGAATTTGGAAAAGTTTCTTCGCAAAAGTTGTAGAAAATTGAATTTCCTATAAAAACTTGAGAGATTCAATTTTCTGATAGAAGGGCTATTTATTATGAATTATTGAAGTTCGAGCTCAAATAATTAATTTTGGAAGTTTAAAATATTTTTAATTACAAAAACGTTTTTTGTTTGGTTAGCCTCATTAAACACATGCAAGTTGCTTTAATTCAGATTGTTCTAGGTGCGAGAGAATTTGTAATATATATAATATTATTATATTAAATTTTCTGCTTTGGTGTTTCAAGCAATTTCCTATAAATAGGTGCTTTAGGTTAGAATTGAAAATCACACCGTAAATCGAAGTTTTCTCTCTATATTATCGAGTTTATTCTTGTGAGTATTTTGAGTATACTTTGAGTATTGTTAGATTCAAAAGTTCCTTCAAAGACTATATCCCAGATTCTAGCTGTAAGTACTTAATCTTTCGAGGTAAGGATGTTATTTTCTTCTCAAATGATATTATTTCTTCAATATCATTATCTTTGAAATATTGGTTGAAATTTTTATCAAATTTGGAACTTTTTCATGTCGGGGTTACTATTCATGAGTTACCATTCACGAGTTACTATTCACGAGTACTATTCATGAAGCGTGAAGATGTTTTTTGTGTAATTTTTATCTTTTGGTGTCGGAGTTACTATTCACGTGTACGACACTATTCACGTATATGGCACTATTCACCGAAAAATAAAATTTCTTCTTTTTGTCCAAAATATCTATTTTGGATACTAGCTTTGATTGTATCCATGTCTTGATCATTCTTGAATTTTACACCACTACGATTATTTTTGAGGTATTTTTGAACATGGATAAAACAAAGTACGAATCCTTAATCCTTAATCCTTGTCATTTTGTTTCACCGGATTCGCTTCTTTAAAAATATTTTCATCATCCTCGCCTTAAATGATGATATTATTGAATATCTTTGGCTGTAGTGCAGCAGATGAATGATTTCTGAAGAATATCTTTGGTAGTAGTGCAAAGATGAACAGTGTTTAGATGAACATGACCAATCGATGAATATCTTTGGCCTCATTGTGCAAAGATGAATATTTGATTCCGATGTATATTGATTGATGTTACAGGATAAAAGATAGACGATGAACTTTTAAATTCATACATGAAGATAGTAGTTTGCATTCTCTACTTAACTCTTCTAATGAATTATTATTTCATTGTGAATATTGATTTAAAATTTGTTGTCTATTGTATTCTATTAGATTTTTTTCCTGTTGAAGACTAACGATAATTTGTTGTATATTATCTTAGTCATAATATTCTTTTTTGAAGCTAGTTGAGCTCACCCTTTTCCTTTTTGTTCCATTTTTCTTCTCGTGAGGCGAAGAATATAAGTACGCAGTCTGGGGTATGGAATGAAGGTTTTAGAAAGAATTGTTTAGTAGTCCTCACCATTTTGTAAAATAATGTATCAATAAATGTGATGAGGATTTATTTGAGTATAGATATTGTCTGTAAGATAATATTTGTATTCAAACTCACGATTTCTTGTTGTAATAATAAAGTTGTAGTTGTTTCGCATCCATGTATTGACAACTCGTAATAGTGATGTATACCTATTTTGGGGCGTCACAAAGTGAATCTTGGGTCTCGATCGAAACTATGGATACCGGCATACCATGCGATATTACAATCTCGTTTATGTACATCTGGCAAGACTTTCAAGTGTATAAGTTTCGTATTAGTAAGAAATGAAGCGGACTTGGTCAATCTATCAACAATGACCCAAATCGCATCTATGCCTTGAGAAACCTTAGGAAGACCGTGAACGAATCCATGGTAATGTGCTCCCACTTCAATTCTAGAATTTCAAGTGGTTGCAATGGACCTTTTGGTACTTTATGCTCCACTTTAACTCGTTGACAAGTTAGACACCTTGAGATAAACAACGCTTATCTCTCTTCGTATTGCTCCACCAAAATGTATAACGAATATCATGATACATTTGGTACTCCCGTGATGGATTACAAATGGTGTGTTGTGCGCCTCCATCATGATTTTATACTTTAAATCGTAATCGTTAGGAACACAGAGTCCTGAGTTGACTCAAGTATTCCTTCTTTATCGATTCTTGCTTCCAGCGCATAGCACCTTCTTGCTTTCTTCCTCATATCGCATCGACTCCGTGTTTGTAACTTGAGCGACTTTAACTTTTATCGATTAAAGTAGGTTCTACTTTCAGATATTCACCATCATCACATGGGGTCCCCAGAGTCTTTAACTCTATCTCCATCCTTTGCAAGTCACACAAATGAGCCTTTGCGTTGACAATATCGCACTCGTACTTGCATATGATCTTCTACTCAATGCGTTAGCTACCACGTTCGCTTTTCCATGATGGTATTGGATGGTATGATCATAATCTTTTAACAGTTCAAGCCAACGTCGTTGTCGCATGTTGAGTTCCTTTTGAGTAAAGAAATATTTGAGGCTTTTATGATCCGTAAAGATTTTCACATTCTTCCCATACAAGTAATGCCTCCAAATCTTTAGTGCGAAGACAACAGCTGCCAACTCTAGATCATGAGTAGGATAATTCCTCTCATATTCTTTGAGTTGTCTTAAGGCATAGGCTATGACTTTTCCATGTTGCATGAGAACACATCCCATGTGACACCCCCAAAATTAGGTATACATCACCCATCTTGGGTCGCCACTTACATGGTACATAAATTCAAATACAACTTACTAACATAACTGTCGTGTACAATACGACATAAACTGTGAGTTTGAATACAAATATTGTCTACTAGATATTATACAAACTCAAAAGGAGTCCTCATTACAACTGTTATCACACTATTTTACAGAATAGTGAGAACTACTAATGCTATCCTCTGGACCATTACTCCGTTCCCCGACTTATCCCAAATATGTTCTCACTTCACGAGAAGAGAAGGAAAGAAAGGGTGAGCTCAACTAGCCCGATAAGAAATATTATGACTAAGATAATGCGTAATAAATTATCATTAGCCTTCAATGTTGTTAAACCGATAAAATACAATGAGACAACCGGTTTAATCTCGCAACGGAATATACGTATCCATTAAAAGAGTCAAGTAGAAAATAAAGTCTACTATCTTTTAGGTTTTAAAAGGTTTTCATCAATTTTATCACTAAGACTCAGTTTAATGAATAAACCATAATATCTAATCATCCCCGTACCACGGTCAGGATTTTCATCAAATTATCAATGGTCATGACTATACTAGAATCACCCCCGGTCATAATCATACCAAAAACTATCCATCATCGCATTACGAAGCCACCGAGGACTTTTGTCACATCATTTATATCAAGCCATGATTATACCGAATGATCCTGGTCATAATCATACTAAGTTCATCTATGCACGTAAGCGAAGATAACATAATATAACATGAGGATGATGATGATAATGACATAATAATTCAATAAAACAAGTTCAAGAATTATTTAATCCGGGAATTATTAACATCCAAATTGTCAACATGATCATTGTTTTGTAGAGTAAAATTCAAGAATAATCGGAAGAATATTTCCATGAAAAGATCTTTGGATGAAACGCAAATATCAAAGATATTCTACTAATTTCATGGAGTATAGAAGTCAAAGTTTTAACCAACCGGGTATAATAAAGAATGGAACAACAAAAGAAATCACCGTACGTGCAGTGCTTGTATAGGCAGGTTATTCAACGAAATAATAATAATCGGAACCGGAGTCGGGTGAAATTCACACCGACAAGATGATCCAACAGAATAATAAATCTTGAATAATAATAAACAATGGAACCAGTCCCAGATAAAACATACCTACGTTATTCCAACGAATAATAATAAATGCGAAATAATAAACACAATGGAACCGGTCCTGTAAAACATGCATGTGATATTCAAATGTAATAATAAAGAATAGAATGATCCATCACCAAGTATAGGGATTCGATAAATAAATAAGAATGGAATAATATAAAGGATTTCACCAAATATAGGTATGTCACAGCGTATCTCACAGTTATCGTAGGGAATGCCACTTTTACGAGTTATTCCAATAAAATAATGAATGGAATAATGTGTTCTCTTCTTGAAAAAGAAAGAATAACACCCACTTATATTCAACAAATAATATCCAATAAATGACAATCGGATATCATAATAAATCTCTTGGAACTTTCTCTATATAGATTTTCTCTAAACCTCTCTCTATAATTTCTCTCTCACAGAGTTTCAATGAATTCGTAAGAAAATAATGAAGGAATGAGCTTATTTATAGGAAAATTCCAGTAATTAATCCATGAATCCATATTGATTTACATTTACTTAAATCTTTTTAAATAAAATCTTTTAAATAAAATATCATATATTCTATTTATATAAAAACATTTTACTATCGCAAACACTATGCAACACTATACAAAATACTATGCAAAACACTATGCAATACTATGCATAATAAATTATAATATATTCTATTTATAGAATAACTTTAATAAAGTATTCATTTTTTATATAAAAATGTTTCGCTTTTATTACGTTAATAATACTTAATAAAACAAAACGTCATTATCGCTATAATAATTCATATTATTAATCGACAATAATGGAATCAAACCGAGTGACTTCTCACATAAGCATCAATAATCAATACCGTAATATTTCTTGTGCAACCACACGACATCGTACTTTTACTACTGAGTAGTTCAACGGTAACCACTTGAAAACTTCCATTTGTTATTTCAATAAAATATTATTGTCGTTTTCAATCCGGCTAATAATTACGTTGTAAGGGGTCCACCAATGATTGAGTAGTTATTTAATATTCCTATATTCCCTAAACCGAATATTCCCAGGCCAATCGAATATAATATAACCACTTGCATACTTTGCAAAATTTATAAATACTACCCACAACTATAATATTATCTCAAATTCACACCATAATATTAAAAATTATTTCGACAAAATTTAAATCTTTATTGATAAAATCTGGGGTCTCACATCTCAACCCTTTGCCCAAAGCATCATCAGAGATGACAAATCCTCCGAGCGGATGGTATTTTCGAACAGTGCTTAAAATGAGTCTCCTCTTGAGTTCTTGAAAACTCTTCTCACATTCTTCGCTCCAACCGAACTTTGTATCTTTCCGAGTCACCGAGAGTCGATGGAGTAGCGATTCGAGAAAATCCTTCCACGAATCTCCGATAATAACCAAAGAAAAGCCGAGAAAGCTACGTCTCAATCATCGATTTAGGTTGCTCCCGACTTTAATTGCTTCAATCTTTCTTTGGTCAATGATATTCCATGACTTGATACTACGTGCCCAAGGAATATTACTTCCATGACCGAATTCCCATTTCTTCAACTTGGCATAAAGCTTGTATTCACGAAGCTTTTGGAGTGTCGACCTCAAGTGTTGCTTTCATGATCTTCACTTCGCTTTTGGAATAAATAAGGATGTCATCAATAAAGAGACGGGCCACAAAGTGATCCAAATATTCCTCGAATACTCGGTTCATCATATCCATGAAGGCAAAGGGAGCATTAGTCAATCCAAAGGACATGACTAGAATTCATAATGCTCGTCTGAGTTCTGAAAGCCGTCTTTGGAATGTCATCTGCTTCTAATCTTCAATTGGTGATATCCTAACGAAGATCAATCTTTGAAAAGAATTTGGCTCCTTGCAATGGTCAAACATGTCATCAATACGTGGCAATGGATACCTATTTTGATGGTGACATGATTCAACTCCCGATAATCAATACAAAGTCGCATACTCCCATCTTTTCTTCACGAATAGAAACAGGAGCACCCCAAGGAGAAGTACTAGGACTAATAAAGCCAATGTCTAACAATTTCTGCGATTGGGTCTTTAACTCTTGAAGTTCAATAGAGCCATTCGATATGGGGCTTTGGAAATGGGTTTTGTCTTAGGGTTCAAGGTCGATACAAAATTCAATTTCACGCTTCGTGGGGTAGGCCAGAAGTTCTTCTAGAATACGTCAGAAATTTATTAATAATAGAAATATCGTTCAAAACCGACGTATTTTTGTTTAAATCATGACATGAGCTAAGAAAGCTTGACATCCGCTTTTTCAATAAACGAATAGCTTTATGGCTTGAGATGACCGTGATTGATTTTAATGGTTTGGTCGCTTGAATTCGCATAATAGGTTGATTAGGAATATGAAAGCTAACAACCTTACTAAAATAATCAATTTTTGCATGATGAGTAGTTAACTAATCAATCCCTATAATCACATCAAATGCAAGTATTTTTAATGAAATAAGATATCACGGTGTAATGTGAGGGTACCGATTTGAACCAAACAAGACTTATAAACAATTGGATGTAATGAAGGTTTCTCCCAACGAAGTTTCCACAGATAAGTCAAAGTCTAATTTCTCCAGAGTCAAATTTAATCGATGAGCGCAAGTAGGAGAAATAAAAGAATGGGTAGAACCAGTATCAAATAAAGTATAGATTTCGTTAGAGTTTATGATAAGCTTACCCGTGATGACATCATTCGGGCTCTTTGCTTTCTGGGAGGTCACAACAAACGCTCTCCCTTGCACTACCGGTTTTGACTTTTTTGGGACGGCCTTTGGTGACTCCATCCTAGTTGAGTTTATCTTCAGTGAACGACAAAATCGGGATAAGTGACCTTCTCTTCCACAATTATAACATGCTTTGGACGACATCGCGCAGTTTGGACTGATGTGCCCCTCCCCTCCGCATTTAAAACATATGATAGGTGGTCGCTTCTCCTTTCTTAACGATATAGAGTCTTTGGTCTTGGCGTCTTTCCATCATTGTTGAATCTCCTTTTCTTGAAATGTCCATTCTTATTGTTTTGGCCTTGATTACCACCGGTGGTTACCATTTCGCTTTGTTGATTCCTCCACGCTTGTTGTCACCGCTTCACGATCGCTTTGCTGGTATTATCATTTTGCGTACCGCTTTTTTAATTCATATTGACTCGTTATCGCGCTCCACTAATCGAGCCCTATTTACAACATCTCTAATATAAACACAGTTTGAGAAATAAGACGTTGACGTATCTCCTACTTCAAACCTCTTAAAAACATCTCGTGTCATTCTCTTTTCATTATCCACCAAGTGGACGAAAACCGGATAACTCTACAAATTTAGCCTCGTATTACGACCATTACCATATTGTTTTGTTCCAACTTGATAAACTCCACCTCCTTTATGTGACGAATACTTTCGGAAAGTATTTGTCGTTGAACAGCTCTTGAAACTTCTCCCAAGATATCTTCACTACGGCAAGTTGAGTACGTTTTACCAATTCCCACCATGTCCGCCTCTCCACGCAATATAAAGGCGTAGAAGAAACTTTTGCTCCCTGGAGCATCCTAAGACATCAAATATCTTGGTGATCTGCTTTATCCATGCTTCCGCCATAAGTGGTTTTGCTTCCCTTAAACTCCGGTGGTCCCAGCTCCTTAAACTGCTTAGCGGTGACCTTTGAGAGTTTCCAAAGTGTTTCCACCGCATTTTGGAAAGGAGCCGCCTCTCCTTTCATTGTTGCATAAATTGGATAAAGCCCCGAACATTTGATCATTCATCATTTGGTCGGTGTTGTTGTTTTGCGTGAGGATTGTCGCCTTCTGATGCACATTATACTGATTATTGATATGTGGTGAATCAACGGTCGCCTGTGCTCCATTGTTATTCTCAACATTCTCGGATGTCATTTTAAGATACTGACACAAAACAAAGGTTAATTGACATGTAATATATTATCCCTAAATTATGACCGACCAATTAAATACCACATAAACTTAGGTAGGTCATACTAGCGAAGGAATTCCCCGTCTCTCCCCTTCTAGTACTATTCTCACATCTTAGTCAGGGATCATAACCCTAAGCTTTGATACCAACTGTGACGCCCCCTAAATTAGGTATACATCACCCATCTTGGGTCGTCAGATACATGGTACAAAATTCAAATACAACTTACTAATACAATTGTCGTGTACAATACGACAAAACATAACTGTGAGTTTGAATACAATTATTGTCTACTAGAGATTATACAAACTCAAAAGGAGTCCCCATTATAATTATTAACACACTATTTCACAGAATAGTGAGGACTACTAATGCTATCCTCCGGACCGCCACTCCGCTCCTCGACTAGTTCTCGTTATGTTCTCATTTCTCAAGAGAATAAAGTGAAAGAAAAGGTGAGCTCAACTAGCCCAAAGAAAAAATATTATGACTAAGATAATGCGAGAATAAATTATCGTTAGCCTTCAACAAAGTGTTAAACAAATAAAATATAACAACATCAAGTTTAATCTGCGGTGAACAAGCAATCCATTAAAAGAGTCAAGTAGAGAATAAAATCTACTATCTTTTATGATTTAAAAGGTTTTTCATGACTTTTATCATTTGGGACTCACCTTAATAAATAATCCACATCATCGAATCACCCATGCATTACTACCGAGGATATTCTTTAGTATCACTACCACAAATTATCCATGCACTTCTGACCCAAGGACATTCGTGTATTCATTAAATGGTCATGATCATGCCAACAACTCATCCATCAATGCACTACGGGCCAATGATAACTTTTACCACATCATTTGTAACATTACGGTCGTGATTACACCGAATAATCCCCATTCATAATCATACTCAACTCCATCTATGCACTACAAAGCCACGAGATGACTTTCAACATAATATAAACATGAAGATGATGACAATGATATAAGAATTCAATAAAACAAGTTCAAGAATTAATTTATCCAGGAACTAATAATGTCCAAATTGTCGACATGATACCGCTTTGTAGAGTAAAATTCAAGAATGATCGTAAGAATATTTCCATGAAAAGATCTTTGGATGAAACGCAAATATCAAGGATATTCTACTAATTTCATGGAGTATAGAAGTCAAAACTTTAACGAACCGAGTATAATAAAGAATGGAATGACAAAAGAAATCACCATGCACGCAGATTCGACAGATGTTATTCCAATGAATAATAATAATTTAACCAGTCGTCAAAAAATTTGCACCCAGGTGATGTTCCAACAAAATAATAAAGATTTTAACCAGTCCTGTAAAACACATGCATGGATGTTCCAACAGAATAATAATAAAGATTTAAACCAGTCCTGTTGTAAAACACACGCATGGATGTTCTAACGTAATAATAGAAGAAGATCACCAAGTATAGGGGTAAACCGCGTATACGCTTTATTCCAACAATGTAATAATAAGCAATGGAATAACAACAGTTCTCTTCATGAATAAGAAAGAATAACACCCTCTTACATTAGTAGTAGATTGAATCTTTACGGTAGTGTAATAAGAATGTATCACTTCTTCTTCTTCTCTCTATACTTTCTCTCTCTATAGCTTGAATGAATTCGTGAAGAATAATGAAGCACTAGGCCTCTATTTATAGAAGATTTCAAGCTTAGCACTTGAAATGTGAAAAGGCAAGTGGCTTGACGACAGATGATGTAAAAAGAAAAGTGGTTTGACGCCTGTAATATAAAACGGCAAGTGGTTTGACGTCTGGTAAAGGTAGTTACTATTGACGAAGGTAATTACTATTGATGAAGGTAATTACTATTGACGAAGGTAATTACTATTGACGAAGGTAATTACTATTGACGAAGGTAATTACTATTGACGAAGAGACTCTTAGATGATGACATATGGGCCCCCCCATAAAATAACCAAACTTACCACAAACGTCTCATAATAGACTCTTTATATACATCAAGGATTTAATAAATATTACCACAAATCATTTTATTTTTAATCAACACATATTTAATCTTTCAACAATTATTAATCATTTATAACTTGTCGTCTCAATTATTGATTTAATAATATAACATATTATACGATGATAATCTTGACAATAATTGAATCAATAATATAAGAGATATGATCAAGAAATTCATCATAGCAATAATTGAGTATAAATGAGTGACTTCTTCACGTAAGCATCAATAATCAATATCGTGTGCTACTATGCAACCACGCCAGACATCGCATGTTTTTTACTACCTAGTTCAATGCTTTTAATGGTAACACCTCACATTTATTTTCATAAAAAGTATTTTTTGTCGTTTTTCTCAATCAAACAATAATTCCGTTTGGGGTCCCACCAATGATTGTGTCGTCGTACGAATATTCCCCGACAAAAAGAATATTCCCCGACCAAACGAATATTTTATAACAACTTACTTACTTTACAATATTTATAAATATTACCCACAATTATAATATTATATCAAATTTACACCATAATATTCAAAAATAATATTTATAGAAAATTCATCTTTATTTATAAAAGTTGGGGTCTTACAACCATCTCTCCCCCAATTCTAAATCAAAACCTAGCAAACCAAAACGAAGAACTGAATATAATCAACCATGGCGGCACGAATTTGATCGACGAATTTGATTTCACTAGACCTCACTAACAATAATCTCCAAGGGGAAATTCCATCAAGCTTGTCAGACCCAAGTTCCTCAGCCTCAACCTTCAAATCTTCCCGGAAAAGACCCAACAATCCAGCCAAAATATACCCAGTACCGGTGACAATCATTGCCACCAACTTGACCTATTTCCTTTCCATCCAAAAAAATTGGTGGAGGACAAAGACCCCCACGACGACAACATAGCTTATTTCTTCTCCACCATGGACGACGGAGCCACCACCCTCACGACCCTGTTGGGCCCCGACACTTCTTCTTCTGCTTCTCATCACGACCCTCTCTTCCAAATCCAGATCTACCACCCTCTCTTCCAAATCTAGATCTATCACCAAATCCGTTCCAAACAAATAGAAAGAATAAATAAACTATGGAAATAGTCAAAAAAATATCACGAATCTGATTTAATGTACAAGATAAGAAATATGAACCAAAAACCAGATCTAAACAGATCACAAATCGCCAAGAAACCATTGCTAGATTTGGCGTTAGCAGTTCGAGATCTTAGCGGTCGGAAAGGCTAAATAGCACCTATGTAATAGTGATGTTAAAAAAAGGAAGGAGATGGTGGTAAAAGTGGAAAAGAAGAAAATGGGACAAGGAGATCGGGAGGCCTAAGAAGAAGCGAGAGATGAAGATGGTGGCGGAGATGGAAGATTTTCCGAGAATTAAATGCGAGAAGGAAGCAAAGCGGCGAGAGATGGAAGATTTTTTGAGAATTTGTTTTTGTTTGTTTTGTTTTAATGTGTAAAAAGTGTTTTGTCAACTTTTAGCCCCTGTTTAAAAACTTTAAATTGACAAAATAATGAAAAAAAAAAATTAAGTACACATCAGCTGGATATAGCCTAGTCGAGGTGCCACGTCAACAATTTTTGATGTGTCAACAAAAATTGGATATAAGTGGAAAAAATTAATAGTTTAATGATCTGATTAAAAAAATTGAAAGATAAATCACCGAAATGAAATATGGCCTATAGTTTAGGGTACTAATTCATATTTAAGCCTTTTTGTAAATAATAGTGATTTAATTTTTTTATAACATATTCTTAACAATACTAGAATTAATAATAGTGGTCACATGATGCAAAGACATGTTAAGAAATTCATATTATTTTATTAATGTTAAAAATATAAATATTAAAATGAAAATATATATATATATATATATACATACATATATTTATTTAATTTACAACAAAAAATTACAATAAAATTTTATGCTTTTTAACAATTTATGGAATGTTATATTTCAATCATCAAAAGGTCTAGGAACCTAAGTTGTTTTTATTTTTTTGTTGAAAACTTATACTTCCTCCGTCCCCAAAAACATGATTAAAGTTATATTTTTTTTGTTTTAAAAAGAATGATATAAAATATATTAAGTGAAGGATAAATATATCATTTAGTGGGATTCATTAATATAAAAAAATAAAAATAATCATCATTTTATATAATCTTGTGGGGCCACTAAGAATTTAGTGCAAATTATATCATTTTGGGATGGAGGAAATATTATTGTAATTTGATGGACCTATGAAAAATTACCTTTAATATTTATTATGTATGTAACACCTCAGTCCCACGTCGAAAGATATGAAAAAAATTTGTCTATATATAAGGAATTAAATTAATATCAATAGTACATTCAGTCATGACATTTTTGGTAAGCATATGGTGGGTTAAGATTCGATTCGAACTTGGAATTTGACTTGAGATTTGTTCCGAACTCAGGATTTGACCCGGGTTGTTTAATATGGTATCAGAGCTGACTCTCGAAAGCTCGGGTCGGATCATCTGATAGGGTCACAAAACTGGCCGGTATTATTTCCCAATGGCTAGGGAGGCAATGATCTGTGAACTATGTATGTTATCAGTTCTGACGAGAACGTCCAAAATTTAAGTGGGAAGTTTGTAACACCTCAGTCTCACATCGAAAAATATGAAAAAAAATTGTTTATATATAAGGAATTAAGTTACTACTAATAATAACTTCAGTCATGATCTTTGTGTGAGCATGTGGTGGGCTAAGATGACCCAATAAGATATTATTGGGTCAGTGGGTTGAGGCTTTATTTGGATAAATTTGATTCGATTCATATTTGGTGTGACGCCCCCAAAATAGGTCCATACAACCCATTCTGAGTCGCCAAATATATGGTACAGAAAATAACTATAATTTCAGTATTACAATTGTCGTGCAAAATACGACAACACATATGCAGTGAGCTTGAATACAAATATTATCTTCTAGTCAATATTCAAACTCAAATAAGTCCTCATTAGAATTATTGATACACTATTTTACAAAATAGTAAGGACTGCTAAAACAACTGTCTAGAACCATCATTCCATACCCCAACTAGTTCCCGCTATATTCTCGCCTCCTAAGAAGAAAAATGGAACAAAAGGGAAAAGAGTGAGCTCAACTAGCTCAGTAAAAATATTATGACTAAGATAATGAACAACAAATTATCGTTAGCTTTCAACAAATCAGATAAAATATAATGGACAACAAGTTTTAGATCAATATTTACAGCGGAAATAACAATTCATTAGAAAAGTTAAGTATAGAATAAAATCTATTATCTTCTATGATTTAAAAGTTCATCATCAATATTTTATCCCTGTAACATCAATCAATATACATCTTGAACCAAATATTTATCATTGCACTACGGGCCAAAGATATTCATTTGTATCACACCAAATTAAGTATGTTCATCTCAACACACTTTATCCATCTTTGCACTACTGAACCAAAGATATTCATCAGGTAATCATTCATCTTTGGACTACATGCCAAATATATTCATCAAGTATCACCATTTAAGACTGAGGATGATGGAAAATGTGACGACCCCAAAATAGGTCCATTCCATCCAACCCATTCTGAGTCGCCAAATACATGGTACAGAAACAACTACAACTTTATTATCACAACAATAAAATCATGAGTTTAAATACAAATATTATCTTCTAGATAATATTTATACTCAAATAAATCCTCATCACATTTATTGATACATTATTTTACAATAATGGTGAGGACTACTAAACAACTCTCTTCATTCCATACCCATAGCTAGTACTTTCGCTACATTCTCGCCTCCCGAGAAGAAAAATGGAACAACAAGGAAAAGGGTGAGCTCAACTAGCCCGAAGAAAGAATGTTATGACTAAGATAATATACAACAAATTATCGTTAGTCTCCAACAGAGGAAAAAATCGATGAATACAATAGACAACAAGTTTCAGATCAATATTACGCAATGAAATAATAATTCATAGAAGAGTTACGTAGAGAATGAAATCTACTATAATCTATGAATTTAACAATCCATCATCAATATTTTATCCTGTAAACATCAATCAATATTCATCTCAAATCAAATATTCATCTTTGCTGACTACAGCCAAAGATATTCATCAATCGGTCATGTTCATCTCAACACTGCTTCATCTTTGCACTAAAGGCCAAAGATATTCATCGATCGGTCATATTCATTTAAACACTGCTCATCTTGCACTTTCTACAGCCAAAGATATTCTTCTTGAAATCATTCATCTTTGACTTCACTGAAGCCAAAGATATTCTTCAGAAATCATTCATCTTTGCACTACGGGCCAAAGATATTCAATAATATCATCATTTAAGACCGAGGATGATGAAAATATTTTAAAGAAACGAATCCAAAGGAAACAAAATGACAAGGATTAAGGATTCGTACTTGGTTTTATCCACGCGTCAAAAATACCTCAAAAATAATCATAGTGGTGTAAAATTCAAGAATGATCAAAACATGGATACAATCAAAGCTAGTATCCAGAATAGATATTTTAGACGAAAAGAAAAATTTTCATTTTTCAGTGAATAATCTTAGATATCGTGAATAGTCATAGTATCGTGAATAAGAATAACCGACACCCAAAGATAGAAATTCCACAAAAAAACATCTTCACGCTTCATGAATAGTACTCGTGAATAGTAACTCATGAATAGTAACTCATGAATAAGAACTCGTGAATAAGAATCATGAATAATAGTAACTTTCAGACATGAAAAAGTTCCAAATTTGATAAAAAGTTCTAACCAATATTTCAAAGATAATGATATTGAAGAAATAATATCATCCGAGAAGAAAATAACATCCCTTACCTCGAAAGAATCAAGATTTCGGAAGGAAAGGTCGGAAGTGATCTTTGAATGAAACTTATCTTTGAAAGAACTCTCAAAGTATCTAAATACTCACAAAATACGCTCGATAATATAGAGAGAAAGAGAGAAAGCTTATGTTTCTGGTGTGATTTTCAATTCTAACTTAGCCCTCTATTTATAGGAAAATGTTAGCCCGTCAAGCGGACTTGACCTTCTTTGCACGATGGCTTTACCTACTACTATTGCCACCCACCACATTTGAAATAAAATTCAGCACATTTTTTCACCAACCACAAGTGGGGCCCACTCAATTCTAGAATTTTCCACCAAAATCAATTATAACCCTAATTTCCGAATCAGACACCTCTTAAAATTCATAACAAATCATTCGTGCATTTTTAACGGTTCAAAATTTGTGGACATATACTCAACTTATGTATGTATAACATACCCAAAAATTACCACAATCCAACTGTCGGATTAAAAATTATAACTCACGCAATACATCGTAAAAATACTGATTTGATTTTTAATACCTCCAATCCGACAAAATACAAATAAAACATCTCAGCATTAATTCCTTCATTAATAACCACATAAATAAATCCATCATTTATATTCATATAAAATAAATATTTCCTTATCATATGAATCAATAATTAATTATTCACAAATAATATTACAGAATCACAATTATGACAACCAGGCCGTTCCTAGGAAAGAGGGGGCTTTCCAATAAGGATCTCTCCTTACTGGCGCGCAATTAGGTGACCAAACCTCTCCTTAGACAGAACTTTCTAGACATTGCCAATAATGTTATCTAATAATATTATTCAAATAATATGAATTATTGATCCGATAATGGAAAATCATGTGCGTGTGACAATTATTGAAACAAAGAATAATATAAAATACCAACGCAAAAATTATTGAATCAATAAAATAAACTATTAAACAAGAATTCATGTAATAATTATTGAGTAGTTCCTTCTTACGTCTAATCAATAATTCAACAATCTTGTCGCATACCGTGTGCTAATCTTGTGCCACGCGCGACATCAGTATTTTAACCACCGGGTATTCCAATGTCTTAACGATAATAACTACGCCGTTATTTTTTAACCAACTTATATTTGTTGCTTTTCTTCATCCAATCGCTTTCCGTTATGGGCTCCACACACGGTCATACCGTCGTGCATTTAATATTCCCGACAAAGATTTAATATTCCACGACCAAACGAATATTCCCCGACAACAATGAATATTTTATAACCACTTGCTTATTTTGAAATATTTAGCATTTTACCCATAACTAACCACATTAATCAAATCCACCCTTACTATTTCAAAATAATAAATAAAGGAAATTCCTTTTATTTAAAAAAAATTTGGTCTTCTTACAACCTCCCTCCTTATGAAATTTCGTCCTCGAAATTGACGTCGATACTGTGTGTTTCAAAAGGTAAAGATACCTCGCTTTCATTTTCGCTTCCAACTCCCAGTCATTTCCTCTATAAAGCATGATTTTCCACAAAACTTTAACTTGTGGTATGACCTTTCTTGGCGTAGGACATGCTCCTTCCTATCCAAAATCTTGACAGTACCTCCTCATACGTTAAGTCTTGGCTATCTCGTCCGGCTTCTAACTCAATAACGTGTTTCGGTCGTCCACATATTTACGTAACATCGATACGTGAAAAACGTTATGAACACGCCGTACTTGGTGGTAAAAGCGAGTCTATAGGCCACGCTTCTATTCAATCGAGAATTTCAAATGGATTAATAAATCGAAGGTTTGAGCTTTCCTCACCTCATCGATTCTCGCTTTTAAAATAACAACTTCTTGCACCTCCTTCTTCAAATTCATCATTCGGTGTGTAGCTTGAATAGTTTTAACTTTATCGATTAAAGTCGATTATACTCGTATATCATCACGTACTCAGTATATCATCACGTGGGTACCTAGAGTTTTCATCTCCATCTCTATTATTTGTATATTATACTGAAATTAGTCTTTGACAACATCGTATCTCGTGCATTTGTATACGATCTTCTACTCAACACGTCACCTACCACGTTCGCTTTTCCGGGATGACATGGTCGAACATGTCTTTGAAATGAGTCTCCTCTTGAGTTCTTCAAGCTCTTCCCACATTCCTTGCTCCATTCGAATTTTGTATCTCTACGAGTTAGCTACGTTAATGGAATAGCGATTCGAGAATATCCTTCAACGTATCTCCGATAATAACCAACTAAGCTTCTGAAAAGCTTCACGATTTCAATTCTTGACTTAGGTTGCTCTCAATCGCGACTCATATCCCAACCTTGATAAGACGTCACAATGACACCTATCGATTTACTATCGCATCGAATATGACGTCCCCTACGAGAGAGTCTCGCTTAGTGAATTCCACAAAGGAAGTCACAAGATAAAGGCTCATGTACCAAATTCTATAGTTGAATTTTTAACTCCCAAGTTCAATAGAGAGCCATTCGATATGAGATTTTAGAAATGAGTTTTGTACTGGGTTCAAAGTCGATACAAAATTTAATATCGATCTTTGGAGTAAACCCGAAATTCTTGAAAAATACGTCGGAAAAAATCAATAACAACAAGAATATTATTCAAATCGACGTGTCTTTATTCAAATCCATAACATGGACTAAGAAAACTTGACATCCGTAATAAACGAAAGACTTCATGGCTTGATATGAAAATGTTTGATTACAATGGTTTGATTGCTTGAATTCGAATAACAGTTGCTTAGGAATATGAAAACTAACAACCTTACAAAAGCAATCAATTTTGGCGTGATGAGTAGTTAACCAATCAATCCCCAAAAGCAAGTATCTTTAAAGAGATAAGGTCAATGTGTAAGGTAATGGTGCCAACTTGAATCAAACAAGATTTTTTAAACAACGGATGTAATGAAAGTTTCTCTAACTATGAGTCTCCATAAATAGGTCAAAGTCTAATTTGTCCGTAGTCGAAGTTCAAACATTGAGCGCAAGCAAGAGAGATAAAAGAATGGGTAGAACCTATTCTAGTAAGGTATAAACTTCGCAAGAATTTATAATTAACTAACCCGTGCTAACTTCGTTCGGGTTCCTCGTATTTTGACCGGTCCACGACAAACGCTCTTCCGAGAATCGTTGACTTTGACTTTTCTCGGGACATCCTTTTGAGTCACCGCCTCACTTTTAGGTTTCGATATCGTCTGATCTCGAAGCGATATGTCCTTCTTTTCCACAATTATAGCATACCTTAAACTGTTGTGGGCGGTTTGGGGCGATATGTCCCTCTTTCCGCATTTGTAACATACTTAATCGATGGTCTTTCTCCCCCTTGGAACCGGTTGCCCTTTGGCGACGCGTCTTCACATAGTCGTTGTTGAATCTCCTCTTTTAAAATCTCCTCCCAACTCGCTTCTTCTATTTTCATGGCCACGATTACCACCGGAGTGGTTACTGCCTTGTCCGTATTCTTCTTTCTCCACTGGTTATCGTTATTACGATGACCGCTATCTTTGGTATGATCCTCGGTTATGGTCCTCGGTTGAACGTATTTCGTTATCTCGCTCTAACAACCGAGCCTGTTTACAACATCTCGAATAGAGAAAATTAATGAGAAATGAGATCTTGACGTATCGCCGGTTTCAAACCTCTCGAAACATCCGCGTCATCGTTCCTCATTCTCCACCAAATGAGGTGCAAACCTAGATAACTCCGCAAACTTTCGCCGTCTTGGGACACCGCCATGTTATTCTGCTCCAATCTAATAAACTCCACTTCCTTCATATGATGAATACTTTCAGGAAGTACTTGTCATTGAACTGCTTCTCAAACGCCTCCACTGACATCTTTGAGTGCGGGTGGATGGGTACGCTTGCGAGACTCCACCACGATGATCTGCCTCGCCACTAACATAAAAGTAGCGAATGGAACCTTCATTTCCTCAGGTGCATCCCAAGACATCAAATATCTTGGTAATTTGCTTGACCCATGTTTCCGCCATGATCGGATCTGGCTTTCCCGCAATTCTAGTGGTCCCAACTCTTTGAACTGCCATTGTGACCACCCATGAATTACTATCATTTCTCCTCAGATTTTGAACACGAGTCTCCTCGTGCGATTTTGCATGAAATCGAAAAAACTTCTAAACATCCCTCGTTCATCATCTCTCGTTGATGGTGTTATTCACAGGAGGTATATTGCCGACTGTTGCACGTTCTCCCTCGTTGTTAAGTACGAGCATCTCCACGGTCTCATTTACTCCACTATTAATATTCTCAATCGACATTCTCAAAATCTTTCATAAAACAAGGGTTAATTAAGGAAATCAATCGCATAATATCCCTATATATCGACCAACTAACAAATAAGCTTAGGTAGGACACACTTTAGCGAAGGATTTACTCATCTCCCTCCTAGTTCTATTCCCCGATCTCCGCCAGAGATCATATCCTAAGCTCGATACCAACCGCGTGGCGACCCCAAAATAGGTCCATTCCATCCAACCCATTCTCGAGTCGCCAAATACATGGTGCGAAACAACTACTGACTTTATTATCACAACAATAAAATCGTGAGTTTAAATACAAATATTATCTTCTGAGATAATATTTATACTCAAATAAATCCTCATCACATTTATTGATACATTATTTTACAATAATGGTGAGGACTACTAAACAACTCTCTTCATTCCATTACCATACCGACTAAGTTTGCTGCTACATTCTCGCCTCCCGAGAAGAAAAATGGAACAACAAGGAAAAGGGTGAGCTCAACTAGCCCAAAGAAAAATGTTATGACTAAGATAATATACAACAAATTATCGTTAGTCTCCAACGAGGAAAAATCGATAGAATACAATAGACAACAAGTTTCGGATCAATATTCATAATGAAATAATAATTCATGTAAGAGTTACGTAGAGAATGAAATCTACTATAATCTATGAATTTAACGATCCATCATCAATATTTTATCCCCACAGTAACATCAATCATTTCATCTCAAATCAAATATTCATCTTTTTGCACTACTGAGCCAAAGATATTCATCAATCGGTCGTGTTCATCTCAACACCTGCTCATCTTTGCACTAAAGGCCAAAGATATTCATCGATCGGTCATATTATTCATTTAAACACTGCTCATCTTTGCACTACGAGGCCAAAGATATTCTTCAAATCATTCATCTTTGCACTACAGCCAAAGATATTCTTCAAAATCATTCATCTTTACTACTGGTGCCAAAGATATTCAATAATATCATCATTTAAGACCGAGGATGATGAAAATATTTTTAAAGAAACGAATCCAAATGAAACAAAATGACAAGGATTAAGGATTACGTACTTGGTTTTATCCACGTCCAAAAATACCTCAAAAATAATCATAGTGGTGTAAAATTCAAGAATGATCAAAACATGGATCTCATCAAGCTAGTATCCGGAATAGATATTTTAGGCGAAAAGAAAAATTTTTATTTTTCTATGAATAAAGGCCGTGATTCGTGAATAGTCAGATATCGTGAATAATCTTGGTATCACGTGAATAAGTAACTCAAACACCCAAAGATAGAAATTCCACAAAAAACATCTTCACGCTTCATGAATAGTACTAAGTGAATAAGAAACTCGTGAATAGTAACTCATGAATAGTAACTCGTGAATAAAGAACTCATGAATAAGAACTCCAGAGCATGAAAAAGTTCCAAATTTGATAAAAAGTTCTAACCATATTTCAAAGATAATGATATTGAAGAAATAATATCATCCGAGAAGAAAATAACATCCCTTACCTCAAAGAATCAAGATTTCTTAAGGAAAGGTCGGAAGTGATCTTTGAATGAAACTTGTCTTGAATAAAGAACTCTCAAAGTATCTAAATACTCACAAAATACGCCAATAATATAGAGAGAGAGAAGAGAGAAAGCTTATGTTTACGGTGTGATTTTCAATTCTAACTTAGCCCTTCTATTTATAGGAAAATGTTAGCCCGTCAAGGCAGACTTGACACTCGCACTGATGGCTTTACTCCTACGCTACTATTGCCACCCACCACATTTGAAATAAAATTCAGCACATTTTTTCACCAACCACAAGTGGGGCCCACTCAATTCTAGAATTTTCCACCAAAATCAATTATAACCCCTAATTTCCGAATCGATACACCTCTTAAAATTCATAACAAATCATTCGTGCATTTTTAACGGTTCAAAATTTGTGGACATATACTCAACTTATGTATGTATAACATACCCAAAAATTACCACAATCCAACGGTTTGATTAAAATTATAACTCACGATACATCATAAAAATAATTGATTTGATTTTAATACCTCCAATCCGACAAAATACAAATAAAACATCTCAAATTAATTCCTTCATTAATAACCACATAAATAAATCCATCATTTATATTCATATAAAATAAATATTTCCTTATCAAATGAATCAATAATTAATTATTCCCAAATAATATTACGAATCACAATTATGATGACCAGTAGTTCTCGGAAAGAGGGGCTTTCCAATAAGGATCTCTCATTCTTGGCGCAATTAGGTGACCAAACCTCTCCTTAGAAGAGTAACTTTCTAGACATTGCCAATAATGTTATCTAATAATATTATTCAAATAATATGAATTATTGATCGATAATGGGAAATCACATGCGATGACAATTATTGAAAGCAAAGAATAATATAAAATACCAACGCAGCAATTATTGAATCAATAAAATAAACTATTGAGCGGTAACTTCACGTAATAATTATTGAGTAGTTCCTTCTTACGTGCGAATCAATAATTCAACAATCTTTATGCGTCTGGTGTCTTCTTTGTCTGACCAGACATTCGTATTTTTACCCACCAAGGTATTCCAATGAGGTCTTAATGGTAATAACTACTGCCAGATTATTTTTAACCAACTTATATTTGTCGTTTTCTTCATCCAATCGCTTTCCGTTATGGGGCTCACACATGGTCACTGTACGATAAATTTAATATTCCCACAAGCATCGAATATTCCACGACCAAACGAATATTCCCCGACAACAATGAATATTTTATAACCACTTGCTTATTTTGAAATATTTATGCATTTTACCCATAAACTAACCACATTAATCAAATCCACCCTTACTATTTCAAAATAATAAATAAAGGAAATTCCTTTTTATTTAAAAAAAATTTCGGGGTCTTACAGAAAATATCTTGAAGAAATGAATCTAGTGAGATTAAAGGACAAAGATTAGGGATTCGTACTTTGGTTTATCCAAGTTCAAAAATACTCCATAATAATAAATTGTGGAACAAAATTCAAAAATAAAGATCAAAACATGGATACAATCCAAGATAATAACCATAATAGACAACTTGGACAAATGAAAGAAAATTTAATTTTTATGTGAATAGTGTCGTATACGTGAATAGTGATGTATACGTGGATAGTAACCCCGACACAAAAGATAACAATTTTAAAAGAAAAATCATACTTCGTGAATAGTACTCGTGAATAGTATCGTATTCGTGAATAGTATCGTATACGTACGTGAATAGTAATCTCGACATAAAAAGGTAAAATTTTTATAATAAAATTCATACCAATATTTCGGCATAATGATATTAAATGAAATAACATCATTTACAAAGAAAATAACATCGCTTACCTCAAAAGAACAGTACTTCTGACTGGAATATCAGATATAATGTTGAAAGAAACTTGCACTGAATATCAACTCTCAAAATATCTAAATACTCATAAAAATACGCTCGATATTACAAAGAGAAAAAACTTTTGATTCTAGTGTAATTTTCAATTCTAACTAAACACTCCATTTATAGAAAAATGCCAAAACGCCAAAGTAGACTAAAATTTAATAAAATAATATTTTAATAAAAAAATTCATGCACACTTCTTGACCAAACTCAGCACATCACAAGTGGGGCCACCAAATTCAGAAAACTCCACAACAACAAAAAGTTGGGCCCACAGAAAAATACGAATTTTATGTCAATTCCATATGAAATTTATTTCTCTACAACTTTGTAGATGAAAGTTTTTACAAATTTCAAACAGAAAATGACCGAAATCCACATACGAATGATTTTTAATACCCTCATTCCGATAAATACTGATAAAACTCCTCAGCATTATTTCTTTCATTTATATCCACATAAAATAAATATTTTCTTATCATATAAATCAATAATTAATTATTCACAAATAATATTATAGAGTCACAATAACGATAACCAGGTCGTTCCCAAGAAAAAGGGGGCTTTCCGATAAAGATTTATACTTAGTGGCGCACAATTAAGTTATCAAACCCCTTTCCTATACAGAACTTCCTTAAACATTGCCAATAATGCTATCTAATAATATTATTCAAATAATATGAATTATTGATATGATAATAGGAAATACTGTGCAGTGACAATTATTGAAATAACAATAATATAAAATATCAACGTAATAATTATTGAATCAATAAAATAAAATATTGACCAATAATTACTGTAACAAATATTGAGTAGTGCCTTCTTACGTAAGAATCAATAATCCAAAAATCTTTATGCAATCACCGCATGCGTTCTTTGTGGCGCCACCAAAATAGGTATACATCACCCATTCCGAGTTGTCAATACATGATGCGAAACAACTACAACTTTATTATTACAACAATGAAAGCGTGAGTTTGAATACAAATATTATCTTCAGACAATATCTATACTCAAATAAATCCTCATCACATTTATTGATACATTATTTTACAAAAATGGTGAGGACTACTAAACAACTCTCTCTAGAACCTTCATTCCATACCCCAGGCTTCGTACTCATTATATTCTCGCCTCCACGAGAAGAAAAAATGGAACAAAAGGAAAAGGGTGAGCTCAACTAGCTCGATAGAAAGAATATTATGACTAAGATAATATACAACAAATTACCGTTAGTCTTCAACAGGAAAAAAAATCTAATAGAATACAATAGACAACAAATTTTAAATCAATATTCGCGAATGGATATAATAATTCATTAGAAGAGTTAAGTAGAGAATGCAAACTACTATCTTCCATGTATGAATTTAAAAGTTCTTCGTCTATCTTTTATCCTGTAACATCAATCGATATATATCTGGAATCACATATTCATCTTTTGCACTACGTGCCAAAGATATTCATCATTGGTCATGTTCATCTAAACACTGTTCATCTTTGCACTCTGAGGCCAAAGATATTCTTGAGAAATCATTCATCTTTGCTTTACTGGTGCAAAAGATATTCAATAATATCATCATTTAAGGCGAGGATGATGAAAAATATTTTTAAAGAAACGAATCCATTGAAACAAAATGACAAGGATTAAGGATTAAGGATTAGTACTTTGTTTTATCCATGTTCAAAAGATACCTCAAAAATAATCATAGTGGTGTAAAATTCAAGAATGATCAAAACATGGATCTGATCAAAGCTAGTATCCAGAATAGATATTTTGAACAAAAGAAGAAATTTTATTTTTAGATTGAATAGTCTCAGAGTATCGTGAATAGTCATAGTATACATGAATAAGTAACTCAACACCAAAGATAGAAATTCCACAAAAAACATCTTCACGCTTTTGAATAAGACTTTCGTGAATAGTAACTTCGTGAATAGTAACTTCGTGAATAAGAACTCATGAATAGTAACCCCGACGACATGAAAAAAGTTCAAATTTGATAAAAAGTTTCAACCAATATTTCAAACATAATGATATTGAAAAAATAATATCATTTGAGAAGAAAATAACATCCTTACCTCGAAAGATCGATCTTACAAATTGAAACAGGATATAGGCTATGACTTGGACTTGCAGCAATATAGCAATACTCAAAGTATACTCAAAATACTCACAAGAATACGCTCGATAATATAGAGAGAAAACTTCGATTTACGGTGTGATTTTCAATTCTAACCTAAAGCACCTATTTATAGAAAATTGCTTAGAAACACCAAAGCGAAAATTTAATAAATTAATAATATAATTATATAAATTTTCTACACATGCCTAGAATCTGATTTCAGACATCAAACACATGCCACATTCTAGAAAAAGTAAGAAAAACATTTTCTAATTTTAAATATTTTAAACTTCCAAAAATCAATTATTTTGAGACTTGAACTTCAATAATTCGCAATAAATAGCCCTTTCATCAGAAAATTCGAATCTCGCTTGAATTTTTATAGGAAATTCAATTCTCTACAACTTTGCGAGAAGAAAGTTTTTCCAAATTCCAAATAAAATTGACCAAAATCCACAAGCAGGCGATTTTACAAGCTATAATCAAATTTCAATTCGATAAATGGGGTCCATTTAGGCATGTTTAACATGTTTTAAACATTTATTACAACAAAAATACTCTTCCTCCTCAGTATGCTCATATATCCCACATTAGTTGTAAAAATATCACCATTATTATATTATTAACATATAATAATATATTTAAATGAATTATTTTATCGAAAAAGATAAAATTTCAATTTTCAACAATTGTCACAATAAAATTTTCTCCATCTATATCCACATAAAATCAATATTTTTCTCATCATATGAATCAATAATTAATTATTCACAAATAATATTACTGAATCACAATTATTGTGAACCAGGCGGTTCCAGGAAAGAGGGCTTTCCAATAAGAATTTCTTCTTCTTGGCGTAGCAATTAGGTGACCAAACCTCTCCTTGATGAACTTTTAGACATTGCCAATAATGTTATCTAATAATATTATTCAGGATAATATGAATTATTGCTTCGATAATGAAAAATCTTGTATAATGACAATTATTGAAACAACAAATGATATAAAATATCAACGCAACAATTATTAACTCAATAAAATCTTGAGCGATAATTCTTCGTAACCATTATTGAGTAGTGCCTTCTTACGTAAGAATCAATAATTGGTGCAATCTGGTATCTTCTTGTGTTTTAACCAAGGTATTTTTTACAAGATGATAATCTGTGAATAACTAGTAGTTATTTTTAAACAACTTATATTTATGCGCTTTCTTCATCCAATCACTTTCCGTTATGGGGCCCACACATGGTCACTACCAGTAAATGCGAATATTCCCAAAAGATTTAATAATATTCCACGACCAAACGAATATTCTAACAACAATGAATATTTTATAACCACTTGCTTATTTTGAAATATTTGCGTATTTTACCCTAACTATCCACATTAATCAAATCAACCCTTACTATTTCAAAATAATAAATAGAAAAATTAAATTTCATTAATAATAAGTTGGGGTCTTACAACCTCCCTCCTTATGAAATTTCGTCCTCGAAATTGACGTACGTTACTGGTGTTTGAAAAGGTGAGGATACCTCGCTTTCATTTCGTTTCCAATTCCGGTCATTTCCTCTATAACGATGATTCCTCCACAAAACTTTAACTTGTGGTATGACCTTTCTTGGCGTAGGGACATGCTCCTTCCTATCTAAGATCTTGACAGTACCTCCTCATCGTTAAGTCTTGGCTATCTCGTCCGGGTTCTAACTCTATAACGTGGTTCGGGTCTTTCACATATTTACGAAATGCGAGATATGTGAAACACATTATGAACACGAGACATACTTTGGAGGTAACGCTTGCGAGTCTATAGGCTACATTTCCTACTCGGTCAAGAATTTGAAATGGACCAATAAATCGTGGATTGAGCTTTCCTCTCTTCCCAAATCTTGTAACTCCCTTCCATGGAGCAACTTCATGACAATCATGATCCCCACACTAAATTCCACGTCCTTTCGATGAAGATCCGCATAACTCTTTTTTCGATCTTGTGCCGGTTTGTATCGTTGTCGAATCATTTGGATCTTTTCTGTAGTCATACGTCTTTAACTTCGGGTCCCAACAATGTTGCTTCACCCACCTCATCCCAACATATTGGAGAACGACATTTTCGTCCATATAATGCTTCAATGGAGCCACACCTATACTTGCTTTGATAAGCTTTGTTGTTGTAGGAGAATTCCACCAATGGTAAATACTTATCCCAACTACCCTTGAAGTCTAGGACACGAGTCTTAATAGATCTTCAAGAGTTTGAATAGTCCTCTCGATTGTCCGTCCGTTTGGGGATGGTATCTTGAACTAAATCGCAAATCCGTGCTCCCAGCTTTTTGCAAGCTAACCCAAAATCTTGAAGTGAATCTTGGGTCACGATCCAAAACTATGGATCTGACAGCATGCCATGCAACCTCACAATCTCATTCACGTATATACTAGCAAGGCGTTCAAGGAATAAGTCTCCGTGTCGGCGAAAAAAGCGGACTTGGTTAATCTATCAACAATAACCCAAATAGCATTGATGCCTTGAAAACCGTAGGAAGACCCGAACGAAATCCATGGTAATGTGTTCCCACTTCCATTTCGGAATCTCAAGTGGTTGCAACGGACCCTTAGGTACCGGATGCTCCGCTTTTACACGTTAACAAGTTAAACACATTGAGATAAACTTTGCAATCTCTCTCTTCATATTGTTCCCACCAAAATGTATGTCAAAGATCACGATACATTTTAGTACTTCCGAGATGGATTGCAAATGGTGTATTGTGTGCCTCCATCATAATCTTGTACTTCAAATCGTAGTCGTTAGGAACACAAAGTCTAGAGTGGACTCAAGTATTCCTTCTTCATCAATTCTCGCTTAGGAATAGCTCCTTCTTGTACTTTCTTCTTCATATATGCATCGGATCCGGTTCGGTGGCTTGAGCAACCTTAACTTTTTCTATTAAAGTTGGCTCTACGCGTATACTTGACATCATCGCTTTTCGTTCCGCGTATGATCTTCTACTCGATGCGTCCATTACCACGTTAAACTTTACCGGATGGTATTGAATAATGTAGTGTGGTCGTAGTCTTTCAATAGCTTTCGACCAACGTCATTTGCCGCATGTTGAGTTCTTTTTGAGTGAAGAAATATTTAAGGCTTTTATGGTGCAAATATATCTCCACTTTCTCCCCATATAGATAGTGCCTCCATATCTTTAAGCGCAAAAACGATCATTGCCTCTCTAGATCATGAGTAGGATAATTCCTCTTATACTCTTTAAGTTGTCGCGAGGCATAGGCTATGACTTTCCCACGTTGCATGAGAACACATCCCAACCCTTTGCACGAAGCATCGTTGTGAGATAACAAATCCATCCCAACCGGATGGTATTTGTAAGACCCACTTTTATAAATAAAGATGAATTTTTTCTATAAATATTATTTTTGAATATTATGGAATAAATTTGATATAATGTTATAGTTGTGGGTAATATTTATAAATTTTGCAAAGTATGCAAGTTGTTATAAAATATTCGTTTGGTCGGGGAATTTTTTTTTAGGGAATATTAAATACAATGGCTCAATCATTGGTGGACCCCACAATGTAATTTATGTCGGATTGAGAAAACGACAAAAATATTTTATAAAAATAACGGTGGAGGTGTTACTGTTAAAACATTGAACTACCCGGTAAAAATGCGATGTCTGGCGTAGTTGCATAAGAGCACACCGGTATTGATTATTGATCTTTACGTGAGAAGTCACTCGGTATGCTTCAATTATTACTTTCTGATAATTAACGCGTCATATCTCTTATATTATTGATTCAATTATTGTCACAAAGATTATCATCACATATAATATGTTATAGTATTAAATCAATAATTGAGGCGACAAGTTATAAATGATTAATAATTGTTGAAAGATTAAATATGTGTTGATGAAAAAAAAATGATTTGTGGTAAGTTTGATTATTTTATGGGGGCTCATATGTCATCATCTAAGAGTCTCTTCGTCAATAGTATTTACCTTCGTCGATAAGTAATTACCTTCGTCGATAGTAATTACCCTTGTGAATAGTATTTACCTTCGTCAATAGTATTTACCTTCGTCGATAATAATTACCTTTACCGCAGACGTCCGAACCACTTGTCGTTTCACATTCTGGTGCGTCGAACCACTTGTCGTTTCACATTACAAAGGCGTCAAACCAATTCGTCGAGCCACTTGCCTTTTCACACGGCGGTCTTTGCTAGAAATCTTCTATAAATAGAGGCTGAGGGCTTCATTATTTTCACGAATTCATTCAAGCTATATAGAGAGAAAGTATAGAGAGATAAGAGAAGAAGAAGAGTATTTTTATTACTACACTGCTGCGAGATTCAATCTCCTACCAAATGTAAGGGGTGTTATTCTTTCTTATTCATGAAGAGAAGCATTTGTTATTCCATTGCTTATTATTACATTGGAATAACTTTTGTATAAGTGGTTTACCTATACTTGGTGACATTCTTCTATTATTCTATTGGAACATCCTGCTGTGTGTTTTTACACCTGAGGACTGGTTCCGCTCTTTATTATTATTCATTTGGAACATCACATCACATGTGTTTTACACCGACTGGTTCCGTCTTTATTATTATTCTGCTGGAACATCCATGCATGTGTTTTACACGGACTGGTTCCGCTCTTTATTATTCTGTTGGAACATCCTCATGCATGTGTTTTACACGGACTGGTTCCGTCTTTATTATTACTGTTGGAATATCCTATCTGTGTGTTTTACACCTGATCTGGTTCCATCTTTATTATTACATTGGAACATCCTGTGGTGTGAATTTCACGACTGGTTCCGTTATTTATTATTACATTGGAATAACTTTTGCATGCGATCCTATCGCGTGCGTGGTGATTTCTTTTGTTATTCCATTCTTTATTATACCCAGTTGGTTAAAACTTTGACTTATACTCCATGAAATTAGTAGAATATCCTTGATATTTGCGTTTCATCCAATATCTTTTCATGGAAATATTCTTCCGATCATTCTTGAATTTTACTCTACAAAACAGATATCGTGTTGACAATTTGGACGTTAATAATTCTGGATAAAATAATTCTTGAACTTGTTTTATTGAATTCTTATATCATTGTCATCATCCTCATGTTTATATTTTTTTGAAAGTCATCCGTGGCTTCAGTAGTGCGTAGATGGACTTGGTATGATTATGACCGAGAGACTATTCCGGTGTAATCATGGCCGTAATGTTACAAATGATGTGATAAAAATCCTCGATTGGTAGTAGTAGTGCATTGATGGGCCGATTGTTGGCATGATCATGACCATTAATGAATACACAAAATATTCTTCGCCAGTGGTGGTGAATAATTGTGGTCGTGATACTTAAGAATATCCTTGGCCGTAGTGCGTGGGTGATTCGATGATGTGAAATATTTATTAAAGTGAGTCTCGGCTATAAATGATGATGAAAAACCTTTTAAAACCTAAAGATAGTAGACTTTATTTTCTACTGACTCTTTTAATGGATTGCGTATTCCGCTGCAGATTAAACTGGTTTTACATTGTATTTTATCGGTTTAACATTATTGAAGACTATTGATAATTTATTCGCATTATCTTAGTCATAATATTTCTTCTTGAGCTAGTTGAGCTCACCCTTTCTTTCACCGTTCTCTTGAGAAATGATAATATATTTGGACAAGAGTCGGAAGCGAGTGATGGTCCTCGAAGATAGCATTAGTAGTCCTCACTATTACGTAAAATAGTGTGATAATAATCTGTAATGAGGACTTTTTGTTTGAGTTTGTATAATATCTAGTAGGCGATATTTGTATTTAAACTCACGATTTATATCGTATTGTACACGCGCAGTTATGTTAATAAGTTGTTTTTAAATTACATACCATGTAAGTGTCGACCCAAGATGGGTGATGTATACCTAATTTTGGGGGCGTCACGGTTGAGTATCGAGCTTAGGATATGATCCTGGCTAAGATGTGAGAATAGTACTAGGAGGGAGGCAGGGAATACCTTGTTAGTATGACTACCTAAGTTTATGTGATATTTTATTGGTTGGTCGGAAGATAGGGATAATTTGTTATATGTCAATTAACCTTTTATTTTGTGGCGATGATCTGAAAATGACATCCGAGAATGTTGAGAATAACAATGGGCGCGAGCGTTGTTGATTCACCACATATCAATAATCGGGATAATGTGCATCGAAGGCGACAATCCTCATGCAAACAACAACAACACCGACCAAAAATGACGAATGATCAAATGTTCGGAGAGGCTTTATCGCATTTATCTGACAATGAAGCAGAGAGCGACTCTGTCCAAAACGTAGGTGGAAACACGGAAAACTCTCGGTGCCATTAAACAATTTAAGGAGCTGGGACCACCGGAGTTTAAGGGAGAGCAAAACCACTTGGCGGAAGCATGGATAAAGCAGATTACCAAGATATTTGATGTCTTGGGATGCTCCGAGAAGCAAAAGGTTCCTTTCGCGCTTTTATTGCGGCGGAGGCGGATTCTTGGTGGGGAATCGGTAAAAGCGTACTCAACCAAATTGTCTTGAAGATATCTTGGGAGAAGTTCCAGAGTCATTCAACGACAAATACTTTCACGAAAGTATTACGCCACATGAAGGAGGTGGAGTTTATCAAGTTAGAACAAAACAATATGGCCGTGTCGCAATACGAGGCAAAATTTGCGGAGTTATCACGGTTCGTCGTCCATACTGGTGGATAATGAAGAGAGAATGGCGCGAATGTTTTTAAGAGGTTTGAAGCGGGAGATCGTCGACATCTTATTTCTCATAAACCGTGTTTGTATTCGAGATGTTGTAAATAGGGCTCGATTAGTGGAAGCGCGATAATGAGTCAACGAACTAAAAGAGAGCGGTAAGCAAAAATTATAATACCGGCGAGAATAGTCATCGAGGCGGTGACAACAAGCGGGAGGAATCAACAGGCGGATATGGTAACCACTTCGGGTGGTAATCGGGGCCAAAACAATAAGAATGGACATTTCAAGAAAAGGAGATTCAACAATGATGGAAAGATGTCGACACCAAAGACACCCATTGTTAAGGAAGGAGAAAGACCACCTATCATATGCTTCAAATATGGAGAGAGGACACATCGATCAAATCGCATCATGCCATCCAAAGCGTGTTATAATTGTGGAAGAGAAGGTCAACTTAGCTCGATTTTATGCGTTTCTCGAAGACAAATTCAATAGGATGGAAACACCAAAGGCCATCCCGAAAAATTCAAAACCGTGAGTCTGAGGAGAGCATTTGTTGTGACCTCCCAAAGAGCGAAGGAATCGAATGAGGTCATCACGGGTAAGCTTATCATAAACTCTAATGAAGTCTATACTTTATTTGATCTGGGTTCTACCCATTCTTTTATTTCTCCTACTTGCGCTCATCGATTAAATTTGACTCAGGAGAAATTAGACTTTGACTTATCTGTGGAAACTCCGTTGGGAGAAACCTTCATTACATCCAATCATTTATAAGTCTTGTTTGGTTCAAATCGGTACCCTCACATTACACCGTCGATCTTATTTCATTAAAAATACTTGCATTTGGCGTGATTCTAAGGGATTGATTGGTTAACTACTTATCATGCAAAAATTGATTGTTTTAAATAAGGTTGTTAGCTTTCATATTCCTAATCAACCTATTATCGCGAATTCAAACGACCAAACCATTAAAATCAATCACGGTCATCTCGAAGCCATAAAGCTATTCGTTTATTGAAAAAGCGGATGTCAAGCTTTCTTAGCTCATGTCATGATTTAAATAAAAATACGTCGGTTTTAAAACGATATTCCTATTGTTAATAAATTTCTGACGTATTCCCCGAAGAACTTCCTGGCCTACCCCGGGCGTGAAATTGAATTTTGTATCGACCTTGAACCCGATCTAAAAACCTATTTCCAAAGCCCCATATCGAATAGCTCTATTGAACTTGAGTTAAAGACCCAACTGCGAGAATTGTTAGACATTGGCTTTATTAGTCCCTAGTACTTCTCCTTGGGGTGCTCTGTTACATTCGTGAAGAAGAAAGATGGGAGTATCACGACTTTGTATTGATTATCGGGGAGTTGAATCACGTCACCATCAAAAATAAATACCCATTGCCACGTATTGATGACTGTTTGACCCGATTCAAGGAGCCAAATTCTTTTCAAAGATTGATCTTAGTTCCGGATATCACCAATTGAAGATTAGAACCGTGACATTCCAAAGACGGCTTTCGAGAACTCGATGCGGGCATTATGAATTCTAGTCATGTCCTTTGGATTGACTAATGCTCCTCTTTGCCTTCATGGATATGATGAACCAAGTATTCAAGGAATATTTAGATCACTTTGTGGTCGTCTTTATTGATAACATCCTTATTTATTCCAAAAGCCGTGAAGATCATGAAAGCAACACTTGAAGTCGACACTCCAAAAGCTTCGTGAATATAAGCTTTATGCCAAGTTGAAGAAATCGAGTTACGGCAGAAGAAGTAGCATTCCTTGGGCACGTGGTATCAAGTCATGGAATATCTGTTGACCAAAGAAAGATTGAAGCTATTCAAAGTCGGAACAACCTAAATCGATGGCCGAAATCGTAGCTTTCTCGGTTTAAATTGGTTATTATCGGAGATTCGTGGAAGGATTTTCTCGAATCGCTATTCCATCGACTCAAATGACTTTAAAGATATCTGAAAGTTCGGTTGGAGCGAAGAATGTGAGAAGAGTTTTCAAGAACTCAAGAGGAGACTTATTTCAAAGACTGCTACGGCAATACCATCTGCTCGGAGGGATTTGTCATCTACGGTGATGCTTGAGCAAAGGTTGGGATGTGTTCTCATGCAACATGGAAAAGTAATAGCTTTATGCCTCATGACAACTCAAAGAATATGAGAGGAATTATCCTACTCAATGATCTAGAGTTAAGCATTTATTATCTTCACTTAAAATTTGGAGGCATTACTTGTATGGGGAGAAAGTGGAGATCTTTACGGATCATAAAAGCCTCAAATATTTCTTCACTCAAAAGGAACTCAACATGCGACAATGACGTTGGCTTGAATCTGTTGAAAGATTATGATCATACCATCCAATACCATCCCTCGAAAGCGAGCGTGGTAGGTGATGCATTGAGTGAAAATCATATGCAAAATCTGAGTGCGATATTGTCAATATGAGCTCATTTTGTGTGACTTGTGATATTCTTTCTTTGGGCTAGTTGTTGTAAGACCCCAATTTTATGAAATAAAAGTATTCAATTTTTCTTATAATTACGATTCAAGAAATGGTTAAATTGATAAAAGTTAAAGTTAAGGTGCTTTATATGATTTTTTTTTCAAAGTACACAACCGTTTAAAATATTCATTGTTGTTTGGGAATATTCGTTTGGTCATGGAATATTCTTGTTGTCGGGAATATTAGGTATGTGATCAAAACCATTTATTGGCCCCATAATAGAATAACCGTGGGATGAAGATAACGACAAAATTGAGTTTTATAAATAATTGGCGTGGTTATTTACCTGATTAACACTTGTTGGAATACACAGTGGTTAAAATACGTGAATACGCGTCGTTCTTGCGATGGCACACGGTATTGCATGCGATATTTTTTCAATTATTGATTCTTACGTGAGAAGGCACTACTCAATAATTGTTACGATAATTACTGTTCAATATTTTATTTTATTGAATCAATAATTGTTATGTTGATATTTTATATTATTGTTGTTTGATAATTGTCAACGCACAATATCTCCATTATCGGATCAATAATTCACATTATTTGAATAATATTATTAGATAGCATTATTGGCAATGTCTAGAAAGTTACATCGAGGAGAGGTTTAGTCACCTAATTGCGAGCGAAGGAGAAATCCTTATCGGAAAGCCCCTCTTTCACAGGAACGATGCGGTTTGTCGTAAATGTGATTACAGAATATTATTTGTGAATAATTAATTATTGATTCATATGATAAGGAAATATTTATTTGATGTGGATATAAATGATGGATTTATTTATGTGGTTATAAATGAAGGAATTAATGTTGAGATATTTTATCGATATTTTGTCTGGTTTGAGGTATTAAAAGATCAAATCGATTATTCTTACAACTTTATTGTGTGAGTTATAATTTTAATCGTAGTTGGATCGTTGTGATTTTTGGATATGTTATACATATATAAGTTGAGTATATGTCTACAAATTTTTAACCGTAGAAAATGAACGAATGATTTGTTATGAATTTTAAGAGGTGACTGATTCGGAAATTAGGTTTATAAATGATTTTGGTGGAAAATTCTAGAATTGGTGGGTCCCACTTTTGGTTGGTGAGAAATGTGCTCAATTGAATTTTCAAATGTGGTGGGTGGGAATAGTAGCGGGTAAAGCCATCAAGTTGAAAGTTAAGTGCTGCTTGACGTCTTTAACATTTTCTTATAAATAGAAATTTAAGTTAGAATTGAAAATCACACCGAGAATATATAAGTTTTCTCTCTTTTCTCTCTAGATTATCGAGTGTATTTTGTGAGTATTTAGATACTTGGTGAGTTCTTATTCATCGGTCTGAAGTTTCCTTCACGTCATTATCTCGATATCCAAATGTAAGTCTTCTTTTTCTTTTGAGGTGATAGTAAGGGATATTAAGGGATGTTATTTTCTTCATAATGATGTTATTCTTTCAATATCATTATCTCTTGAAATATTGGTATGGATTTTATTGTTGAATTTCTACCTTTTGAGTCGGGTTTACTATTCACGTATATCTGCATTATTCACGTATCTGGCACTATTCATGTATATGACCTTATTTACGTGTTTGACATTATTTACGTATCAAGATTACTATGTCATTTAATCTGAGTACTATTCACGAGTTACTATTCATGAGTTACTATTCATGAGTTACTATTCATGAGTTACTATTCACGACAAAAAAATTGGTTTCTTTTTCTGACCATATTATCGTTGATTTATGAATCTTACTCTTGAAATTAAATCCATGTTTTGATCATATTGTTTTTATTATCATATATAAAATTTTTATAACCCTGGTGATGGAATTTCTCTTTGACTTGAGTGTAAAGATGGGTAGATTATTGGTATGATCGTGACTATGGGTTCTCTTTGGCTAGTAGTGCAAAGATGAATTGTGACTAGTATGATCATGACCATTGAATTTACAATTGAATATTTTTAGCTTAAGTGCAAAGGTGAATTGATCAACATGGTTATAATTATGGTTTATATAATGATTATGTATTTCTTTGAGATATGAATATCTTTGGCCGTAGTCAAAAGATGACATGTTGAATATCTTTGGCCCGTAGTCTGCAAGATGACTGTTGTTGAATATCTTTGGCCGTAGTGCAAAAGATGACTTGTTGATGAATATCTTTGGCCGTAGTGCAAAGATGAATTTATTAGTATGATTATGAGCAGGAACTGTGATTTGGTATAACCATGATCTTTGATGTTACGGTAAAGACAGTGAAAAAAATTATCTTCGTTCTGGGTGCGAAGAGGAATTTAAAATCACAATTATGATTATGAGTTATTCATATGATTGTGGACATGAATTATTGATTGATGTTACGAGGATAAAACATTGTTGGTGGACTTTTAACATGGAGAAGATAATAGATTTTATAGTCTATTTGACTCTTCTAATGGATTGCTTCGTTCACTAACTATGGTTGAAATTTTTTATTATCTACCATATGTTTTAAATCTCTGATTTATTACTGATGAAGGCTAATGATAATTTAATTATCTTTTGTCATGATATTCTTTACTGAGCTAGTTGTGCTCACCCTTTTGCTTCACAATTCCTTTCAGGTAATAAAAGTGTAGCTGGGTCGAGTGGGGGATAACAGGGGAATAGAACGGTGGTTTATAGCTGTTGAGGGTGAGGCGAACCCAACGTTGGAAGGGTGTTTTGTCACTATCATACAAGATGTCTAATTACATACAATCTCAGATCATCATAAGATGCGGGGATGTGCTTTCATCCACTTGGCGAGTATTTTTTACGAGCACTACTATATATAATCTTGGTGTTTGTTTGAAGTATAATTCTCATTTAGAGACGATGGAGATAATGATATGTCGAGAAGACTCACCATTGGGAAGAATATGATAGTAATCTTCTCGTTTTTCTTTAGGGTTTATTAGATCAACGAGGATAATTACGTGGCCATATGATATCTATCATAACCTAAATGTATGGCCTCCCATATACGAAGGGTTCCTGAGCACTTTCCAAAGATTCTAATTTCTAAAAGCAGGTTTTTGGTATTGTACCTTTATATAAGGTGTCAACGTGACGTCTTATCGAGGTTGGGACATGAGTCACGGTTGGTATATATTTGTATCAAAACTCACAAAGACTTATGTTGTTGTATTTTGCACGACAATTCTTTGTAATAAAGTTATAGTTATTTTCATACCATGTATTTGGCGACTCGAGAATGGGTTGGATCAGGATGGACTGTTTTGGGGTTGTCATAAGTGAGTTGTCTCACCCTCCGCTTCACAATTCTTTTAGGGTAATAAGAGTGTAGTTTGGGTCGAAATGGATAATAACATGGAATAGAATCTGTGGTCTATAAATTTGTTGAGGTTCTCCCTAAATAGTATGCAAATAATTTTGTTGAGAACTTTAGATAAGTTTGTCAGATATTGTATCGTCGTTTGATATTTAATTTTGGTGAACCAGATAGGGTAAGGTGAACCCAACTTTGGAAGGTGTGTTTTAACTATTATACAAGATGTCTAATGACATACAACCTCATGTTATCATAAGACATGGTTGTGCGCATCCACTTCTTTGAAAGACATCTACGAAGCCTTACTATATGATCTTGGAGTTTATTTGAAATATAATTTTCACTTGGAGACAAACGGAGATAGTTATATGTCGAAAAGACTCACCATTGGGAAGAAGATGATATAGTAATCTTTTCGTTTTTCTTTTAGGGTCTATTAGATTAACCAAGGATAATTATGTGGACATATGACATCTATCATAACCTGTAAGCACGGCCTCTCCGTATGCATGAAGGTTTCTTGAAAGTACTTCCCAAAATTTTAATTTCTAAAAGCAGGTTTTTATTTGTCTTTTATATAAAGTATCATTGTAAGGTTGTGGTTGAAGCACCACGAGAGATTCATACATTTGTATTAAAACTCACAAATTATATCTGTTGTCAGACATTGCAACTGATTCAACAGTTTCTATATAAATGAAGTTTGTATTTGATTTTATAGTGTGATATCTGGCGACTCAAGATGGGTGGTGTGGACTATTTTAGGAGCGTCACATTTTTATAAATAAAAAAAGCAGTGGGAATCACTTCTTTTTTAAAAACTCAAAACGACGTAGTTTTAATAACGGAGTGCTATTTAAGGAGGAATATTATTTAAGGAGAATGCTCTATTGTTGTATATATATATATTTGTGTAAATATTAAGATCTACATTTACACACTGTTTTTGAGTTTTGAACAAAAAAAAAAATAGAAAACTTAAATTAGAAACGGAAAAGAAAAGAAAAGAATAGAAAACTTAAAGTTTTCCTTTTGTTTGTTTATGAGTTTTAATAGAAAAAATAGAAAAATTAAAATTGAGAATACGAAATTGTAATTTAAAATTTATTATATTAAAAATTGAGGATAATATGAGAATTATAAAAATATTACTTATTCTAATTTCTTTTCCGTCCAAATCAGTCCAATTTTGGACCAAAAATTTTGATAAAAAAAATGGTCAAATTTTTTATCCATTTTTTTTTTATTAAAAAACTCAAAAACATTAAAATTAAAAAAAAAAATTAAATTTTTCGTCCATTTTTTTTTTCCATTTTAAAACACAGAATAAGATTAAAAAATTGAGGAAAAAGAAGCCCCCTTTGTAGTTGTCAGCCATATCTATCACTCTCGTTCTTCATTTAAAACGCAGTCCCTACTTCACGAGTATTAAATTGATGAAAAGAAAGAAGTGGATTTTGATATCTGAACCCACTCCCAGCACTGAGAGAGACTCTCCTCGAAATTGGTATCTAAAGCACTGTTCTTTCTTTCTTTTATCCCCAAATTTCCCTTGTTCTTGGCTTAAATTTTGGGTTGGGTTGGGTTGGGTTGGGTTGGGGTGGGGTGGGGTGGGGGGGTTAAGTACTGAAACTGGAACTTGTTCTTGGCTTAAGTTTTGGGAGGGTAAGTACTGAAACTGAAACTCGGAAACGTTTCTCACTATCTCAGGTAAAGAAAAAAAAACCTCTCTCTCTCTCTTTCTCCACATTTGTGGTTTTTAAGGTTTATTGTTTGTTAGATGTGGTTTTAGGTCGACATGTACCTAAATACTCCTCTATTCCTTGTCCCCTCCTTGTGTTTGTGTGTGCATGTCTTTGTTTGTGTATGTATCGTTGCCAGCTGGTCTAGCTTTTCTATTTTTGGGTCATTCAGTTCTTGATTTTGTGTTTCACGGTCTTTTAACCACTCGTCTTTCTGTTTTAGGTATTTTTTCCATTTTGTGAGCTTGAAATTAACGGAAAAATTGTAGCTTTACCTTTTAATTTTGTTTCTTTCTTTAGTCCTGTAACTCTCAGTTTTAAGATTCACTGGGCTTCTCATTCTTTCTCAAACTCTCACCTACATATTCTAAACTTTAAGCATTTTGAGATTTTTTTTAATATTTCTTTTTGGGAATAAGCATTTTGAGCTCCAAGCCAGTGTGGGCTGAATTACCTTTCGAGTCCCTTAACTCCTCTTTCTCTATATGCGCGTATGTCTTTCTTTTTACCTTCCCGATAATTTCTAGAGCTTTAAAGCACAAAATGTTGCTCTCTCCCTCTCTTGTGTGTGTTTTATTTTTATTTTTAAATATTTATTTATTTATAATTTTAGTATGTAGCTAACCCACACTTGTATCTGTCCACCTCAAGTAATAAATATTGGTGTTGTGGCCAAAGTACTAGATGATTTACCCAGTAATTATAGTTTTGAATATGTTTTCTCCCATATAACTACTAGCAGTGGCAGGACTATAAATGCCCTTGATCTCCCAATTATAATGTGTTGATTTGGTTAAATTAATTCAATACCCATGCTTTAGCTTTGTTTGGTGTTGTGGTTTTGTAGTTCAATTTTAAGGTTTGTTTCAAACCATTTTTCCATTCTGTTCTAGCAAACAGGTGCTACTGTGCTAGTATGCTTTAATAGTGTCTGAAGCTTTATTTATGCAATTATGTTGGGTACAGCTTTTACTAAAATTGTGTGCGCTCCTTCAGTTGTGTTTTTTCAATCACTTTTTCCTTTTATTGTTTTATTCTCCTTGATGATGTGAATGTAACTTAGGGTCTGCATAAGCTTGTTTCGATTTTATACGTGTCATAGGATATGCAAGGATAATAAGTTATCTTTCTTATCAATGCTATTCTTATTTTTACTGATATTTATGAAATCATTAGACGTCTCAGTTATATCATGAGAATCTCCAAGTTTTCAACACGTTGAGTTATATGTAATAGTACATCTTAGTGTTCTCTATACTTCTTGATGTATAGGAAAATGGAGCATCTCGAAACCGAGCTTCTGCCACCACCACCACCTGAACTTCCTCCAGATGTGATTCCTGCAAAAATTGAACCAGAACAAAAGCCTGATTTCATCAAGAATTCATCAAAGCCAAAGCGTGTCCCCATGCGTAGGCCTGGTGCTGGGTCTAAAGGACGAAAAATGTCTTTCATCTCTAATCATTTCAAAGTTGGCATTAGTAATACTAGCGACCACTTCTTTCACTATTGTGTAAGTTCCTTTGTGTGTTCATGTTGGTGGATTAATTTTTCTTATGATTATTTTGTATCCTCAAGTAGTGTTCTTCTTGTAATAGGTTTCTCTGTTTTATGAGGATGGTCGTCCCGTTGATGGAAAGGGTATTGGAAGGAAAGTACTTGACAAAGTGTATGAAACTTATGACTCTGACTTAGGAAACAAGGATTTTGCTTATGATGGGGAGAAAAGCTTGTTCACAGTTGGTCCTCTCCCACGTAACAAGTTGGAGTTTACTGTTGTACTTGATGCTGTCTTGGCGAAGAGGTAAAATGCTTGGTATATGGTTTCTGTATGGAATGTGATTTATGTGAATTTCTTCTTTGAAATTGATTATTAACTTCTTGGGGACATCTTTGAATCTAGAACTGTGGAGAATGGTAGTCCTGGTGGCAATGAAAGTCCTAAAGGGGGTGACCTTAAAAGGTTAAGGCGTTCATCCCAGTCCAAAACCTTTAAAGTAGAGATAAGTTTTGCAGCCAAAATACCAGTTCAGGCCATTGGAAGTGCTTTAAGAGGTCAAGACACGGAGAACTCTCAAGAGGCTTTGAGAGTCTTGGACATCATTTTGCGGCAGATTGCAGCAAAACAGTAAATCAAGTGACCGTATATTTTTTGAAGGGTTTTTTCTCTTTACTAGTTGATATGTTGACATTTTTCGTACAGGGGCTGTCTTCTTGTCCGCCAGTCATTTTTTCATGATAGCCCAAAGAATTTCACAGATTTGGGAGGCGGTGTTCTTGGATGCCGAGGTTTCCATTCTAGTTTTCGAGCTACCCAAGGAGGACTATCTTTAAACATGGGTAAACTATTACTCTCATCTTCATGGTTGAAAATATCTCTTCCTCTGTTGTCATTTTGTGTAATTGTTTCCATATCAAGTACAGATGGGTCTACTACGACCATAGTACAGCCAGGGCCATTGGTTGATTTTATCATTGCTAATCAAAATGTGAGAGACCCCTTTCAGGTTGACTGGGTGAAGGTAATAGATGCAGACCCCAAGTTCTGTTTCTTTTATACTAATTAAAAGTTTTTAGATGATGGAAAGATTTTCCTTTTTTTTGTTAACAGGCTAAACGAACTCTTAAGAATCTGAGGATTAAGGTTACGACTACTAACACAGAGTACAAAATTACTGGTTTGAGTGAGAGCCCATGCAAAGAACAGATGTAAGCTTTCACTGTCATCACTTAATTTACTTGCATCTGTTATGCTGAGGTGTCATTATTTGATTATAGTCTTATTTGATTTCTTTAAACATATGACAGTTATTAAGTTTAGGGAATATCTTTTTTCTTGTAGGTTCGCAATGAAGTTGAGAGGATCAAAAGATGTGAATGGTGATACCGAAAATATTGAGTTGTCAGTTTATGATTATTTCGTAAATCGTCAAGGGAGAAAATTACAGTACTCAGAGGACTTGCCATGTATTAATGTTGGGAAACCAAAACGACCAACTTATTTCCCTATTGAGGTTAAATATATATCTTTATGTTATGATTCTGTGCAGCTAATTAACTTTCGCTTTCATTTTGATAATAACTCTGCATATATATATATATATTTATCTGTAGTTTTGTACTTTGGTTTCATTACAACGCTACACAAAGGCATTGACTGTTATTCAGAGATCATCCCTGGTAGAAAAATCAAGGCAGAAACCATTGGAAAAGATAAATATTTTGACTGATGTAAGTTAACTTTTATTGCTCCAATGAACCTCTTAAATGTTACACAATAATGTTCCATGTGGGGTTCGATGCAGGCAATGAAAAGTAACAACTATGCCTCTGATCCTATGCTACGTTCGTGTGGAATTACAATCCAAAGTCAGTTTACTAAAATTGATGGTCGAGTTCTGACAGCTCCAAAGGTAGTGTTTATTTGTTCTGTACTTTGAGCTTTTGGTACATCAATTTTTCTCTTTTTTTGTCAGTTGTTCCTTATCCATGCGTATGTGTTCTAAATCTTTTGAACAATGACTGTTTCTGTGCAGTTGAAGGCAGGTGGCATGGATGAAGTTTTTACTCGAAATGGTCGTTGGAACTTCAACAATAAGGTATGTACATACAGATTTGTATGTGGAACTCCTTAGATTAATGGTAGTGACCCCTTTGATGTTCATGTACAGAAATTTGTAGAGCCCGCAAAAGTTAGAAATTGGGCTGTTGTAAATTTCTCTGCTCGCTGTGATGTACACAACCTCTGCAGAGATTTGGCTAGAATTGGAGAAATGAAGGGAATTGTGAGTTTCCCCATTTCATCTCGTGCAGCCTTGAGTTCCTTCATTGGCTTATGATAAATCCTTTTTCAGGTTCTGGATCCACCTGCTGGTGTCTTTGAGGAGAATCCACAATTTAGACGAGCACCACCACCTATTCGGGTGGAAAAGATGTTTGAACAGATGAGGCCACAATTTCCTGATGAGCCTCCACACTTTATTCTCTGTCTTCTTCCTGATAGGAAGAACTCTGACATTTATGGTTGTCAACAATGTGCACTGATCCTTTCAAGAAACTCTTTGAGAGATGATCATGTGTCTTATTCATTATCTAATTTAATTTCTCAGGTCCATGGAAACGAAAGAACCTTGCAGAGTTTGGAATTTTCAATCAATGTCTCTCACCGACCAGGGTTAACGATCAGTATTTGAACAATCTTCTTTTGAAAATTAATGCAAAGGTAACTATTTGTTTTGCTTTTGTTGTTCTTGATGGAACCATTGTAATTCTTTTTCGTTCATTTTATGTTTCTTTCTTACAGCTTGGTGGCTTGAATTCTCTACTTGCTGGTGAAGTTGCACGAAATATTCCTGTAGTATCCAACAATCCTACCATGATTTTTGGGATGGATGTGTCACATGGGTCCCCTGGTCATTCTGATGTGCCTTCGATTGCTGCAGTAAGTTAAGCTTATTCCCTTGCGTACTCTTTCTGCATGAGCTATTTACTTGGTGATAGATTGCTTTTACTTAGAAATTAGCTTGTTTAGGTGTTTATCAATTCATTCCTTTGTCTTTCAATGAATATTTTTACTCCACATCTACTGTTTAGGTCGTCAGTTCGAGGCAATGGCCACTCATTTCGCGCTACAGAGCTTCTGTTCGTTCTCAATCACCAAAAGTTGAAATGATAGATGGTCTTTTTAAGCCTGCGCCTGATAATGAGGATAATGGCATTGTCAGGTAGGGTTTTTACTTTTACATGTGATTTCGGACCAAGAGATTTCAATTCAATATGGCTTTCTGCAATGTGCTGCAGTTCCTTATCTAGAAAATGATTTTTTTTCCACTACACTTTTGTCTTACTATTATGTTTTCTTAAGGCATTCAGTTCAATTTTCATTTCAGGGAGTTGTTGCTGGACTTCTATACAAGTTCAGGGCAACAAAAGCCCAGTCAAATTATAATATTCAGGTTTGTCTTCTCCTTAATTAGGAATTGGAGTGTTTCTATCTTTTCTCAACTTGGATGCGGTAGCGGCTTGTGTTTCAGAAGATCATTTTTGTCTCGGTGTCGGTGATACGCACTGTTAGTTAGTTAGGACCTTCAACAAAGTAAGAAATTATAAAAAAAATTTAAATAATAAAAACAAGCAGATGAATAAATTAAGACACTATCTAGTGCACATAAACATTGTCCAAATGATAAAACAAACATCTGGCTGATATGTTTAATAAATTTTACGTTTGAATAAAGTTGATATTGATGTTGTCGTTGAGCACGCATTTTCTGTATAATTTAAGTACAATTTAACTTGACCAAGTATATTTTAAGTGCAATTTTTTCAAGTTGTATTTAATTAGGTACTATATAGGTACAATTTAATTATAATTGAAGTACAATTTAGCTTAATTAATTATATATCAGGTAGAATTGTTTATATTTTTTTAGTTATACTTAAATAGGTGCTATACAAGTATATTTGAAGTACAATATTTTTTTACTTTTTCTAAGTTATACTTAACTAGATACTATATAGCTACATTTAAGTATAATTTATAGAGAAATGTCCGTTCTCTTTTATCATCTCCCTATAACTTTCAATATATTCGATTTTTTTTTTTGTGGCATTGCTCCCCTTTACAGTGTGATTTCTCCTTTATTTGGTCTGAAACCGTTACGTTATGTTGAGTTGTCGAAACTTCGCCAAAAGTTACCCTTTACGTCGTGATTTCTCTCCTTTACACTGATTTCTCCTTTATTTGGTTTTAAACCGCTACGTTACTCCGAGTTGTCGAAATTTCGCCGAAACTTACCCTTTACCTGAATAATTTCTAATTTTGCGATTCGTGTCGAGGTTGCGGTAATATTTCGACGTAACAGCCTATACTTTGAACCATGGTTTTAAGTGAGTATAAGGTCACTGATTGAACTGAAAGTGCAGAAGTATATCAAGGAAAAAAGTATAATCACAAATCTTTATGGCCTACATGTGAGTTTATTTTAAGAGAAGGGAAGGGAAAGTTGGAGGCTTCCTTCTAAAAAAGTACGAGGAAAAATTGACTTTCCCTTCCCATCCCTTCCCAAAATAAAACTTGGAAACAGACCATTAATGAATTCTCATCATAACTAATCAATGTTGTCAAGTTGTCGCCTAGGCACTTGAGCAGCGATCAGATGCCTAAATGTCGCCTAGGCGACGACTTGACCCGAAGGAGAAGGCGTCGCATTGGACGATTGGAATGCAGAGCGACTTAGACACGCGGGTATGGTTCGACCCGAAGGCCAATTGGGTTTAAAAAAAACGTAGTCCAAATCTAAAGCCCTAAACCTAATCGCAAGTCGCAACTCACAACTCAGAGAGGGGAGAGAACAAGAGACTGAGAGAAAAATTAGGAACCTTGGATTGCTGCAACTTTTTCATCTTCTTCTTCGATTAACTACTGCGACTTCTTGTTCTTCTATTTTGGTCGCTGCTCCATGTTCTCTGTTCTTCTGCAATTTTTGCTGTACTTTTTTATTTTCTTCTTCGTTGCTCTCTCTTCTTTTTTGCCGATCAAGTTGTACGAGTTAATTCGATTGTACGACTAGTACTAGTATTTGTTGGGCTGTGCAAAATATGTTGGGCTTTATGTGTTTGGTTTAAAGTATTTAGTAAGTTACAAAATAGTTGGGCTTTGTGTGTTTTTGCTTCCTTTTTTTTTCAAAAAAAATATGCTAGGCTACTTTGTGTTTGTTTTTTTAATGAAAAATATGTGGTGGGTTTTTTATGTATGTCTTTTGTTTTTATACTAAAATATCATGGGCTGCTTATGTGTTTTTTTGTTTAAAAAATATTCTGCGCTGCAATGTGTTTTCTAAATTCAAAATAAGCTGGGTTTCTTTTTGCGTTTGTGTTTTTCTTTAATGGTATTTAAAGTGTTGATTGTGAAAGGTATTTAATATATATATATATACCACACACATATATATTTCCATGTATAAATTGTCATTATAAATAATTTATCGCTTTATGGACGACTAGTCACTTAAGCGGTTGGCCACCGACTCGACTAGACTTAACGCCTTGATAACTATGTAACTAATGTAAGTTCCTTGGTTAAATATATGGCTTAGGTTATAGCAGCGTTAGCCCCATCAATTTCAGAAACTTCGCATTGTCTTCAATTTCATCATATTCATATTATAGTTTATTATTGGTAGCATCAAGGATAGTTCTGTACTTAAGACAATTTTCTACTCAATAGGGTTATTTATTGATGTCCAAAATGTAAACATGTGAATTGAGCATGAGTTCCCCCCTCCTTTTTTTCTCTCGAGTAGTTATTGAGCATGAGATATTTTTTAATAAGTAGTTATTGAGCATGAGTATTTTATGTTAATCCCTATTTCGTTTTGTTATATAGGGACGGAGTCAGTGAGTCGCAGTTCAACCAAGTTTTGAATGTGGAGCTTGATCAAATCATTGAGGTTTCTTAACAATGATCCTACGAGTCAGTTTATATGTGGTTAAGTTTCTGGTTGATACTTGGGCTATGGTTTTAAACTCTCTGTTTCTTACTTCCCAGGCTTGCAAGTTCTTAGACGAGAAATGGTCGCCTAAGTTCACTATTATAGTTGCGCAAAAGAACCACCATACAAAGTTCTTCCTAGATGGATCTCCGGATAATGTTCCTCCTGGTTAGCCTCATTAATTTCCCAGGGAGTGGAGAATTACATGTGTGAAGCATTTTGATTGATTCAAGTTCTTTGATTTTCCGTGCAGGAACTGTTATCGATACTCAAGTTTGTCACCCACATAACAATGATTTCTTCATGTGTGCACATGCTGGGATGATTGTAAGTTTTTGATTTAAACTTGTATTCAATTAATCCTGGTTTCAACAGTCTACAAACTTTGTGGTTGTCAGTTCTACTTCTCTATAGGAGTGTGAGTGATAAATCATAAAACCTTGGAGGAAATCAGTTTGAATTAGAGGTTACTGATTTACCTATTTTCTTTCTCTTTATTTATTTCTTGGTTATTTTTTTTTAAATCTTGTTCTAAAAAGCCTACTGATTTTTTGATTTCTCATAACTTTGTGGTTGTTTCTATTTGGTTTTGTGATGTTTTGATTTGTTCTATTGTAATGATGCTTCACCTTTAACTTCCCTTTGTTATCTCCTATATTAAAATGTTGTTTGTTTTTATCTGTTTAGGGGACGACAAGGCCAACTCATTACCATGTTCTATTTGATGAGATTGGCTTTTCAGCTGATGATCTGCAAGAACTCGTTCATTCTCTGTCCTATGTGTAAGTTGATCTTTTTTGTATTGTTGTCCATAGTAAAGGTTGGAGATGCAATAAATTACTTGCAGCTGTTCTAATTCTTATGTTTTTGCAGGTACCAGAGAAGCAATAATGCCATATCCATAGGTAATCATACCAGAAAAGTCCCATTTACAAAATTCGGCATTGTGCCATGTTTACGCCTAGAGATAATAAGTTATTATTTTAGTAGTGGTGGCATGTTGACGAAATTATGATGATAAACTTCAAAACATCCAGCCATTTTATACTACTATCAATAAAACAACTCATTTGGCGGAACAATTTTCTTTTTGTGACAAATGGGACTCTGTTCGGGAGTATTTTTTCCAAACAGGTTTACCTTTCGTGTATATAGAATGGGTAAATGTATACCGTCTTAATTTGCTTGTTTTTTTATTCCCGCAGTTGCTCCAGTAAGGTATGCACACTTGGCGGCTACCCAGGTATCCCAGTTCATGAAGTTCGACGAAATGTCAGAGACATCATCTAGCCATGGAGGTCTTACTTCTGTTGGAGGACCGCCTGTGCCTGAACTCCCCAAGTTGCACAAAAAAGTTTGCTGCTCGATGTTCTTTTGTTGAAGTGCGGTGGAATCAATGGTACTCTAGTTATGCTCTTTATTAGTAGTAGCAAGCGAACAAGACTTCTGGATAGCCCGGTTTGCTATGTACATTACATGCGTAGCACCTAGTAGTAAGTATATGTTTTGTGCGTACTGTTAGTGTATTACCATATGCTGTTAGTTTTAATGATATCTATCTTATGCTTGCTAGTGTATTCTATTTACGTCTTAGCTCGTCTTAACCGGTTAACCCTTGTTGTTCACCCAACGACGTACTTCCAAAACGCAAGTCCTAACTTAAAAAGCTTGCAGTAATACTTTATTTTATCCCTTTAAGTTAAATTTTACTTCTTAAAATTAATAATGCACAAAATATATGTATATTAAATTTGCACATGTTTTTGCTAACAATAACACCCAAAATTTACACATATTTTCCCTAACAATGACATGAGGGCAATAATGTCATTTTACCTGAAGGCAAAGATGTCAAAACAAAGATTACAAGACTCAGAATGATTATTTGGAGTTCGCACAATGACATCGAAGCGACAAGCTATAAAAAAGATGCTTGACTAGTTGACGTTTATATTATTTTTGCCCTTTTTCCCTCTCCCCGAAGATTAATCAAATTTGATGTCATTTTGTAGCTCTCGAAAAAAACTTTCTAGATTGGTACGAGTCGTATGACACGTTTTCTTACTCTTTTCGGTTTGAAAGTTATGGACGTTTCCCTACACGACACGAAAGACCGATTGTGCGACACGAAAACCGACGCAAGCGACCTTGACCTAGGGCTCATTTTTGGGAGAAGCGGTTTTGGCACATTTTTTGGGGGTATAAAACATTTTAGAGAGAAAATGTGTTATCTATGGAGAGAAATATAGAGAATAAAAGAAAAATCTCTTTAAATCCAAGCTAGATGTAGTATTTCTCATCAAATCTCCCACCAATCTATAGTCAAGCCATTCATACAAAGCTTAAGGAGGAAAAAACTTCTACTCCCAATGTCCATTTCTCATTTTTATACTAAATATAGCTTAGATCTAGCTTATTTTGTCAATTATTGTGCTTAGGCTTTGTTTGTTTAAGGTTTTTTCTTTATTTAAGGTTTTCCTAGTATCCTAGATCATATTAAGAGGTGTTATTCTATTTTTGGGATTATGGATGGTTAGAGAGGATTTATCACAGATGGATCTACTTCTAACTATTTGAGGATATCATTTTAGTAATTTATTGATTTTAACTTCGATTCGACTGCTTTTTATCGATTATTTTTGCTTGGGAGTTGTTTTTTACTGATTTCTAGGTCACCCAAATATCCTAGATTAATATTTAGTTGTGAGGGGATCCTCTCTTTTGGCCAGCGAGGAATTCTCAATAATAGAATCCCCTTATAGCCAATCTAGGATATACTTCCGATTAGACCTTGATATTGTTGATTTGTTGTGCGATCTATGGATTTAGGGTTTACAGAGATCCTTTCCTAATTAAACGATTGTAATTTTGTGATTCGATAATTGTCAATGTAATTCGGGCCTTAAAACGGTATCGATAATTTCATCCCAACATAAATTGAGTTTAAGGCCAATTGATAGTGGTTTTTTTTTATGTTGAGGTGCTTGAAGTTATTTAGATGACGTGCATGCCCACGAGTAGCTCCAATCTTATTTTTTGATCCTTGATTTTTTCTTTCGATATACGAAAACGCTTTTCAAACGAAATTGCAAAAATCTTTTAAAATGAATTAAATTAGGTTATTCAATTACTTCTTTGCTGAAATTGGAAATAATAAAGAGTATCGATTCCTATTTGACGAAAGGGTTTGTAAAATAAATATTTTTCCTAAACGACACTTTAAATTTCTCATCAAGCAAAATTAAAATGAAACCTTTCTTTCAAGTCAAATCTTTCGTGTATAGGTTCAAAAAGTCTGAACGGTCTGAAAGTTGCTTCCAAGACAATGCACCCACCAAAATCTTTACGATTCTAAGAAACGAGACCCTAGATTTCACGACTTGACCTAGTGATGATCGATAGGTTATTTACATTTCATGACTTGACTCTAGGAGACGATATCCTAGATTTTTAGACGACATAAGAGATAATACCTTACGCTTCACGATTCAATTCAATTGACTCTAAGAGACGATGCCCTAGACATTCTCCAACGACACAATTTATACAGGCACATAACACAAACATACACTTGACATTTCTCAAGACAATACGATTAATCTTTTAAGGAAAAGATTAAGAAAACGGTAACCGTGTATTCACGGAAATCAGAGGGTGCATAACACATTTCTATTGCTTAAAAAAAACCCCAAACTCTATGAATCTCGGTTACGGACCAATTTTACAAAGTTACACGATTGGTCATCTCGATTATCAAAACCTAAAGATTCAGATGAGTTGGTATATCCATTTAAATCCTTACCAACTAACGACTATCTAATTGACCCACTTTAAAATCAAAATTTCAAACCTCGTCGACATTTATGTTGGTTTTCAAAAATCACCCTTAAAATTCACGATCTCTAAAATAAAATAAAAGAAAAAATTTTGACGTCGACACACTATATTGATGAAACTATATACGACAGTGGATTCCAGTTCAATGAATTCGTTTTACTGCTGTGCTGGAGTGTAATTCTTTTGTTTAGAATAGAAGGAAGTTAATAATAAGAGCTTGTTCGGCAGTGACTTATAAGTTGGTCAACCCAACTTATAAGTCATTTGTCACTATTCTTCTATTTGACAATGACTTATTTTTTCTACTTATAAGTTGATTTTTAAGTCCAAAAAATAAGGAAGTATTTGTAACTTATTTTAAAATGACTTATAAGCTATTTTAAAATAAGTTAGTTTGACCAAATGTAATGTTTATTTTGTCTATTTTCTATTTTGCTCCCATTTTTTATTAATGTTATTTTTAGTAATCTTTACATTTGATTTTAAATTATAAATCATTATGAGCCGAACACCTTCCTAATTTGTTTTAACTTGATTTTTGACTTATAAGTCAAATTGATGCTGAACGTTTTTACTTATAATTCACAACTTAAAATAATTTATAAATTAACTTATATTTTAATTTTAAGTCATTTTAAAACAAGTCGAAACGGGCTCTAACTTTATCCTCATTTAAGTTAGAGTTTTAGTTAAATTCTAAACCAAATAGTTTATATTTATATTCCATAAGATATTAAATTACAAATCTGACCTCTTATTTATCATGTTTTTACTAAACTGTTCCCTATTTTTTTAAATTAACTGTTTCTCATAGATGCATCAGTTATGCAAATGTGTTCTTCCAATTTTTCTTCCTCTTTTAAAAATTGATTTCGTCTCTCCTCACTTTTTTTATTTTTTATTTTTAAAGTTTGTGTAAAAAGTGTACTCTTTTCTTCTTTTTATTTATTTATTTTTATACGGACCTTTTGAATTCAATATAAAATATTTATAAATTCAAAATTAGTATAAATTAATTAATTTTAGACAATATAATTACCAAAATTATAAACCTTACTATTTTTTTATGTACACTCATAATTGTATGATTTATTTTTTTCAAAGGTTAAATTATTATCGACTTTATTAAAATTTATAATTTAGAATAAAGGTATTAAATTAAGATATTTTTTCTTTGTTTGTCTTTAAAAATACTTTGAGTTCAACTTTTCATAATAGTTGTATGCTGAAAATTTTAAAATATTTTCAAACTTATATTTTTGTTCAAAATATAGGATCAAGTTTAATTTGTTTAAATAAAATTGATATATTCAATTTTAAAATTGATGCACATGATTTAACCTTTTAAAACAATAAATCATGTAGTTATTAATATCATTTAAATAAAAAAATAAAATAGTAAAGTTTATAATTTTGATAATTATATTGTCTAAAAGTAATTAATTTATACTAAATTTAGAATTTAGAGATATTTCATATAGAATTCAAAAGGTCAATATAAAATAAATAAATAAAAAGAAGAAGAAGATTACACTTTTTACACAATTTTAAAAATAAAAAAAAATGAGGAGAGAGGAAATCAATTTTAATTTATCCAAAAAAAATCAAATTTTAAGAGGTGAACAAAAATTGGAAGAACACTTTTGCATAACTAATGCATTTATGAGAAATAGTTGTGCTAAAAAAAATTGGTCAAGTTTGTTTGCAAGGATTATAATCCATGAGATTATAATCCCAAGCTATTAATTCTAGGATTTTAGGTGTTGTTTGTTTACATCTGATTGCCTCTTAATAGACTGCCTCTTATTCGCTAAGAGGTATGATGCTGTTTGTTTTGTTTTTTTTCACCTCTGAATGCTTCTTAATCGGTAAGACAAAAAATGAAATCTTAATAATTAAGAGGTACCTCTTAATGAATTTTTTTTGATATTTTTTAATATATAAATATATTCAACAATTATGCACTCATTTTTATTAAATTGAATATTTAAAATTATTAAATAAAAGTTTACCATTTAAAATAATAAAATAGTGTCATTAAGAGACAACTTATTTTTTAGTTATCAAACATTTTTTTAGATTTAGACTTTATAACTATTCAGATGATCTAATTTATTAAGACTCATAATCATTCAGATCTTAATTCCCAAGTTTATCAAACACAACCTTAGTCACATGTTTGTTTTATGATATAACTTAAAATAATCTCATGTTATGCTTGTTTTTTTCGGGATTAATTAAAGGATTGAATTAAAAACCATCGTTTGGACCATTATACCCTTACCAATAATAACATATTTTAAATTATAATTTAAACTTATTTATACATCAAAAAATGATAAACAATTAATTAGAAATTTTTAAATAAGTAATTATATTATTCAATATGCTTAGTGGTACTAATTATATAATGTAACTTTAAATAAAATTATAATTTTATCGAAATAATTTATGTAGTACACAAGTAATACTAATCATCTAGGTATACGTATACATGATATGAAATATTTGGAATTGGATTCATTTGTCATGCAACTTGTGTTAAATTGGAGGGTTATGAAGTGTCCCTTGCAATAATGCTTTTTATCCTGATTTTGTTAGAGTATTCACAACAGTTTTTATATTTTTATTTTTATTCTACAGTATTATTGAGTCATTCTACAAAACATGGATTCAATTTTTTCCTATGTATCTCAACATCGCGTTCATATATTGATTTCTTAAATAATAAAATTTAAAATTTAAAAGTTCCAATAATCAAAATATTAAATTAATAATAAGCTTATAATTTATAATTAAAAGAGAGTATTTATCAATTATACTTCACTTTGTAAAATAAATTTTATTTTATTTTAAATTTTAAGTAATTTATGGAGTGAGTATTGAATGGATTGTAGTTGCAAATGTACATAAGATCAATATTAAAAGTTAAAAAGTTAATTTGAGATATTTTTAAATTTAAATTTAATATGATTCATTTAAATTTTGAAAATAATAAATTTTATAATTAATAGTATTTTTATAATATTTATAATTATATTGACATAAATTAAATAAAATTATATCAATTTTAAATTTGAATACGTTTGAAATTAATTATTTTTAAAATTCAATATTAAGTTTATAAATTGAAAATGTAGTAAAAAATGTAAAGATGTGTATGATTGATGAGTTGTCCACTTAAATGAGGGTGTGAAATGTCAGTGTGTATATATAGAAAACGGTCTTTTGATTCCCTTGCACTGGGAGTAAAATCCTATATAAGAATTAAAATAGAGAGTCGAATAAGGATAAGGAAACTGTTGGATAATGATTTGTTGATATATTCTTCAAAATTGGGGATAGAGAGTTGATTAGGGAAACTGTTATGAATGCTCTTACGTTTGTTTCAAAGTTTTGAACAGAAAAGAAAAGAATAGAAAACTTAAATTAGAACATAAAAGAAAAAGAATAGAAAACTTGAAATTTTCTTTTGTGTTGTTTCTGAGTTTTTAATAGAAAAGAATAGAAAATTTAAAATTGAGGAAATAAGTTGTAATTTAAAATTTATTATATTAAAAGTTGAGGATAATATAAAAATTATAAAAAATATTACTTATTTCAATTTATTTTCCGTCCAAATCAGACCAATTTTGGACGAAAAACTTTGGCAGAAAAAGTGACCAAATTTTCTATCAATTTCTTTTCTTTTCTGTTTATTAAAAAACTCAAAAACATAAGAATTGAAAAGAAAACTTAGATTTTCCGTCTATTTCTTTTCTTTTCTGTCCATTTTAAAACTCAGAAACAGAGCGTAATTAGTGTTCAATAGTTTGAGAGAATGTAGTTTATAATTTAAGTAATTAAATCAAATAACAAAATTACAAAAATATAATTGATTAATTAGTATAATTGTACTAATTACAAAAAATAAAAATATATTACAAAATTATGAACAAAAGTTAAAACTGAAATATATATTTTTATAAAATATATTTTTCGTGTTTTTATATTACAAAATATAAATATATATTTAGTAATTAGTAAATAGTAAATAGGTTTATTAAAATCAGGATAAAAAACTACAATATATTACAAAATTATGAACAAAAGTTAAAAATATTTTTTCACGGAAAGATCTATAATAAATTTTATTTGCAACGTCAGCAAAATTTTGGTAGCAATTTTAACTTTTGTTCATAATTTTGTAATATATTTTAAAAACTTTACCAATGAAAATAATTACTAGAACAGTACAATTATACTATTTTGTAGTTTACAATGACGTGTATAATTACTTTTATTCTTCGCTGAGAATGTTTAGTTATATTCACTCTTCATTTGTAGAACAATATTTATATTAATAAGATGGAATTTATTTTAAATTTGGATAAAAAAGCACAAGGACATTTTAAATTTATTCTAATTGATTTGAGTGGGAAATGGTGAAATTATTAAAAGCGGAGGAGGAGATTTAGATTATCTGCTTGCTTTCAAAGACGCGTAATTACTAAAATATAAATACATGATGATCAATTTATAAAAAAATTGAGGTTAATTTTGTCTAAAAAAATTTAATCCCAAATAATAGGGATTAAAATAACAGGTAGAATACAATATTAAAAAATTATTGTATAATCTCTCATATCTTAAGTATAGTTATCGCAAACAAACATACACCTATAGTTTAGCAAAAGTATGACCAATAAGGTCAGATTTGTAATTTAGTCTAACATAAAATGATTTTTTTTATTGTTTATTGGAGTACAAAATAAACGCTTTAGACGTCGACTATAAAAACGAGAAAAAACGAAGCCCTAGCGAGAAGTATTGCAGAACATTGAGCAAGTATCAATGGCGAAGAAGAGGAAAGCAGTTACTACTAAAGTTGAGCCAGAAGAACAGAAACTGAAAATAGTCCCAAAACATGAAGAAACCTCCGGAGAAGAAGAAGAAGACGACGACGACTCGGAATCACAAGGAGGAGAAGAAGTAGAACAATCTGAATCAGAAGAAGTAGAACTATCTGAATCAGAAGAATCTGAAGAAGAAGAAGACGAAGCTTCAAAGAGAGATACTCTAAAAGAACTCCTCGAACCCTTCGGCAAAGACCAAATCATTGAATTCCTCAAATTGGCCGCTCTCGAAGATCCCCAGCTCCTTACCCGAATCACCCAGTCCGCCGAGTCCGACCCGGCTCACCGCAAGCTCTTTGTCCACGGCCTAGGCTGGGACGCCACCTACGATCAAGTCCTCTCCGTCTTCAGTCAGTTTGGCGAAGTTGAAGATTGCAAAGTCGTTACTGACAAAGCCACTGGCCGAGCCAAAGGGTTTGCCTTCGTGCTCTTCAAGTCCAGAGCTGCTGCCCTGAAAGCCCTCAAAGACCGCCAGATGAAAATTGGCAACCGGATGACCTCTTGCCAGCTGGCATCCGCCGGCCCTGTTCCAACTAACCCCGTTCCCGATTCCTCCGGCCGCAAAATCTTCGTGGCCAATGTAGGTTCCCACGTGAACCCAGAATTGCTTCGGAACTTCTTCGCCAAATTTGGGGAATTAGAGGAAGGACCTCTAGGGTTTGATTCTGTAACCGGGAAGTTCAAAGGGTTTGCTATTTTTACGTATAAGACAGCTGAGGGGTGCAAGAGGGCTCTAGACGAGCCTGTGAAGCTGTTTGATAAATGCCGGTTAGAGTGCCGACGAGCTGTTGAAGGCCTAAAAAACAATAAGAATCAGCAGCGTATATCAACCAATACATCTACTGGTTTTGCTGGTGTTCCCCAGAGTGATATAGTTGGTTGTATGAACTATAATGTGGGTGTTAATCCAGCATTTTATGCAGCTAATTTGAATCCTGCTGCACTTATGATGGGTCAGAATCCTAGCTTTGGGTTAGCAAATCCAATGATGGTTTCATCTTTGAATCAAACTGGTTTGGCCACGTCTATTGGGGCAAATCCTCAGTCTCTCGGGTTTAGTGGGAATTATGGGATTAATACTGTTAGCCCGAGTGTGATTGGTAGTTATGCTTCTCAAGCTGCTTTACAGGGTCTAGGCTCTTACCAGGGTTCTCAGCCGGGGAATTCTTCTGCAGGGTCGACAGCAGCAGTGGCGGCAAGGCCTCAATCGGCTGGTTTTGGGTCCACAGGACAAACATTCCCTTCCTACTTTGGGCACTAGGTAATTTTACTTTACTTCCATTCAAAGTTTTTATTTTTTCCTTATATTTTCCTGATTTTTGTTCTTAATCTGAATTAAGCTCAAATACATTTCTTTCTCGTTATGATTCTTGTCAGTTATTTTGTTCATCTTACATTTATGTCCCATATTAGTATTGTGTTTTCTTTTGCTTAATTCAAAAAGGAAAGCAAGTGTCTTTCCGAATATATTAATTGTAATTTACAGTCATATGTAAAACTTTCTTTGTAGTGGCATTGTGCTCGAGAAAAGATTTCACACGTTCACACTACTTCACAGCGACAATGTCCTTCCAATATGTGAGTTATATTTGTGTGATTGTTACAAATCTGGTGCGTGGAAATCAATGAGAGTCAGGATTCCTTGTGTTCAGAAAGTAAGAGAGAGACTTAATGGATCTATGAGACGAATCTGTGGCCTATGATTGCCGGTCTCTAATAAGAAATCATGATACTAGACAAAGTTAATTGATGGGGATAAAAATTACTTATAAATGGGAAACAAATGTTAAATGAAAATATAATTGTTTTTTTTTCATCTCGATGGCAGTGGTAAAATATAGCGTAAAAAGATCAGCTTAAGAGTACATGTACTGTTAAACAGTTATGGCACTGTCACTCGTTTTGTGATGAGGTTCATTGCCATACCTAATGAGGGCTCCAAAGCCTAAAAGAACTCGTATATAAATAAAAGGCATCTTTGAATATATGGGTAAAGGTTTGGCATTTAAGTTTTATTAATAAATAATATCTGGCTGGACGGAGTCACACAAATTCAGATCCATAGTGAACCCATGCCATGTTTAACTTTTTCTTTGCAAACCTGGCTTGCTTCAGTTATGTCCTTCCTAAACCTTTCCTATTAGACCTGCGGGGTAGGACCAGAGGATGGGGTAAATTGTATGACAATAAAGTGCAAAATGGAAAATTTGAATTTATCTAGTTCCTTAAAATAATTTTAAAGCACCTTTTAGAAAGTGTGAGTTACCTGAAAATCTCATAACCTTGAAAACAAGTTATACTTTCATAACCTTGTGATGCTATGAAAACAAACATACTTTCAGATAATCTAATAATGATTTGAAAACAAGATATACTTATAATGGGATTGACTTGGTAATATCTCGAAGAAGGTTTGATAGAAACTTCTTTTACCCTTACTTTTCAAGGCTTGAACTAGAATAGGTCATAAGAGTCAAAGGAGGAAGAGCACCTAATACTTTCATTGGTCAAATTTCCCTTGCTCAAAACAATTATACAAACTACAGAAGACAATTTGAAAGGATAAAAAAACAGGATAATGGTGCTGTGGGGCTTCAAGAATTTTGTTTACTGCCATTTATGCATCTAGAGCACTTTTTGATCAATTAGTATAATGTTTCATTATGGAGTCACAAGCCAGTTTATTGTTGCTGTCTGCCTTTTTTGATGGCTTTATTAAACTTTGATAGGCACTGGACTAGGTATAGAGCTTTTAATGTAAAAAAGGACTTGCTTGGCAGCAGTCGAACAAATATTTCTTTCCATAAATTTCTTTGAGTGGTAGGAGTAGGACATTTGCTATAGCAAAGTAACGGAAGCATAGTTAATTCATTAACTAATTAGAAAACCATAAGAATTATTATTTGCAATTTTTGCTTCTGTATTGGTTTTTGGGCTATATCACCTATATGTAACCAGATGCCCCCCCTGGTAATGAGTGTGGGTCATATAGTTGTTTCCCTTTGAGGTATAGACAATGCCTTCATCTTTGAATAATCATCAATTAGTAAGGAAGAAAGATAAAGTTGTTAGAGAGTTGGGTCAGACTGCTTTGATATGTTGGAGTTGAATGCGGGCATAACCTAGCAGGTGCTTTTCGTTCTGCTTTGCATTTTAATTTAACTAAAACCTTGCCGAAATAAATAAAATATTTTGTATAGATTGTACTCAATTTCTTTACAAAATGCTGTATGGGTTTTTCTTCTACAAACATTAGTTATCAATAATGTAAATTCCTCTAACAAGAAAAGATTTCTCATAATTTAGTTAAGAGGGTGGCAATCGAATATCTATGTTATTTTTTTCAGGAATAAGAGGCTCAAAAGTCTAGGTCACGGGAATCAATCTATTAAAAAAAAGAGCAATGCTACTATCACATAAAATCGTCACATACATCTCACATACCACTGACGTGACACTTATAGATTTGTTGTTGATATGACCTACTTAACTCAATAACAAATCCATGGGTGCCACGTCAGCGATATGTGAGCGGTATGTGATTATTTTATGTGATAGTAGCATTTTTGTTTAAAAAAATAGTGTCATGCCTAGAAAGGCTTTTTTTTCCCCTAAAATATTATAGGCACTTGATCCTCACCATGTGTACAAGGTGGTCTATGTTTAACAGCCAGGATATGATTACAACTATATATGATTTTTGACTAGTATTTGGAATTTAATTAGTTGCCTACTTAACTTTATGTTTTCTTGCAGAATCAAGGCACAAATAGGCAGGCGTGAAGTGCGTTTTTGCTCTGTTATAGTCAGATGGTTTTTGGTATGCAAGAAATCTAATATTTGCTCTATGTACTAGACATTTGTTTAGGGTGATCTTGGAAACCTTTATTATCAAAACATTCCTTTGAAATATTCCTCCTACCTTTGACTTGTTTTATCGAATCCGTTCTCTTTCTCTCTCTCTCACACACACACACACAAACAATCCTGAAACTTCTTTTCCCCACCACTCTCTTGAGAAGTTTGTGCGTGCATTTGTATCCACAGTATAGTATGTTGGGATATCATAAAAATAACATGTAAATGTCTTCATGTAAGAATCATTCTTTTCCCAAAATCTTGTTAGTAGTGTACTGTTGGACAGTAAAAATGAAAGAAAGTTGAAAGATTAAAGTGAAAAGCAGCAGCAGCAGCAGTAGCAGTAGTCCCTTCCAATTTCTTTCTCATTGAGCTTCATAAAATTATACTTCTACCGTGCTTGGCAAATCACTTATGTTGAATGGCACACAGATGGTGCAAAGGACCCATGTACGGACCTGAGCCAAGTACGAGTTGTATGATTATAAGGTCAGCTTATTGAAATGAAATCAAAACCAAGTTTTAGAATACTAGTCATAAAATTTCTTTCAGCCCATAACTTGGTTGCCACATATTGTCTGACTAACCATTAGATTATTGGTTCACTTTAAGGCAATGTTTGGCAACACAATTTCAACACTTCTGGTGGAAAACACATTTGATATTTCATAAAATTTGCAACTGAGTTTCCAAACACGGCTTATATATATATATAAAAAAACAATTGCACAAAGGTCTTTTATATTTTTTGTAAAATATAGAACTCCTCACTTTAGTCCGATCGTTTTTTTTTTCCGCTTGCTACTATTGACCTATATGAATAATAATTTGTAAGCGTACTAGTGAAGATTGGAACTTGGAAGCTGTTACATTACAAATACTCCTTCAGTTTCTAAAATATTACTCCCTACATTTCTAAAAGATTGTCGTTTTAGGAGAATAAATTTATTTCAAAATGTTTGTCGTTTATAACTTTCGAGGAGAATAAATTATTTACTTTCCTATATTACCTATACCTTCTCTCATTGTCTCAAGAAATTCTTTCCTTTGTATTAATAGTTTCAACTTCCCATAAAGGGGTAGTGATGAAATTTCAAACAAGTTTTACTTTGTAAATGATACTTCATTAATTCATGTGCCAAAACCTTAAATGACAATCTTTTAGGAACGGAGGGAGTATTTCAATAAGTCTTGACATATCGGTTTATTGGACAGAAAAATTGGACATTTTTAAATTTTTTTATTGCGACTCCCAAAAAATGCATAGTATTTATTCAAACATGAATTTTTATAAAATATAGTGTTTTATGTGTAATTTGGATACATATACAAAATATAGTGTTTTATTCCAATAGGAATTTCTACAAAATATTTGTATATGTATTCAAATTACACTTAAAACACTATATTTTGTAAAAATTCATGTTAAAATAAATATTATACATTTTTTGGGAATCACAATCAAAACAAAAAAAATAAAATTAAAAATATCCAATTTTCCGGCCTCCAAATATTTCAATCACACCCAAAAACAGAGAAGTGATATTTCAGCACATTTTTTTGATATTTCTGCATGTGAAACCCACTATTAACATTAAAAATTGAGCCCCACATGCGAAAATATCACTTCTAATAAGAAATTGATATTTTCGTAATATTTTTTAATATTTTTATACGTGGGGCCCATTTTAAAACCAAAATGATGGGTCGGAAATATATATAAAAAAAAAACACCGAAAGTATCATTTCCCCAAAAAATGAGAGGAAAATGAAAAAAAATCAAAAGGAGAAAGCTGTAGCGTGCTGCCGAGATTGCAGAAAATATGAAATGGTACCGTACAATCATGGGACTTGCCATATACTATATGTAATATGTAGTACTCCCTCCCTCCCTTAATATCAGATGTTTTAGTGAATTTTTTTTTCTCTTAGTATATGACGTTTTATAATTTTAAATAAATATTAATTGCTTAGTTTTCATATTATCTCAAATATTAAATATAATTTTAGTTCTCCCACTATTTTTTATCCAATAAATAATAATATTTTTTCTAATACAAAGACAATATAGACATTTGATATTATATTAATATTATACAATTATTTCTTTAATACTTGTGTACAACTCTAAAAAATCTTATATTAACGCTCTGTTTCTGAGTTTTAAAATGGATAGAAAAGAAAAGAAATGGACAGAAAATTTTAGTTTTCTTTTCAATTCTTATGTTTCGAGCTTTTTAATAAACGGAAAAGAAAAGAAATAGATAGAAAACTTGGCTTTCAAAAAGTTTTCCGTCCAAAATTGGCATGATTTGGATGGAAAAGAAATTAGAATAAGTAATATTTTTATAATTCCCATATTATCCTCAACTTTTAATATAATAAATTTTAAATTATAACTCATGTCCTCAATTTTAAATTTTCTATCCTTTTCCATTAAAAATTCAGAAATAACAGAAAAGAAAACTTTAAGTTTTCTATTCTTTTCTTTTTTGTTCTAATTTAAGTTTTCTATTTATTTTATTTTTTTTTTGTTCAAAACTCAGAAACAGAGTGTAAGGGTCGGAGGGAGTATATTACACTATCTTAGACGAATTATAAAACTAGCAAATAATAAAAAGAGATGCACCATGGAGTTGTGCCAATTGTTTGCAAAAAATCAACGACTACCATTACTGTGCACACCCTATAGAGTACGTAACTGTTATTTATCTTTGACGGCTATGAATTATGTGATGTTTTCCTAATTTCCTATTATTATTAAGAATAATAATGCTACGGCTAGGGTTTATCAAAATGACAAAATCTGTAGTCTCAAATGAATTGTTTATTATATTAATTCTAATTTATTTTTTTAGAATCAATTACAAGTGAATTGTAAGTATATCATTATTCTATTAATTATTGGTAATGTAATAAAATATAAATATAGTTATTCCAAATTTTAATATCACAAACTTTGAGTTAGTAGTCATGCTCTCTCCACTTACATTTTAAATATACTGAAATTTGTTCATTCTGAAAGTGAATAACTTAATTGTTAAAAAAAGTTAATAATTAATAATTAAAATTAAATTAAGACAATTAAAAAAGGAGAAAGAGAGGACATATCTAGTATGTAAACAATAATAAAACGACAGATAATTTATCTCAAACTTTAGACGGTCCAGATAATTTATTGAGTGAACGAGAAATTTAAAATTATTTGTATTTTATTAGATAGATATAAAGTCAGAGGATCGGTTTGATGGAAGTCGTTTTTTTTAACTTTTAATATAATTTATATTTTTTATTTAAATTATATACAAATTTTATTTAGTTACATATAATTTATACACAAATGCTTGTGCTAGCGGATGGCATTGGCGGGTGTTGGGCCATAATCCTTTTCCTTATTGGGACGAGACTTAATGGGCTCCTCCTTGGATTATGTTATCTTTAGTCTGGTTGGTCCAGAATGGTTTGGGCACGATTCTTGATTATTTCATTGGGTCCTTTCAGGTGGATCCCGGTCGTTGGGGTCATTTAGTTATTTGGGCTTAGTCATTGAATTGGCTCATTATACAAATTGTCACTTAATCCAACTTTGACCCAGAATCATTATGCCAAATGATAGTTGATTACTTGTCTTCGCCACCTTCTGCATTTACATTAATGAGGATGGGACTCGGATGATGATGGCGGTGGCAAAAAAAGTAGGTAGCAGTGGAAGAAATTTATACTTTCTACCGAAATGACCAGAAAGTGGGGGAAAAGGTGTCGAAAATGATGAGTGGCACGATGGCAAGAACCCGGATCGGAGTATGTATGGGGCTAAGATCACATAAGAAGGTAAGTAATACACACATTCATATTATTATTCTCTCTCGGACATTAGACATTATTTTTCTCTCCATTGTTGACCTTGTGATCGCCGACATCTTGACTCTCACGCCGGGGAGCTATCCCCGACCAGTCGGTAGTCCAAGCTTTTAGTGTTGACTTGTTGAATCGCATGCGGGATATCGGACGCGTCTTGGTGATTGGGACGTGGAGAAAGATCTTGGCGTTAACATTGGTCTTTAGAAGGAGGGTTTGAGTTCTAGTGTCCCGAGTATTTTCAATCACGATCGTGTTTGTTTCTACATCGATATTCATGGTAAAGAGTAGAACACCTACACGAAGAGAAGGGCGCCTTTGGGTCGCCAAATAATCGACACCACGAGTGTCTCATCGAGGATCGTTTGGGACCGTGATAAGTGTTCATGCTAAGACAAGATCCAAACGATCACCAAAGATTTTCGATTGAAAGGCGGTGGGCAAGGCTAAACGTAGGCTAGTCTTCCCGATGGAGAAAGCGTCTAGCCAAGGTCGAAATGGGTGAAGGCACTTCGCTTTAGAACTCGATACCGAGAGGACCAAGACGAAAAAAGCTTCACGATCGGCTAAGATGGCGGATGAAGGCGATAGAGCTATGGATACTACTCGTGAAGCAACGACGGGATATAGGTGAAAGACGGATGGCTTGATGGCGAGTTGAGAGACGAAGAGCTCGATTATGATCGGTCCAAGAAGAAGCGAGGACAATCAAGTAGGAAAGAACACATTCATTCAGGGGCGAGAGTCTCGGTAGTAGAACTCGAGAAAGAAGAAGATCCCAAGCCCTACTCCTCAAAGATCGAAGAGGGTACATCACCACCGCCGATTCTAAGGAGCAAGGTCGGGGAGAACGAAGAGGTCGATCCGGAGATCACACTCCCGAGACCACAAAGAAAGCCCTTATTGTTGCACATTCTCGCCATAGTTCCCGAGCTCGAGACGGCGAAGTATATCTAGAGATCGTACTCTGAGAGTCTATCGAGGGTACACCACCACATGGACACTTGTCATCGTAAAAGCCCTTCAGAGAGTTGAAGGCTCTATTGTAAGAAACCGAATACCTGGAGGAGGAAGGAGTCACCCCAAAAAAAAGCATCATCTCAACCGGAAGGTGTGGAGTATCCGGTTAAAGAGTTAAAGAACTTCTAAGTAGTCAAAGTACAAAAATGAAGGATACTTGGAAAGAAGGCATCCCTTTTTCCGCGGAGATTCTTAAAGAAAAAAGTCGACCCCACCAAGAAGTTGCCCCATATCGAGAGTTATGATGGATCGGGGATCCTATGACCACAGTCGGTGTTCAATCGATGATGGATTATTATGACTTTAGCGATCTTCGCTAAGTGTCATACTTTTGTCACAACACTCAAAAAGGATGACCGTGGTGGATGGGGACTTTTCCTCAGATTCAATTTCATCTTGGGCGAGCATGTGCAAGAAATTTCATGCTCGCCGGAGCAACAAAAAGAAGGGAAAACCAATCGTTCGTTGGCTCAGTTCGACAGCTTTTGAATGAGTCTTTGGGCCGATGATGTGAAGCGGTTTCAAGTGAAGCGATCGGCCAAGTGGCGGACTGAACGATCTACAAGCCGTTGGATCTGTTTGAGAATGGGTTAGATCCGGTCGATCGAGAGAAGTTGGTGAAGAAGTTAATGTTTCATCACCAAAGAGTCTCATTGAAGCCTTCGACAAAAGTCAAGGCTATATCGTGGTGGAGGAAGCCATGGACGACCTCAAACGTCCTTCTTCGCATCGGCTTAAAGAGAGATCGGGACGAACCGATAGAGACCGTAAAAAGAATGAAGGAATAAAGACCGCTACGAAGGCGAATCAAGAAATATAACAATTAGAGACAGGTGGAGGGCGTTAGTTCGCTCCCAAATTAGAGAGAATATGAATAGGGCGTACACAAAGACTCAAACACGCATGTATCGTTATCTTGGATCAAATTAAAATCAACCTATCTTGAGCCACCTCGAGATAACATTAAGCCCGGAAAGGGAATTCTCGCAAGTATTGTGATTATCATCAAGCTTCGTCATGATACGAAACGATCGTGCTAGTTTGAAGGACTTTATTGAAAGAAAAGGTACAAGGCGGGGCTTTAATTCAAGATGTGGTCGCTGTAACTAATCAACAAAGCAGGATAAAGGGTCTGCTCCAAAGAACTTCAACCATTTCAAAGAAGCGTTGCCGCCACCTGAAACGACTGCAAATGCACGTGGTAGATGTCATCACCTGGGGTACTTCCAGCAAACTTCGTTGGAAAGAAGCGCCGGTTACTTGGATTCGGTTATGTCGATGGCGGGTACCTCCCAAAGACTAACAGACCTTATTCGAGTACGGTAATCTCCTTTCTTCGATGAAGATTACCCTTCTAAGTCATCGAACCGCATACGGGATCATTGGTCTTGCATGAAAGTGGGTTCGGTGGATATGGGCGGATGATGGTAGATAATGGGTCTTCAGAGATATTCAGATGCCCACGCTTATCGTGAGGATGCACTGAGACAGGCGAAAGATGGAGATAGACGGAGGCTCCTTTATATGGTTTTAGTAACGACCCCGGTCCAAGGTGGTTGGAACCATTGAACTACCAATCATCTTTCTAACGGCCCCCAACGGTAGAAATTATTTGCAAATTTTATGTTGTGTATGAGATTCATTATAATGCTATTTTGGGAAGGCTACTTTAATTGCTTTGCAAGTCGTGACCTCTATTCCTCATTTCAAAATCAAATTTCCTACTACCATGGGGTTGGCGAGGTGAAAGGGGATTTGGATCTCGCTAGAAGGTGTTATAGAACGCAGCGATCACTTCGGGAGTGGGAGTATCAAGTAGAAGCGGACCACGACGATAGAGATCGAACCCTTCACGAGAGTAGTTCAAATCACCGGTCATGCCAAATTTGAAAAACGAAGAGATAGAGCTCATCTCGCAAAGAGAACAAGACAAGAAAAATAGGTTCGGGTCCGCCGTAACCTCTCCTGACGAACCTCATGGAGCTCCCCGCAATGCTATGTTGACATTTTCGCATGGGAACCTCGTGATATGCCAGAGTAAGCGGGGATATCGGCCGAGCATCGGTTGGAGGTGGACTCGTCAAAGAAGCCATCCGAAGCGAAGAGGAGGATTTTCGCTTTGAACATCAACGAATCATTGATGAAGAGATTGCAAAGCTGTTGGCAGCTGACTTCATCTTTGAGATCGACTACCCACAATGGATGGCGAATGTGGTGCTAGTCCAGAAGCAAAATGGTAAATGGCGAGTCTGCATCGACTGTGACGCCCCCAAAATTAGGTATACGTCACCCATCTTGGGTCGCCACTTACATGGTACATAAATTCAAATACAACTTACTAATATAACTGTCGTGTACAATACGACATAAATTGTGAGTTTGAATACAAATATTGTCTACTAGATATTATACAAACTCAAAAGGAGTCCTCATTACAACTATTATCACACTATTTCACAGAATAGTGAGGACTACTAATGCTATCCTCTCGACCATTACTCCGCTCCCGACTCGTCCCAAATTATATGTTCTCATTTCAAGAAGAGAATGAAAAAGAAAGGGTGAGCTCAACTAGCCCAGTAAGAAATATTATGACTAAGATAATGCAGAATAAATTTCATTAGCCTTCAACAATGTTAAACCGATAAAATACAATAGACAACCAGTTTAAACTGCAGCGGAATATGCAATCCATTAAAAGAGTCAAGTAGAGAATAAAATCTACTATCTTTTAGGTTTTAAAAGGTTTTCATTAATTTTTATCGCTGAGACTCAGCTTAATAAATAAACCACCACATCTAATCATCCCCAATACTACGGTCAAGGATTTTCATCAAATTATCAATGGTCATGACTATACCGAATCACCCCTGGTCATAATCATACCAAAAACTATCCATCACTGCATTACAGGCCACTGAGGACTTTTATCACATCATTTATAACAAGCCATGATTATACCGAATGATCCTCGTCATATAATCATACTAAGTTCATCTATGCACGTAAGCCAAAGATAACATAATATATCATGAGGATGATGATAATGACATAATAATTCAATAAAACAAGTTCAAGAATTATTTTATCCGAGAATTAATAACGTCCCAAATTGTCAACAAGATATCTTTGTTTTGTAGAGTAAAATTCAAGAATGATCAGAAGAATATTTCCATGAAAAGATACTTGATGAAACACAAATATCAAGGATATTCTACTAATTTCATGGAGTATAGAAGTCAAAGTTTTAACCAACTGGGTATAATAAAGAATGGAATAACAAAAGAAATCACCATGCATGCGCAGATTTCAGACAATGTAAACAACTACAACTTTATTATTACAACAAGAAACTGTGAGTTTGAATACAAATATTATCTTCTAGACAATATCTATACTCAAATTAATCCTCATCACATTTATTGATTCATTATTTTACAAAATGGTGAGGACTACTAAACAACTCTCTCTAGAACCTTCATTCCATACCCCCACTGCATACTCGCTATATTCTCGCCTCCCCGAGAAGAAAAATGGAACAAAAAGGAAAAGGTGAGCTCAACTAGCCCAAAAAGAATATTATGACTAAGATAATATACAACAAATTATCATTAGTCTTCAACGGGAAAAAAAACTAATAGAATACAATAGACAACAAGTTTTTAAACCAATATTCGCAGCTGAAATAATAATTCATTAGAAGAGTTAAGTAGAAATGCAAACAACTATCTTCTATGTATGAATTTAAAAGTTCGTCAGCTCATCTTTTATCCTTGTAACATCAATCAACATACATCCGAATCAAATATTCATCTTTGCACTACGGGCCAAAGATATTCATCATTAATCATGTTCATCTAAACACTGCTCATCTTTCTGACTACGGCCAAAGATATTCATCGAAATCATTCATCTTTTGCACTACAGTGCCAAAGATATTCAATAATATCATCATTTAAGACCGAGGATGATGAAAATATTTTTAAAGAAACGAATCCAAAGAAACAAAATGACAAGGATTAAGGATTAAGGATTCGACTTTGTTTTATCCATGTCCAAAATACCTCAAAAATAATCATAGTGGTGTAAAATTCAAGAATGATCAAAACATGGATACAATCAAAGCTAGTATCCATAATAGATATTTTGAACGAAAAGAAAAATTTTCATTTTTCAGAATAATAGTCAGATTCGTGAATAATAATCAGATACGTGAATAAATAGTCAGATACGTGAATAAGAACTCCCACACTAAAAGTTCCAAATTTGATTAAAAAGTTTAGATCAATACTTCTAAGATAATGATATTAGAATAAATAATATCATTTAAAAAAATAATATCCCTTACCTCGAAAGATCGGTGATTTACAAATTAAACACCGGATATAAAGTTATAACTTGAACTTGCACTTATATAGCAATACTCAAATTATACTCAAAATACTCACAAGAATACGCCAATAATATAGAGAGAAAAACTTCAGCTTACGGTGTGATTTTCAATTCTAACCCAAGACCCTATTTATAGGAAAATGCTTTAACACCAAAGCAGTAAAAAATTTAATATAATAATAATATATATAATCAAATTTCCTACGCACACAAAATCTGGTCCAAACTTCAGCCACACATGTGCCAAAAACAATAAAAACGTTTTTCTTAATAAAATAATTAAAACTTCCAAAAATCAATTATTTTGAGCTTCTAACTTCAATAATTCATAATAAATAGCCCTTTTATCAAAAAATTGAATCTCGCGACTTTTTATAGTAAATTCAATTCTCTACAACTTTGCGTAAGAAAGTTTTCCAAATTCCAAACAAAATTGACCGAAATCCACAAACCAAGCGATTTTACAAGCTATAATCAAATTTCAAATAATAAATAGGGTCCACCGACATGTTTAACATGTTTTAAACATTTATTGCAACAAAAATACTCTTCCTCCTCGTATATACTCATATATCCCACATTCGTTGTAAAAATATCACCATTATTATATTATTAAAATATAATAATATATTTAAATGAATTATTTTATCGAGAAAAGATAAAATTTCAATTTTCAACATTTGTCACATTAAAAATTTTCTCCATCTATATCCACATAAAATCAATATTTTTCTTATCATATGAATCAATAATTAATTATTCACAAATAATATTACGTAATCACAATATTGACAACTGGTAGCCTTCAGGAAAGAGGGGCTTTCCAATAAAATTTCTCCTTCTCGCACACAATTAGGTGACCAAACCTCTCCTTAGACAATAATTTTCTAGACATTGCCAATAATGTTATCCAATAATATTATTCAGATAATATGAATTATTGTCTCGATAATGGAAAATACCGTAATAATGACAATTTATTGAAACAACAATAATATAAAATATCAATACAACAATTATTGAATCAATAAAATACTAAACAATAATTATCAGTAACCATTATTAAGTAGTGCCTTCTTTACGTAAGAATCAATAATTGGTGCAATACCGCAGGCTACTTGTGTTTTAACCACAGGAAAGTATTTTAACAAGATAATTCAGAATAACTATTTACTGTTATTTTTAAACAACTTATATTTGTCATTTTCTTCATCCAATCACTTTCCGTTATAGGGCCCACATACATGGTCAAGTGCGTCGCATTTAATATTCCCCATGACGATTTAATATTCCACGACCAAACGAATATTCCCCACAACAATGAATATTTTATAACCACTTGCTTATTTTGAAATATTTGCATATTTTACCCCTAACTATCCACATTAATCAAATCAACCCTTACTATTTCAAAATAATAAATAGAAAATTAAATTTCATTAATAATAAGTTGGGGTCTTACAACCTCCTCTCTTATGAAATTTCGTCCTCGAAATCGACGACGCACGCATACTGGTATTTTAAAAGGTGAGGATACCTCGCTTTCATTTCTGTTTCCAATTCCCAGGTCATTTCCTCTATAGCATGATTCCTCCACAGAACTTTAACTTGTTGTGACGCCCCCAAAATAGGTATACACAACACCCATTCTGAGTCGCCAAATACATGGTACAAGAAGCAAACTACAACTTTATTATTACAACAGTAAAACTGTGAGTTTAAATACAGATATTATCTTCTAGACAATATCTATACTCAAATAAATCCTCATCACATTTATTGATACATTATTTTACAAAAATGGTGAGGACTACTAAACAATCCTTTCTAAAACCTTCATTCCATACCCCGACTAAGTACTTTCGCTACATTCTCGCCTCCCGAGAAGAAAAAAATGGAACAACAAGGAAAAGGGTGAGCTCAACTAGCCCAAGAAAGAATATTATGACTAAGATAATATACAACAAATTATCGTTAGTCTTCAACAGAAAAAATCGATAGAATACAATAGATAACAAGTTTCAGATCAATATTCGCAATGAAATAATAATTCATAGAAGAGTTACGTAGAGAATGAAATCTACTATAATCTATGAATTTAATAAATCCATCATCAATATTTTATCCTCAGTAACATCAATCAATATGCATCTGAATCAAATATTCATCTTTGCACTACTGTGCCAAAAAGATATTCATCACCGGGTCATGTTCATTTAAACACCTATTCATCTTTGCACTATAGGCCAAAGATATTAATCAATCGGTCATGTTCATCTCAACACTGCTCATCTTTGCACTACAAAGCCAAAGATATTCTTCAAAATCATTCATCTTTGCACTACAGCCAAAGATATTCAATAATATCATCATTTAAGACCGAGGATGATGAAAATATTTTTTAAAAACGAATCCAAAGAAACAAAATGACAAGGATTAAGGATTAAGGATTCAGTACTTGGTTTTATCCACGCCCAAAAATACCTCAAAAAATAATCATAGTGGTGTAAAATTCAAGAATGATCAAAACATGGATACAATCGAGTTAGTATCCATAATAGATGTTTTGACGAAAAGAAGAAATTTTATTTTTAAATATGAATAGTACCAGATACGTGAATAGTGTCAGATACGTGAATAAAGGCCGATATCGTGAATAGTAACTCAGACACCAAAAGATAGAAATTCCACAAAAACATCTTCACGCTTCATGAATAGTACTAAGACTCGTGAATAAGAACTCGTGAATAAGAACTCATGAATAAGAACCCATGAATAAGTAACTCCCGACATGAAAAAGTTCCAAATTTGATAAAAACTTCAGATCAACATTTCAAAGATAATGATATTGAAGAAATAATATCATTACTGAAAAAATAATATCCCTTACCTCGAAAAGATCGAGATTTAAAAATAAAACACCTGGATATAAAGCTATGACTTGGACTTGCACCGATAGCAATACTCAAAGTATACTCAAAATACTCACAAGAATACGCCGATAATATAGAGAGAAAACTTCGCTTTCGGTGTGATTTTCAATTCTAACCCAAGACCCTATTTATAGAAATTGCTTAGAACACCAAAGCGTAAAATTTAATAAATTAATAATATAATTATATTATTTTCTACATGTCTAGAATTTGATTTCAGCCATCAAACACATGCCACCTTCTAGAAAAAAAATAAGAAAAAACGTTTTTCTAATTTTAAATATTTTAAACTTCCAAAATCAATTATTTTGAGACTTCTAACTTCAATAATTCATAATAAATAGCCCTTTCATCAGAAAATTCGAATCTCGCGAGTTTTTATAGGAAATTCAATTCTCTACAACTTTGCGAAGAAAGTTTTTCCAAAATCCAATCAGAAATTGACCAAAATCCACAAACGGGCAATTTTACAAAAGCTATAATCAAATTTCAAATAATAAATGGGGTCCACCGACATGTTTAACATGTTTTAAACATTTATTGCAATAAAATACTCTTCCTCCTCAGATACTCATATATCTCACATTCGTTGTAAAAATATCACCGCTAATATATTATTAAAATAATATATTTAAATGAATTATTTTATCGTAAAAGATAAAATATTAATTTTCAACAATTGTCATTTTAAAATTTTCTCCATCTATATCCACATAAAATCAATATTTTCTTATCATATGAATCAATAATTAATTATTCACAAATAATATTACGTAATCACAATATTGACAACCGTGATAGCCTCCTGTGAAAGAGAGGGCTTTCCAATAAAGATTTCTCCTCATCGGCGCAAGCAATTAGGTGACCAAACCTCTCCTTAGACAGTAACTTTCTAGACATTGCCAATAATGTTATCTAATAATATTATTCAGATAATATGAATTATTGCTTCGATAATGAAAGATAATTGTGTAATGACAATTATCAAAACAACAAAGAATATAAAATATCAACGCAAAGAATTATTAACTCAATAAAATCTTTAATAATGAATTATCGTAACCATTATTGAGTAAAGGCCTTCTTCACGTAAGAATCAATAATTGGTGCAATACCGGTGCTACTTCGTTCAACAACGCCAGATTAGTGTGTTTTAACCACCCGGTATTCCAACAAAGATTAATCTGTGAATAACTACGCCTGTTATTTAAAAACAACTTATATTTATCGCTTTCTTCATCCAATCGCTTTCACATGGGGCTCACACAGCATGGTCATGGTCGCATACATTCTGTCAGCATTTAATATTTCTCCGACTGCATTTAATATTCCACGACCAAACGAATATTCCCAAACAACAATGAATATTTTATAACCACTGCTTATTTTTTGAAATATTTGCATATTTAACCCTTAACTATCCACATTAATCAAATCAACCCTTACTATTTCAAAATAATAAATAAAGGAAATTCCTTTTATTTAAAAAATTTCGGGTCTTACACTTGTGGTATGACCTTTCATGGCGTAGGACACGCCCTTCCTATCCAAGATCTTGACAGTACCTCCTCATACGTTAAGTCTTCTGGCTCTCGTCCTGTTCTAACTCTATAACATGGTTTGGGTCTTTCACATATTTACGAAGTACAACTATGTGAAACACATTATGAACACGAGACATACTTTGAGGTAACGCAAGTCTATAGGCTACATTTTCTACTTCGGTCAAGAATTTGAAATGGACCAATAAATCGTGGATCAGGCTTTCTCTCTTCCCAAATCTTGTAACTCCCTTCCATGGAGCAACTCCATGACAATGCATGATCCCCTACACTAAATTCTACGCCCTTTCGATGAAGATCCGCATAACTCTTTTTTCGATCTTGTCTTGGTTTGTATCGTTGTCGAATCATTTGGATCTTTTCCGTAGTCATACGTACCAACACGGGTCCCAACAATGTTGCTTCACCCACCTCGTCCCAACATACTGGAGAGCGAGTTGTCACATTAAAAATCATCTGCATTAAACAATTGTCACATTAAAAATCATCTGCATCTATATCCACATAAAATCAATATTTTTCTTATCATATGAATCAATAATTAATTATTCACAAATAATATTACAGAATCACAATATTGACAACCGCATGCCTTCCTGGAAAGAGGGGGCTTTCCATAAAGATTTCTCTCTTCATCAAAAGCGCAATTAGGTGACCAAACCTCTCCTGCATGTAACTTTCTAGACATTGCCAATAATGTTATCCACTAATATTATTCAGATAATATGAATTATTGTCTCGATAATGGAAAATATTGTGTAATGACAATTTATTGAAACAACAAGTAATATAAAATATCAATACAAAGAATTTTTGAATCAATAAAATATCGAATAAGAATTATCAGTAACCATTATTAAGTAGTGCCTTTTACGTAAGAATCAATAATTGGTGCAATACCGCAGGTAATCTTCTTGTGTTTTAACCAAAAGTATTTTAACGGTATTAATCAGTAATAACTATTACCATTTTTTTAAACAACTTATACTTGTCGCTTTCTTCATCCAATCGCTTTCAGTTATGGGGCCCACACATGGTCATGCTGCTGGTCATAAATTAATATTCTGACGATCTAAATATTCCACGACCAAACGAATATTCCCTCGACAACAATGAATATTTTATAACCACTTGCTTATTTTGAAATATTTATGTATTTTACCCCTAACTATCCACATTAATCAAATCAACCCTAACTATTGACGCCCCAAAATAGGTATACATCACCCATTCTCGAAAAGTCAATACATGGTACGTAAAATAACTACAACTTTATTATTACAACAAGAAATCAACAAGAAACTGTGAGTTTGAATACAAATATTATCTTCTGCATAATATCTATACTCAAATAAATCCTCATCACATTTATTGATACATTATTTTACAAAATGGGTGAGGACTACTAAACAACTCTCTCTAGAACCTTCATTCCATACCCCGACTGCACTCGCTATATTCTCGCCTCCCCGAAGAAAAAATGGAACAAAAAAGAAAAGGGTGAGCTCAACTAGCCCAAGAAAGAATATTATGACTAAGATAATATACAACAAATTATCATTAGTCTTCAACAGGAAAAAAAAAATAATAGAATACAATAGACAACAAGTTTTTAAACCAATATTCGCAATGAAAATAATAATTCATTAGAAGAGTTAAGTAGAGAATGCAAACTACTATCTTCTATGTATGAATTTAAAAGTTCATCGCTCATCTTTTATCCCCAGAACATCAATCAACATACATCCGAATCAAATATTCATCTTTGCACTACAGCCAAAGATATTCATCACCGGTCATGTTCATCTAAACACTGCTCATCTTTGCACTACGGCCAAAGATATTCATCGAAATCATTCATCTTTGCACTACAAAGCCAAAGATATTCAATAATATCATCATTTAAGACCGAGGATGATGAAAAATATTTTTAAGAAACGAATCCAAAGGAAACAAAATGACAAGGATTAAGGATTAAGGATTCGTATTTTGTTTTATCCATGTCCAAAAATACCTCAAAAATAATCATAGTGGTGTAAAATTCAAGAATGATCAAAACATGGATACAATCAAAGCTAGTATCCACAATAGATATTTTGACGAAAAGAAAAATTTCATTTTTCGATGAATAAAGTCAGATTCGTGAATAAGATCAGATACGTGAATAAAGGTCGATACGTGAATAGAACTCCCGACACCAAAAGTTCCAAATTTGATTAAAAAGTTCAGATCAATATTTCAAAGATAAATGATATTAGAATAAATAATATCATTTAAAAAAAAATAATATCCCTTACCTCGAAAGATCAAGATTTCTAATTTAAACACCTGATATAAAGCATGACTTGAACTTGCACCAGATAGCAATACTCAAATTATACTCAAAATACTCACAAGAATACGCCAATAATATAGAGAGAAAAAACTTCAGCTTTCGTGTGATTTTCAATTCTAACCTAAGACCCTATTTATAGAAAATGCTAGAACACCAAAGCGTAAAATTTAATATAATAATAATATATATAATCAAATTTCCTACGCACACAAATCTGGTCCAAACTTCAGCCACACATGTGCCAAAAACAATAAAAAAAACGTTTTTCTTAATAAAAATAATTAAAACTTCCAAAATCAATTATTTTGAGCTTCTTAACTTCAATAATTCATAATAAATAGCCCTTTTATCAAAAAATTCAATCTCGCAACTTTTTATAGGAAATTCAATTCTCTACAACTTTGCGTAAGAAAGTTTTTCCAAATTCCAAACAAAAATTGACCGAAATCCACAAACGGCGATTTTACAAAGCTATAATCAAATTTCAAATAATAAATGGGGTCCACCGACATGTTTAACATGTTTTAAACATTTATTGCAACAAAAATACTCTTCCTCCTCAGATACTCATATATCCCACATTCATTTGTAAAAATATCACCATTATTATATTATTATTAAAATATAATAATATATTTAAATGAATTATTTTATCGTAAAAAGATAAAATTTCAATTTTCAACAATTGTCACATTAAAAATTTTCTCCATCTATATCCACATAAAATCAATATTTTCTTATCATATGAATCAATAATTAATTATTCACAAATAATATTACGTAATCACAATATCGACAACCGTGCGCTCCCTGTGAAAGAGGGGCTTTCCAATAAAGATTTCTCCTCATCATGCGCGCAATTAGGTGACCAAACCTCTCCTTAGATGTAACTTTCTAGACATTGCCAATAATGTTATCCAATAATATTATTCAGATAATATGAATTATTGTCTCGATAATGGAAAATATCGTAAATGACAATTTATCAAACAACAAAGAATATAAAATATCAATACAAAGAATTATTAATCAATCAATAAAATATCGAATAAAGAATTATCGTAACCATTATTAAGTAGTGCCTTCACGTAAGAATCAATAATTGGTGCAATACCGCAAAGCTATCGTGTTTTAACCAATCGAGTATTTTAACAAGATAATCTGTGAATAACTACGCCAAGTATTTTTAAACAACTTATATTTGTCGCTTTCTTCATCCAATCGCTTTCACATGGGGCCACACACGGTCATGCTACCGTCGCATTTAATATTCCCCGACAAAGATTTAATATTCCACGACCAAACGAATATTCCCTACAACAATGAATATTTTATAACCACTTGCTTATTTTGAAATATTTGCGATTTTTACCCCTAACTATCCACATTAATCAAATCAACCCTTACTATTTCAAAATAATAAATAGAGAAAATTAAATTTCATTAATAATAAGTTGGGGTCTTACAACCTCCCTCCTTATGAAATTTCGTCCTCGAAATCGACGACGCACTGTGTGTGTTTCAAAAGGTGAGGATACCTCGCTTTCATTTCCGCTTCCAATTCCCAAGTCATTTCCTCTATAAAGCATGATTCCTCCACAAAACTTTAACTTGTGGTATGACCTTTTGCACAGTAGGACATGCTCCTTCCTATCCAAGATCTTGACAGTACCTCCTCATACGCTAAGTCTTCTATTATCTCGTCCTGGGTTCTAACTCTATAACGTGGTTCGGTCTTTCACATATTTACGGCAATGATATGTGAAACACATTATGAACACGAGACATACTCTTGAGGTAACGCGAGTCTATAGGCTACATTTCCTACTCTCTGGCCAAGAATTTGAAATGGACCAATAAATCGTGGATCGAGCTTTCCTCTTCCCAAATCTTGTAACTCCCTTCCACGGAGCAACTCGCAACAATACATGATCCCCTACACTAAATTCCACGCCCTTTCGATGAAGATCCGCATAACTCTTTTGTCGATCTTGTGCCGCTTGTATACGCTGTCGAATCATTTGGATCTTTTCCGTAGAATCATACGCATCAACTCGGGTCCCAACAATGTTGCTTTCACCCACCTCGTCCCCAACATACCGGAGAGAGCGACACTTTCGGCCCATATAATGCTTCAAATGGAGCCACACCTATACTTGCCTCGATAACTCGTTGTTGTAGGAGAATTCCACCAATGGTAAATACTTATCCTAACCGCCTCAAGTCTAGGACACGTAGTCTTAATAAATCTTCAAGAGTTTGAATAGTCCTTTCGATTGATTGTCCGTCTGCTTCGAGGATGGTATGCCGAATCAATCGTAAATCCGCGCTCATAGCTTTTTGCAAGCTAACCCAAAATCTTGAAGTGAATCTTGGGTCACGATCCAAACTATGGATACAGCATGCCATGCAACCTCACAATCTCATTCACGCATATACTAGCAAGACGCTCAAGGAATAAGTCTCCGTGACGGCAAGAAATGAGCAGACTTGGTTAATCTATCAACAATAACCCAAATAAAGATTGATGCCTTGAGAAACCGTAGAAGACCCAGAATCTAAATCCATGGTAATATGTTCCCACTTCCATTTCGAATCTCAAGTGGTTGCAACGGACCTTTAGGTACTAGATGCTCCGCCTTTACACGCCGACAAGTTAAACACATCGAGATAAACTTTGCAATCTCTCTCTTCATATTGTTCCACCAAAATGTATGTCAAGATCACGATACATTTTAGTACTTCCGTGATGGATTGCAAATGGTGTATCGTGTGCCTCCATCATAATCTTGTACTTCAAATCGTAGTCGTTAGGGACACAAAGTCTCAGAGTGGACTCAAGTATTCCTTCTTCATCAATTCTCGCCCTAATAGCTCCTTCAGTACTTTCTTTCATAATACGATCACCTCCGGCCCAATGGCTTGAGCAACCTTAACTTTTTCTATTAAAGTCGGCTCTACGCGATACTTGACATCATCGCACTCATTCCCGTGATATGATCTTCTACTCAACGCGCCGCCACCACGCTCGCTTTTTCCGGATGATGGTATCAATAGTGTGGTCGTAGTCTTCAATAGCTCGAGCCAACGTCACGCCGCCAGATGTTGAGTTCTTTTTGAGTGAAGAAATATTTAAGGCTTTTATGGTCCTAATATATCTCCACTTTCTCCCATATAGATAGTGCCTCCATATCTTTAGCGCTTAAAACGATCACGCTAACTCTAGATCATGAGTAGGATAATTCCTCTCATATTCTTTAAGTTGTCGCGAGGCATAAGCTATGACTTTCCCACGCTGCATGAGAACACATCCTAACCCTTTGCCCAAAGCATCATCAGAGATAACAAATCCATCCGCAACCATGATGGTATTGTTAGAACAAAATAAAATGAGTCTCCTCTTAAGCTCTTGGAAACTCTTCTCGCATTCTTCGCCCAAATGAATTTTGTATCCTTCCTAGTTAGTCGAAGTTAATGGAGTAGCGATTCGAGAAAACCCTTCCACAAATCTCCGATAATAACCAAATGCTCAAAGAAGCTACGATTTCAACCACCGACTTCTGCTGTTCCCAACTTCAGATTGCTTCAATCTTCACGGATCAACAGATACTCCATGTTTCGACACCACGCGCTCCAAGGAATGCTACTTCCTCAAGCGTAACTCGATTTCTTTCAATTTGGCATATAGTTGGTTTTCACGGCCTTTCGAGTACCAAATTTTCAAATGGTGCTCATGATCTTCACGACTTTTGGATATATGAGGATGTCATCAATAAAGACAACAACGAATCGATCCAAATATTCCTCAATACTCGATTCATCATATCCATGAAAGTCGCAGAGCATTAGTCATCCGAAAGACATGACTAAGAATTCATAATGCCCGCATCGAAGTTCTAAAGGCGCTTTGAATATCCTCGCCTAATCTTCAAATTGATGATATCCGTAATCTAAGATCGATTTTTGAAAAGAATTGTGCCCCTTGCAATCGGGTCAAACAAGTCATCAATACGAGGTAGAGGATACCTATTCTCGATGGTGACATGGTTCAATTCCCGATAGTCAATACAAAGTCGATACTCCCGCCTTTTCTTCTTTACTTAATAAAACAGAGCACCCCCGCAGGAGATGTACTAGATTTAATGAAACCGATGTCCAACAATTCCTCGTAGTTGGACCTTTAACTCCTCAAGTTCAATAGAGCCATTCGATATGGGTTTTAGAAATGGGCTTTGTACCAAGTTCAAGATCAATAAAGAATTCAACTTCACGCTCGGGGTAGATCGGAAGTTCTTCAGAAATACGCCAGAAAGTCAATAACAACAGAATATTATTCAAATTTGACGTGTCTTTATTCAAATCCATAACATGGGCTAAGAAAGCTTGACATCCGCTTTTCAATAAACGAATAGCTTTATGATTAGATATGACAAAGATTGATTTTAATGGTTTAGTTGTTTGAATTGCATAACAAAGTCAAGTTAGAATATGAAAAAACTAACAACCTTACGAAAACAATCAATTTTGGTATGATGAGTAGTTAACCAATCAATCCCTAAAATCACATCAAAAGCAAGTATTTTTAAAGAGATAAGGTCAACAGTAAGGTGATGGTGCCAACTTGAATCAAACAAGATTTATAAACAAAGGATGTGATGAAAGTTTCTCCTAACTGAGTTTCCACAGATAGTCAAAGTCTAATTTCTCCTGAGTCAAGTTTAAACGCTGAGCACATGCAGAGAGATAAATGAATGGGTAGCACCGTATCAAGTAAGGTATAAACTTCGCAAGAATTTATAAATAGCTTACCCGTGATCACCTCGCTTGGTTCCTCGATTTTGACCAAATACAACAAACGCCTTCCCTAATCGCTGACTTTGACTTTTCTCGGGATGTTTTTTGAGTCACCGTCCCCACTTAACTAGGTTTCGCTACCGCATAATCTCGAGCGATATGTCCTTCCTTTCCACAATTATAGCATACCTTGAACTGTCAGGCGCTTGACCGATATGTCCTCTTTTCCGTGATTTATAAGATATATACCGGTGGTCGTTTCCTCCTCCCTTAAACCAGCTTGTCGCCAAGACCGCTGCCTTCATACGGTCGTTGTTAAATCTCCTTTTTAAAATCTCCTCCCGACTCGCTTCTTCTATTTTCACGGCTATGATTACCACCAGAGTGGTTACCATTTTGTCCGTCTGCTTTTCTCCGCCGGTTATCATTATTCTGCTGATCGCTATCTCCTGTACGATCCTCGGTTATGGTCCCCATTGAACATACTCAAGTATCTCGCTTCTAACAATTGAGCCCTCATTAACAACATCCGAATAGAGAGAAAATTTATGAGAAATGAGATATCGTCGACGCCGCCGTTTTCAAACCTCTCTCGTAAACATCCGCGCATACGCTCCTCATTCTCCACCAAATGAGGTGCAAACCTCGATAACTCGCAAACTTTGCCTCGCATCGAGACACCGCCATGTTGTTTTGTTCTAATGATGAACTCCACTTCCTTCATACGACGAACACTTTCGTGAAAGTATTTGTCATTAAATAGTTTCAAACGCTCCCAAGACATGCCGAAAAGTACCCGGATGGGTACGCTTCACGCATCTACCAAGAGTCTGCTTCGCCACTTTAACATAAAGGTGGCGAATGGAACCTTCTGCTCCTCCGCGCATCCCAAGACATCGAATATCTTGTAATTTGTTGACCCATGTTTCCGCCATGATCGGATCCGCTTTCCTTAAATTCGTGGTCCCAACTTTTCGAATCGCTGGGTCAGGACAACCCGTGAATTGCTATCATTTCTCCTCTCAGATTTTGAACACGAGTCTCCTCGCCTGATTTTGCATGAACCGCAAAAAGCTTCTAAACATCCCCTCGCTCATCATCTCGCTTTCAAGGTGGTGTTGTTCACAGAGGAACATTGCCACTGCTCATGACGCTCTCCTCGCTGGTGAGTACAGCGCAGCTCCACGCCTCTCATTTCCATCATATATTCTCACGACATTCTCAAATATCGCCATAAAACAAGGGTTAATTAAGGAAATCAATATATCACATAATATCCTTATATACCGACCAACTAACAAATAAGCTTAGTAGGACACACTAGCTAAGGATTTACTCTGCCTCCCTCCTAGTTCTATTCCCCCTCCCTCATATCCTAAGCTTCTATTCCCCCATCTCCGCCAGAGATCATATCCCTAAGCTCGATACCAACCGCGACGCCCCCAAAATAGTATATACATCACCCATTCTGTACTTAGCGAAATGTCAATACATGGTACGTAAACAACTACAACTTTATTATTACAACAAGAAAACTGTGAGTTTGAATACAAATATTATCTTCTAGATAATATCTATACTCAAATAAATCCTCATCACATTTATCGATACATTATTTTACAAAAAATGGTGAGGACTACTAAACAACTCTCTCTAGAACCTTCATTCCATACCCCGACTGGTGAGGACTACACTCGCTATATTCTCGCCTCCCGAGAAGAAAAAATGGAACAAAAAGGAAAAGGGTGAGCTCAACTAGCCCAAGAAAGAATATTATGACTAAGATAATATACAACAAATTATCATTAGTCTTCAACAGGAAAAAAAAATAATAGAATACAATAGACAACAAGTTTTTAAATCAATATTCGCAATGAAATAATAATTCATTAGAAGAGTTAAGTAGAGAATGCAAACTACTATCTTCTATGTATGAATTTAAAAGTTCATCGCTCATCTTTTATCCCTCGTAACATCAATCAATATATATCCGAATCAAATATTCATCTTTGCACTACAGCCAAAGATATTCATCACCGGGTCATGTTCATCTAAACACTGCTCATCTTCAGCACTACGGCCAAAGATATTCATCGAAATCATTCATCTTTGCACTACAGTGCCAAAGATATTCAATAATATCATCATTTAAGACCGAGGATGATGAAAAATATTTTTAAAGAAACGAATCCAAAGGAAACAAAATGACAAGGATTAAGGATTAAGGATTCAGATTTTGTTTTATCCATGTCCAAAAATACCTCAAAAATAATCATAGTGGTGTAAAATTCAAGAATGATCAAAACATGGATACAATCAAAGCTAGTATCCACAATAGATATTTTGACTTAAAAGAAAAATTTTTCATTTTTCATGAATAAGGTCGATTCGTGAATAAGATCAGATATATGCGAATAAAGGTCGATACGTGAATAAGAACTCCCCGACACCAAAAGTTCCAAATTTGATTAAAAAGTTCAGATCAATATTTCAAAGATAATGATATTAGAATAAATAATATCATTTAAAAAAAAAATAATATCCCTTACCTCGAAAGATCAAGATTTCTAAATTTAAACACCTGATATAAAGCATGACTTGAACTTGCACCGAGATATAGCAATACTCAAATTATACTCAAAATACTCACAAGAATACGCCGATAATATAGAGAGAAAACTTCAGCTTCGTGTGATTTTCAATTCTAACCTAAGACCCTATTTATAGAAAATGCTTAGAACACCAAAGCAGTAAAATTTAATATAATAATAATATATATAATCAAATTTCCCTACGCACAAAATCTGGTCCAAACTTCAAACACACACATGCCAAAAAACAATAAAAACGTTTTTCTTAATAAAATAATTTTAAACTTCCAAAAATCAATTATTTCGAGCTTCGAACTTCAATAATTCATAATAAATAGCCCTTTTATCAAAAAATTCAATCTCGCCACTTTTATAGGAAATTCAATTCTCTACAACTTTACGTAAGAAAGTTTTTCCAAATTCCAAACAAAAATTGACCAAATCCACAAACCAAGACGATTTTACAAAAGCTATAATCAAATTTCAACAATAAATGGGGTCCACCGACATGTTTAACATGTTTTAAACATTTATTGCAACAAAAATACTCTTCCTCCTCAGATACTCATATATCCCACATTCGTTGTAAAATATCATCATTATTATATTATTAAAATATAATAATATATTTAAATGAATTATTTTATCGTAAAAGATAAAATTTCAATTTTCAACAATTGTCACATTAAAAATTTTCTCCATCTATATCCACATAAAATCAATATTTTTCTTATCATATGAATCAATAATTAATTATTCACAAATAATATTACGTAATCACAATATCGACAACCGTGCAGCTCCTGTGAAAGAGGGGGCTTTCCAATAAAGATTTTCTCCTTATCGGCGCAAATTAGTGACCAAACCTCTCCTTAGATGTAACTTTCTAGACATCGCCAATAATGTTATCTAATAATATTATTCAGATAATATGAATTATTGTCTCGATAATGAAAAATATCGTAAATGACAATTTATCAAACAACAAAGAATATAAAATATCAACGCAAAGAATTATTAAATCAATAAAATAAAATCGAATAAGAATTATCGTAACCATTATTAAGTAGTGCCTTCACGTAGTAAGAATCAATAATTGGTGCAATACCGCAGCTACCGTGTTTTAACCAATTTAGTATTTTAACAAGATAATCTGTGAATAACTACGCCGTTATTTTTAAACAACTTATATTTGTCGCTTTTTCATCCAATCGCTTTCACATGGGCCCACACATGGTCGCTACCGTCGCATTTAATATTCCCGACAAAGACATTTAATATTCCACGACCAAACGAATATTCCCCACAACAATGAATATTTTATAACCACTTGCTTATTTTGAAATATTTGCGTATTTTACCCCTAACTATCCACATTAATCAAATCAACCCTAACTATTTCAAAATAATAAATAGAGAAAATTAAATTTCATTAATAATAAGTTGGGGTCTTACACCTTCGGTCTAGGGGCTGGCAAATTTTTGGGTTATCTTATCAGTCAGAGAGGAATTGAAGCCAATCTAGAGAAGATTCAAGCGATCCTGAACATGAAGACTCCTCAATCATTTAAAGATGTTCAACGTCTGACTAGAAGGATTGCAGCTTTAAGGAGGTTCATGTCCAAGTCGGCAGAAAGATGTTTACCATTCTTTGATACATTGAAAAGGGTCAAGAATGCAAAGAGTTTTCAATGGACTTTGAATGTGCGAGGACGCCTTCCACAAAGATCAAGTCCTACCTATCTTCTAAGACCTTGTTGGTGAAACCCGCTCCTCACCGAACCCCTATATTTGTGTACTTAGCAAACTTAGTTTGTTGGCGGTAGGAGGAGCGCTTTGGTGCGTGAAGTCAGTAAAAGCAACACCTTTTATTATGTAAGCCGTACGCCGGGGATCTCAAACAAGGTACCCGAACATAACATTGAAAAGTTTGCTTTTTGCTTTAATAACCGCTAATCGAAAGGTGTGGCGCCCCCAAAATAGGTATACATCACCCATTCCGAATTGTCAATACATGGTACGTAAACAACTACAACTTTATTATTACAACAAGAAACTGTGAGTTTGAAATATTATCTTCTAGACAATATCTATACTCAAATAAATCCTCATCACATTTATTGATATATTATTTTACAAAATGGTGAGGACTACTAAACAACTCTCTCTAGAACCTTCATTCCATACCCCGACTGTACTCGCTATATTTTCGCCTCCCGAGAAGAAAAAATGGAACAAAAAGGAAAAGGGTGAGCTCAACTAGCCCAAGAAAAGAATATTATGCCTAAGATAATATACAACAAATTATCATTAGTCTTCAACAAATGAAAAAAAACTAATAGAATACAATAGACAACAAGTTTTTAAACCAATATTCGCAATGAAATAATAATTCATTAGAAGAGTTAAGTAGAGAATGCAAACTACTATCTTCTATGTATGAATTTAAAAGTTCATCGCTCATCTTTTATCCCCGTAACATCAATCAACATACATCCGAATCAAATATTCATCTTTGCACTACAGCCAAAGATATTCATCACCGGGTCATGTTCATCTAAACACCTGCTCATCTTTGCACTACGGCCAAAGATATTCATCGAAATCATTCATCTTTGCACTACAAAGCCAAAGATATTCAATAATATCATCATTTAAGACCGAGGATGATGAAAAATATTTTTTAAAGAAACGAATCCAAAGAAAACAAAATGACAAGGATTAAGGATTAAGGATTCGTACTTTGTTTTATCCATGTCCAAAATACCTCAAAAATAATCATAGTGGTGTAAAATTCAAGAATGATCAAAACATGGATACAATCAAAGCTAGTATCCATAATAGATATTTTGACTTAAAAGAAAATTTTCATTTCTCGATGAATAAAGGCCGTATTCGTGAATAAGATCAATGATACGTGAATAAAGGTGATACGTGAATAAGAACCCCACACTAAAAGTTCCAAATTTGATTAAAAAGTTCAGATCAATATTTCAAATAATGATATTAGAATAAATAATATCATTTAAAAAAAAATAATATCCCTTACCTCGAAAAGATCAAGATTTCTTAATTAAAACACCTGATATAAAGCTATGACTTGAATTTGCACCAGAGTATAGCAATACTCAAATTATACTCAAAATACTCACAAGAATACGCCAATAATATAGAGAGAGAAAACTTCAGCTTCGTGTGATTTTCAATTCTAACCCAAGACCCTATTTATAGAAAATGCTTAGAATACACCAAAGCGTAAAATTTAATATAATAATAATATATATAATCAAATTTCCTACGCACACAAATCTGGTCCAAACTTCAGCCAAACATGTGCCAAAAACAATAAAAACGTTTTTCTTAATAAAAATAATTAAAACTTCCAAAAATCAATTATTTCGGAGCTTCGGAACTTCAATAATTCATAATAAATAGCCCTTTTATCAAAAAATTCGAGTCTCGCAACTTTTTATAGGAAATTCAATTCTCTACAACTTTGCAGAAGAAAGTTTTTCTAAATTCCAAACAAAAATTGACCGAAATCCACAAACGAGCGATTTTACAGGCTATAATCAAATTTCAGTCAATAAATGGGGTCCACCGACATGTTTAACATGTTTTAAACATTTATTGCAACAAAAATACTCTTCTTCCTCGTATACTCATATATCCCACATTCGTTGTAAAAATATCACCATTATTATATTATTATAATATAATAATATATTTAAATGAATTATTTTATCAGAAAAAGATAAAATTCAATTTTCAACAATTGTCACATTAAAAATCATCTGCATCTATATCCACATAAAATCAATATTTTTCTTATCATATGAATCAATAATTAATTATTCATAAATAATATTACGTAATCACAATATCGACAACCGTATAGCCTCAGAAAGAGAGGGCTTTCCAATAAAGATTTCTCTCTTCATCGGCGCAGCAATTATTAGGTGACCAAACCTCTCCTTAGATGTAACTTTCTAGACATTGCCAATAATGTTATCCAATAATATTATTCAGATAATATGAATTATTGTCTCGATAATGTAAAATATTGTGTAATGACAATTTATCAAAACAACAAGAATATAAAATATCAATACAAAGAATTATCAATCAATAAAATACCGAATAAAGAATTATCGTAACCATTATTAAGTAGTGCCTTCTTACGTAAGAATCAATAATTGGTGCAATACCGCAGCTACCGTGTGTTTTAACCAATTTAGTATTTTAACAAGATTAATAGTGAATAACTACGCCGTTATTTTTAAACAATTTATATTTGTCGCTTTCTTCATCCAATCGCTTTCCACATGGGGCCCACACATGGTCGCTACCGCTTCATTGCATCAAATATTCCCCGACAAAGATTTAATATTCCACGACCAAACGAATATTCCCCGACAACAATGAATATTTTATAACCACTTGCTTATTTTGAAATATTTATGATTTTACCCCTAACTATCCACATTAATCAAATCAACCCTTACTATTTCAAAATAATAAATAGAAAAAATAAATTTCATTAATAATAAGTTGGGGTCTTACAACCTCCCTCCTTATGAAATTTTGTCCTCGAAATCGACGACGCACTGGGTGTTTCAAAAGGTGAGGATACCTCGCTTTCATTTCCGCTTTCCAATTCCCAAGTCATTTCTCTATAAAGCATGATTCCTCCACGTAACTTTAACTTGTGGTATGACCTTTCATGCGTAGGACATGCTCCTTCCTATCCAAGATCTTGACAGTACCTCCTCATACGCTAAGTCTTCTACTATCTCGTCCGGCTTCTAACTCTATAACGTGGTTCGTGTCTTTCACATATTTACGAAGTACGACATGTGAAACACATTATGAACACGAGACATACTTTTGAGGTAACGCGAGTCTATAGGCTACATTTTCTACTCGGTCAAGAATTTGAAATGGACCAATAAATCGTGGATCGAGCTTTCCTCTCTTCCCAAATCTTGTAACTCCCTTCCACGGAGCAACTCGCAACAATACATGATCCCCACACTAAATTCCACGCCCTTTCGATGAAGATCCGCATAACTCTTTTGTCGATCTTGTGCCATTTGTATACGCTGTCGAATCATTTGGATCTTTTCCAGTATCATATGTATACAAACTCGGGTCCCAACAATGTTGCTTCACCCACCTCGTCCCCAACATACCGGAGAGCGACACTTTTCATCCATATAATGCTTCAAATGGAGCCACACCTATACTTGCTCGATAACTGTTGTTGTAGGAGAATTCCACCAATGGTAAATACTTATCCTAACCGCCTTTTGAAGTCTAGGACACGTAGTCTTAATAAATCTTCAAGAGTTTGAATAGTCCTTTCGATTGTCCGTCTGCTTGAGGATGGTATGCCGAATCGAAATGTAAATCCGCTACCTATAGCTTTTTGCAAGCTAACCCAAAATCTTGAAGTGAATCTTGGGTCACGATCCAAAACAATGGATACAGTATGCATGCCATGCAACCTCACAATCTCATTCACGCATATACTAGCAAGACGCTCAAGGAATAAGTCTCCGTATCGGCAAGAAAAATGAAAGCAGACTTGGTTAATCTATCAACAATAATCCAAATAAAGATTGATGCCTTGATAAACCGTAGAAGAAGACCCGTAACGAAATCCATGGTAATATGTTCCCACTTCCATTTCGAATCTCAAGTGGTTGCAACGGACCTTAGGTACTAGATGCTCCGCCTTTACACGCCGACAAGTTAAACACATCGAGATAAACTTTGCAATCTCTCTCTTCATATTGTTCCACCAAAATGTATGTCAAGATCACGATACATTTTAGTACTTCCGGATGGATTGCAAATGGTGTATTGTGTGCCTCCATCATAATCTTGTACTTCAAATCGAGTCGTTAGGGACACAAAGTCTAGAGTGGACTCAAGTATTCATTCTTCATCAATTCTCGCCCTAATAGCTCCTTCTTGTACTTTCTTCTTCATATGCATCATCCTGCCTTCGGGCTCGAGCAACCTTAATTTTTTCTATTAAAGTTGGCTCTCTATGCGTATACTTGACATCATCGCACTCATTCCAAGATATGATCTTTTACTCAACGCCGCACCACCACGCTCACTTTTCCGGTGATGGTATTGAATAGTGTGGTCGTAGTCTTTCAATAGCTCGAGCCAACGTCACCGCCGCATGTTGAGTTCTTTTTTTGAGTGAAGAAATATTTAAGGCTTTTATGGTCCGAATATATCTCCACTTTCTCCCCATATAGATAGTGCCTCCATATCTTTAAGCGAAAACGAATCATCACGCTAACTCTAGATCATGAGTAGGATAATTCCTCTCATATTCTTTAAGTTGTCATGAGGCATAAGCTATGACTTTCCCACGCTGCATGAGAACACATCCTAACTCTTTGCCTCAAGCATCGGCCAGAGATAACAAATCCATCCGCACTCAGATGATATTGTTAGAACAAAATGCCAAATGAGTCTCCTCTTAAGCTCTTGGAAACTCTTCTCGCATTCTTCGCTCCAAATGAATTTTGTATCCTTCCTAGTTAGTCAAGTTAATGGAGTAGCGATTCGAGAAAACCCTTCCACAAATCTCCGATAATAACCAATGTATAAGCCCAAAAGCTACGTACTTGATCAACCGACTTTGCTGTCTCAACTTTGTATTGCTTCAATCTTCACGGATCAACAGATACTCCATGTTTCGACACCACGCGCCCAAGGAATGCTAATTCCTCGCCGCCGTAACTCGCATTTCTTCAATTTGGCATATAGTTAGTTTTCACGAAGCCTTTGAGTACCAAATTCAAATGGTGCTTATGATCTTCACGGCTTTTGAATATATGAGGATGTCATCAATAAAGACAACAACGAATTGATCCAAATATTCCTTGAATACTCGATTCATCATATCCATGAAAGCTCATAGAGCATTAGTCATCCGAAAGACATGACTAAGAATTCATAATGCCCGCATCGAAGTTCTAAAGCGCGCTTTTGAATATCCTCGCCTAATCTTCATTGATGATATCCGAATCTAAGATCGATTTTTGAAAAGAATTGTTCCCTCAGAATCGGTCAAACAAGTCATCAATACGAGGTAGAGGATACCTATTCTTGATGGTGACATGGTTCAATTCCCGATAGTCAATACAAAGTCGCATACTCCCGCCTTTTCTTCTTTACGAATAAAACAGAGCACCCCAAGGAGATGTACTAGAGATCGAATGAAACCGATGTCCAACAATTCTCGTAGTTGGACCTTTAACTCCTGAAGTTCAATAGAGCCATTCGATATGGGGTTTTAGAAATGGGCTTTGTACTGTGTTCAAGATCAATAAAGAATTCAACTTCACGCTCGGGGTAGACCGGAAGTTCTTCAGAAATACGCCGAAAGTCAATAACAACAGAATATTATTCAAATTTGACGTGTCTTTATTCAAATCCATAACATGGGCTAAGAAAGCTTGACATCCATTTTTCAATAAACGAATAGCTTTATGATTAGATATGATGTTGATTGATTTTAATGGTTTAGTTGCTTGAATTGCATAACAAAGTCAAGTTAGAATATGAAAACTAACAACCTTACGAAAACAATCAATTTTGGCATGATGAGTAGTTAACCAATCAATCCCTAAAATCACATCAAAAACAAGTATTTTTAAAGAGATAAGGTCAATGGTAAGGTGATGGTGCCAACTTGAATCAAACAAGATTTATAAACAGTGGATGTGATGAAAGTTTCTCCTAACGAGTTTCCACAGATAGGTCAAAGTCTAATTTCTCCCGTGAGTCAAGTTTAAACGCTGAGCACATGCAGGAGAGATAAATGAATGGGTAAAGACCCCGATCAAGTAAGGTATAAACTTCGCAAGAATTTATAAATAGATTACCCGTGATCACCTCGTTTGGGTTCCTCGCATTTTAGACCAACCACAACAAACGCCTTCCCTAATCGCTGACTTTGACTTTTCCGGGACGATCTTTTGAGTCACCGTCCCCATTAAACTAGGTTTCGCTACCGCATAACAATCTCGTGTGATATGTCCTTCTTTTCCACAATTATAGCATACCTTGAACTGTTGTGGGCGCTTTGACCGATATGTCCCTCTTTTCCGCATTTGTAGATATGATGATGGGTGGTCGTTTCTCCTCCCTAGAACCGCTTCTTAAAGACTCTCGCCTTCACATGGTCGTTATTAAATCTCCTTTTTAAAATCTCCTCCCGACTCGCTTTCTTCTATTTTCATGGCCATGATTACCACCAGAGTGGTTACCATTTTTGTCCGTCTGCTTTCTTTCTCCGCCGGTTATCATTATTATGCTGATCGCTATCTCTGATACGATCCTCGGTATGGTCCCTCGGTTGAACATACTTCGTTATCTCGCTCTCTAACAATTGAGCCTCATTAACAAATGAGGTGCAAACTCGATAACTCGCAAACTTTGCCTCGTCATCGAGACACCGCCGCATGTTGTTTTGTTCTAATCTCGATGAACTCCACTTCCTTCATACGACGAACACTTTCGTGAAAGTATTTGTCATTAAATAGTTTCAAAATGTCTCCCAAGACATGCCGAAATGCGGTACTGGATGGGTACGCTTCACGATTTCCCACCAAGATGTTCCGCCGCACCACTTTAACATAAAGGTGGCGAATAGAACCTTCGTTCTCCGCAGTATCCCAATACATCGAATATCTTGGTAATTTGATTGACCCATGTTTCCGCCATGATCGATCTCGCTTTCCTTAAATTCGTGGTCCCAACTCTTTGAATCGCTTGCCATTGTGACAACCCGTGAATTGCTATCATTTCTCCTCAGATTTTGAACACGAGTCTCCATCGCCGATTTTGCATGAACTGCAAAAAGCTTCTAAACATCCCTCGCTCATCATCTCGCCAGTAGTGTTGTTCACAGGAGGAACATTGCCACTGTTGCACGCTCTCCTCGTTGGTGAGTACAAAGCGCCTCCACGCCTCATTTCCATTGTTAATATTCTCAACGACATTCTCAAATCATCGCCATAAAACAAGGGTTAATTAAGGAAATCAATATATCACATAATATCCTTATATAATCGACCAACTAACAAATAAGCTTAGGTAGGACACACTAGCGAAGGATTTACTCGCCTCTCCCTCCTAGTTCTATTCCCCGATCTCCGCCAGAGATCATATCCCTAAGCTCGATACCAACCGCGCGCCCCCAAAAATAGGTATACATTGAAAGTAGTATGCACACAAGCCAATCATGTTTGATGATAAAGCATATACTTTGTAACAATCTTATTCATTTATTAATAAAAGTATTAATTTATTAAAGGCTTTTAATTATCTACATGATCTTTGTTTTATAATATGTGATAAACCCATAGTTTTAAGCAATACTTTTAGAATAATGATAATGATCATTCTAATGATATCTAAATTCTTAGAAATCTTAAAACTAAAATAGTTCCCAATCATTAGATTACTAAATTGGGGATTAGTGAATCCTGGATAGATTGGTACATACGTTGCTTGCTTTCATTGGATGAGGATGATTGATCTCATGATCATTTGTGTGGAGACACTAAAGCAAGTATGTAGGTGCTTATTAGAGAATAAGTTCATCGAACGTTGCTCGCTAAGGAATACCTAATGGAGTTTTACTTGCTTCATCAATAGAATTCTCAGTAGTGATAGTAAAGTCTGAAGTGATCCTTGGACTTGAGATCATCATAAGATCTCTTGTGTATGATGAGTTATACTTTGATTTATTCCTTAAGACCCTTAGGTATATCAAAGGGTATGCTTGGGTATAATAAGTTATATACGGAGATAATGTATGATCAATAAAGAATCTACCACTTATTAAAAGGAGAGAAATGTCCTATGTGATTCAATAAATGATAACCCAAAGAGAGTCCTTGGTTAAGGCGAGAATGAAATCGAAAAGGAGTTTCTAATTTGCATTATTTGGTGTCATGTGCGTTTAAGAGTCGAATATACATATAATTAAATAAAACAAGACTTTGACGTAAATTCCATGCCTTATATTTAATTGGGACATTGTATGGTGGAAGGATTGAATTGCAGACAGAACTATTTACTCAAAGGTTCTTTTATGATTAATGTTGAAATCTATATTATCCGAAAAGTCGCCGATCGCTAGGAGGCTTATCCCTATCAGAATAAATATTATTTATTTAAATAAATTAATTGTTTAATTTATTTATTTAAATAAGATTAGAATTGTTCTAATTGATTTATTCACAACCGGTTTAATATGGAGAACCTAAAGGGTCACATTACATAAAAGGAAGAATAATTATTTAAGAAGTTAATGGCATAATCGTAATAATATATTTATGTATATTTAATTTAATCTATGGTGATAGAATAAATTAAATAACTTAATATTTATTATTTAATATTTTAGAAATATTAAATATAAATTAATAAGAGGAGTCTTATTAACATTATTACAATTATTATTATTTTAATTTTTAAAAGAGTTTAGGAATTAATTTAATATAAGTACTCTCATTTATTCCTAATTGGATTATGAAGGAAAATTAGTTAAAGGAGTTTAATTAATTATCCCTAATAAGATTAGGGAGCTTAATTAATTAAAAGAATTTAATTAATTAAATAAAACCCAATTCCTTAATTGTTAAGGTGGGTTGCCCACATCTATAAATAAGAGGAGTCTTATTATGGGTGGGGAGTTGTTGACTTTTACAACATACGTAATAATTCCAAAAGTTGGAGAGTACGTCCCTTTCTATAGAGATAGAAAAACTAGGGTTTAGCCGAACACCCATCTTCTTGAATCCTTCTTCTTCCTTGGTGGATCACCTCTAGAGGCCAAACACTTGGGTGGTTAACGTTGATCAAAGGAAGGAACCAAACCCGGTGGATTCAAGATGAACGCGAAAAAGGATTGGAGGTGAACTTGTACACGAGGCTTCGGATCTTCAAGGTATGATTCTTGTCCTTCATATTTTCGTTTAATTAATAATTGTGCATAAAGGGTGATCCGGGTATATGGTTTGTAAATTTTTAAACTCGATTTTACACGTCGCACTTTTATGCAATTTGATTGCGTTTTTGAATATTACAAACCTAACAGGTGGCATCAGAGCCAAACCATTATGCAAATTATTAATTATTTTAATTTGATATGTATATTGATGTGTTTAGAACAATTTAATTGGGCATAATTTTATTGTATAAAATTTATTATAAAAAAAAAACGCGAAACTTTTTGAAAATCGGTAATATGCATCTTGATTTTTTTTTCATTGCCAGCCATTTGTACTAATCTATGATATATATATACGCTTAATGTATTATATATATAGATATATATATACATGATCATGCAAGGAAAGCACGGAAATAAAAAAAAAAAAAAAACGGTAATGCACGGTTTTAAAAAAAGGGATATCCGAATTCCTTTAGATTTCATTCATGACATATACGCACGCTTTTTATATAATATATATATATATATATATATATATATATATATATATATATATATTACATATATATATATATATAGTTATATATATATATATATATATATATACTATATATATATATATTATTCTTAATTATTTTATAATTAAAATAAAATGTTTATTTTAATTTTAAAATAAAAAGTTTATTTTAATATTGAAATATAAAGTTTATTTTAATTTTAAAATTAAATTTTATGCTAATTAATTAGAGTTAGAATTGGATTCTATGATAACTAATTGGAGTTGAAATTGGATTATATGTTTCTTTAAATAAAGGAGTTTATTTAGGTATGAAATAAGATTTCATATTATTTAAAATAAAAGAGTTTATTTGTGAATAGGAAAAGAGAATCTTAATTTCCTTAAATAAAGGAGTTTATTTATATATGAAATAAGATTTCATATTATTCAAAAATAAAGGAGTTTATTTGTGAATAGGAAAGAAATCCGTGTTTCCTTTAGAAAGGAGTTATATTTTTTTTTTTACATGGAATTGGATTCCATAATTAATTAAAATAAAGGAGTTTATTTTGATTAAAGATTTTGATTAAAATAAAATAGTTTATTTTATTCAAAATAGGATAAATTAAAATAAAATAGTTTTATTTTGATTTAAATTTGGATTAAAATAAAGGAGTTTATTTTGATTCAAAATAGATTTTATACTAACTAAATTTGCCCATTAAATGATATCAATATATATATTGAATGTTTATTATTCATAAGATGAATGTTATTTATTGATGCATATGATGATGTGTATGATAATAAATGGGATTGATTATGGACTATCAACCAATGTGATTGGATTTTATTTTAGTTGGATGCATGAATGTATGGGTTTTATTAAATGGGGTCTCATGTACCTCGCCTTCTAAATTTTTTCTTAATGTAAATTCTATCTCCTCCTATGTACTTCCCTCGATCACGATCAAGGTTTTATTTATTTTAAATAGTTTTGTAATAGGAATAGTTAGAATTAATTTTGAAGAATTGGAGATCAAGGAACAAGGAGCTTGAAGACCCGTTGTAATGGAGCCCGGTTTTAAATGTAATAGTTATATTTAAATATTATTTCTTGCACCCCTAGGGTTTGACCTTTTGGTTCACTTGGTGGCTCTAGTGAACCAAACTAGAATAAAAGTCCATAATCAATCCGGGTAGAATATAGTATTCTATATGTGCATGCTTATACTATATATATTATATATTATGCAAACATGCTTCGCATGTTCATTAATATAACGGTATTTTATATATATATGTGTAAATGCCGCTAAACAAGATGAGACAAATTAATAACAAACCCTCAATTTTTATATTAAGTCCTAAGCGTTGCTCAAAGATATTTGGAATATCGAACGTCGCCTTTCAAAGCATGATAAAATTAATAGAGTATTAAATATTTAATATGAGTTTGTTGTGTCACCACAAAGCAAAGTATTAAGTATTTAAGATGTTAATTTATCACATTTGATGCTTATAAAAAAATTGAACAATATGTGTAAGAGGATATACTGAACCTGCCGTTCATTACGCATCGCTTAAAGATATATACTATAAGAAAATGACTTTCTACCTCATCAATCTAGAGCCACATACAAGAGGATGATGAACCATGTCTTCAGATATCAGCTGGGCAGGAATGTAGAGGTGTACGTGGACGACATGATTGTCAAAAGCATGATGGTGCATAAACATCTGGATGATTTAGAAGAATGCTTTCAGATAATTCGTCATTACAATTTGAGATTGAACCCCACTAAGTGCACCTTCGTGACGCCCCCAAAATAGGTATATCATCACCCATTCGAGTTGTCAATACATGATACGTAAACAACTACAACTTTATTATTACAACAAGAAAAGCGTGAGTTTGAATACAAATATTATCTTCTGCATAATATCTATACTCAAATAAATCCTCATCACATTTATTGATACATTATTTTACAAAAATGGTGAGGACTACTAAACAACTCTCTCTAGAACCTTCATTCCATACCCCAGGCTACTGTACTCGCTATATTCTCGCCTCCCGAGAAGAAAAATGGAACAAAAAGGAAAAGGGTGAGCTCAACTAGCCCGAAGAAGAATATTATGACTAAGATAATATACAACAAATTATCATTAGTCTTCAACAGGAAAAAAAACTAATAGAATACAATAGACAACAAGTTTTAAACCAATATTCGCAATGAAATAATAATTCATTAGAAGAGTTAAGTAGAGAATGCAAACTACTATCTTCTATGTATGAATTTAAAAGTTAAATGCTCATCTTTTATCCTCAAACATCAATCAACATACATCCGGAATCAAATATTCATCTTTGCACTACTGAGCCAAAGATATTCATCGATTAGTCATGTTCATCTAAACACCTATTCATCTTTGCTTTCTGGCGAAAGATATTCATCGAAATCATTCATCTTTGCTTCATGTGCCAAAGATATTCAATAATATCATCATTTAAGGCGAGGATGATGAAAAATATTTTTAAAGAAACGAATCCAGTGAAACAAAATGACAAGGATTAAGGATTAAGGATTCGTACTTTATTTTATCCATGTCCAAAAATACCTCAAAAATAATCATAGTGGTGTAAAATTCAAGAATGATCAAAACATGGATACAATCAAAGCTAGTATCCACAATAGATATTTTGGACGAAAAGAAAAATTTTCATGAATAGTACTTGTGAATAGTAACTTGTGAATCTACTCATGAATAGTAACCCCGACATGAAAAAATTCCAAATTTGATAAAAACTTCAGATCAACATTTCAGCATAATGATATTGAAGAAATAATATCATTACGAAAAAAATAAAATATCCCTTACTATCCCTTACCTCAAAAGAAAAGACTTCCGACGGGATATCGGATATACATTTGAAGGAAACTTGCACCGATGAATATCAACTCACCAAGTATCTAAATACTCACAAATTACACTCGATAATCTAGAGAGAAAGAGAGAAAGCTTATGTTTACGGTGTGATTTTCAATTCTAACTTAGCCCTCTCTATTTATAGGAAAATGTTAAGACGCTAGAAGAAGACTTGACTTGCTACTTCGATGGCTTTACCTCGCTACTATTCCACCCACCAAAAATCAGCCATCTTCCCCAACAACCAAGAGTGGGGCTCACTCAATTCTAGAATTTTCCACCAAAACCTAATTTCCTAATCAGCTACCTCTTAAAATTCATAACAAATCATACGTTCATTTTAACGGTTCAAAATTTGTGGACATATACTCAACTTATATATGTATAACATATCCAAAAATTACAACGATCCAACATTGGGATCAAAATTTATAACTCACGCAATATAGTGAAGAAGAACATTTTTTTCGGACTATTAGTCCTTCGGACCAGATTTCATTCAAAATTTCACCACGAAATATCTACAAAGAATTTTTGGGTGATTCAAATTTCTCTGATTAGCTTACTTCTAGGGCTTTCTTTTGATATATGGCTCATCTCTTAACTCATTATACACAAAAGAGTTATGGATTTTACAAAATCAAGTAATAAACTAATTTTTACGAAAATCCCATATTTTGTTCTCCATTTCGACAAATCTTGATAAAACACCTCATCATTAATTCCTTCACTTATAAATACATAAATAAATCCATCATTTATATCCACATCAAATAAATATTTACTTATCATATAAATCAATAACTAATTATTCACAAATAATATTACGAGAATCACAATAATAACAACCGAAAGCGGTTCAGAGGAAGAGAGGATTTCCAATAAGAATTTCTCCTTCTTGGCCAGCGCAATTAGGTGACCAAACCTCTCCTTTGATGTAACTTTCTAGACATTGCCAATAGTGCTATCTAATAATATTATTCAAATAATATGAATTATTGATCCGATAACGAGAAATATTAATGCGTGATAATTATTGAAACAACAATAATATAAAATATCAACGCAAAGAATTATTGAATCAATAAAATAAAATATTGAACAAAGAATTACTTTAACAATTATTGAGTAGTGCCTTCTTATGTAAGGATCAATAATTCAAAAATACTTGTAATAAAATCGTATCTTCTTGTGCGAACACGCGTATTCAGTATTTTAACCACCCGGGTATTCCAAATTGTTAATTCATAACGATTACTCCGTTATTTATAAAAACTTAATTTTGTCGCTTTTCTTCATCCGATGCTTATTACATTATGGGGCCCAAAAATGGTCATACTGTGCATTTAATATTCCCCGACGCGAAAGAATATTCCACGACCAAACGAATATTCCCAAATGACAATGAATATTTTATAACAACTTGTGTATTTTGAAAAAAAAATTTATATATCACCCTTAACTTTAACTTTTATCAATTTAACCATTTACTTGAATAGTAATTATAAGAAAAATTGAATACTTTTATTTCATAAAATTCGGTCTTACAATCTCCCTCCTTATGAAATTTCGTCCCCAAAAATTACGTGCACTGGTATTTCAAAGAGTTGAGAATACCTTGTTTTCATTTCAGATTCTATCTCCCCACATCATGATTTCTCCATTGCTCATCTCCTCGTATTTCGAGATATCATTCTAGAAGTACGACTTTCAAAAACAAGGGTTAATTTAACAAATTAACATATCTCCTAATATCCCGATATTATGATCGACCAACAAATAAGCTTAGGTAGGACACACTTTAGCGAAAGATTTACTCATCTCTCCCCCTCTAGTTCTAATCCCGATCTCCACCAGAGATCATATCCCTAAGCTCGATACAAATGTAAACGACCCCAAAATAGGTCCATTCCATCCAACCCATTCTCGAGTCGCCAAATATATGGTACGAAAAATAACTACAACTTTATTACAACAATTGTCGTGCAAAATACAACAACACATATATCTTTGTGAGTTTGGATACAAATATATACCAACCAGTGACGTCACAAATGACACCTTACATAAAGGTATAGTCAAAAACTGCTTTTAGAAATTAGAATCTTTGGGAAGTGCTCAAGAAACCTTCGTCATACTGGAGGCCATGCTTTTAGGTTATGGTAGATATCATATGGCCACGTAATTATCCTTGGTTGACCTAATAGACCCCAAATAAAACGAGAAGATTACTATCGTATTCTTCCCAATGGTGAGTCTTCTCTTGACATATCATTATCTCCACTGCCTCTAATTGGGTATTATACTCCAAACAAACACCAAGATTATATAAGTAGTGCTTTGTAAATATACTCAAGAAGTGGTTGAAACCAACCATGTCTTATGATAACACGAGTTTGTATGTCATTAGACATCTTGTATGATAGTGACAAAACACCCTTCCAAAGTCAGGTTCGCCTCACCCTATTTAATTCACCAAAAATAACTATTAAATGATGTATAAAATACAACACACTAAAGCCCTCAATAAAATTATTTTCATACTCTTTAGGAGAACCTCAACAACTATAGACCACCGCTTCTATTCCTTGTTATCCCCAACCCAACCCAAATACACTTTTATTACATTCGAAGGAATTGTGAAACAAAAGGGTGAGCACAAATAGCTCAATAAATAATATTATGACTAAAGATAAATAAATTATCAATAGTCTTCATCAAGAATGAATCGTAGATTTAGAACATATGGTAGATGATAAAACTTTTCAACCATAGTTGCGGCGAACGAAAGCGATCCATTAAAAGAGTCAAATAGACTATAAAGTCTATTGTCTTCTCACGTTAAAAGTCCACCAACAATATTTTATCCCCAGTAACATCAATCAACAGTTCCTTTCCACAATCATATGAATAACTCATAATCATAATTGTGATTCTAAATTCCTCTTCTTATCCGGAGATGAAGATAATTTTCATCACTTGTCTTTACGAAACATCAAATATCATGGTTATACCAAATCACGCCTCCTGCTTCATAATCATACTAATAAATTCATCTTTTGCACCACGGGCCAAAGATATTCATCAACAATATTTACAAAGCAAAGATATTCAACAACGAATCATCTTTGCATTCTGAGCCAAAGATATTCATCAATAATTCATCTTTGCACTATAAAGCAAAGATATTCATCAATGAAGCCATCTTTGCACTACGGGCCAAAGATATTCATCAATAATTCATCTTTGCACTTCAAAGCAAAGATATTCAACAACAGTCATCTTTGCATTCGAGCGAAAAGATATTCATCAATAATTCATCTTTGCACTACAAAGTAAAGATAACCTATAGTCACGATCATACCAATAATCTACCCATCTTTACACTCAAGTCAAAGAGAAATATCATCATTAGGGTTATAAGAATGTTATATAAAATAATATAATCAAAACATGGTTTTAATTTCAAGAGTAAGATTCATAAATCAACGATAATTTGGTCGGGAAAAAAACCAATTTGTTGTGAATAGTACCCAAGTATTAAATACATAGTCCCGTATCGTGCATAAGTAACTTCTCGACACGAAAAGATAAAGTTTCATAATAAAATTCATATCCATATTTATAACACCTTATTCCAAAAGTTATAAATCACTTAGAAATCTCATAATCTAATATTATTAATATTATAATAATATTTTAATCATTTCTCAAACTTATAAACAATTTAATTAAATTGTTTACACTTTACTAATTAATGCATTTAATCATCATAAAAATGCCAAACTCATAAAATTTCATCACCAATAACTAAAAAACCCTCATCAAAAATATGCATATACCTCATATATGATTCTCAAACCATAAAATCATATTTTCTAATTTTCTTACTTCACATAACATATTTAATTCATTTGCTCATAACTAGAACATTTTCATGAAAAATACCAAATCAGTTTCTAAAATATTTCTTTTTTAAAGGATTTAGCATAAAATAGTCCCATATTGAACATATATTTTTCTCGAAATTTTAAAAATTCATTTACTATTTTTCATATAGCCAAAACCAATTTAATATTTAAACATTTATCATAAATTGTACCTTTATCCAAAAATTTCAAATTCACATAGTACAATCGATATTATATAGATGTACTCTCAATAAAATTTCATCAATTTTGGAGTTAACTGCATGAGTTATAAATAGTTACTTTTAAAATAGTCTTTTCTCATAAAATCCATAACTCCTAATCTATACATCCAAAAATACCTCAAAATAATCATAGTGGTGTAAAATTCAAGAATGATCAAAACATGGATACAATCAAAGCTAGTATCCGAATAGATATTTTAGACGAAAAGAAAAATTTTCATTTTCTATTGAATAATCTTGCGTGATTCGTGAATAGTCTTCAGATATCGTGAATAGTCTTGTATATACATGAATAAGAACTCAGAACACCAAAAGATAGAAATTCCACAAAAAAATATCTTCACGCTTCATGAATAAGTACTCGTGAATAGTAACTCGTGAATAGTAACTCATGAATAAGAACTCGTGAATAAGAACCCATGAATAAATAAACCCGACATGAAAAGTTCCAAATTTGATAAAACTTCAGATCAACATTTTCGGATAATGATATTGAAGAAATAATATCATTACAAAAAAAAATATCCTTTACCTCAAATAATCGATTACTTGATTTGGAATAACGCTTGAACGAACTTACCTTATAGCAATACTCAAAGTATACTCAAAATACTCACAAGAATACGCTCAAAATATCGAGAGAGAAATAGAGAGAAACTTTGTTTACGGTGTGATTTTCAATTCTAACTTAGCCCTCTATTTATAGGAAAATGTTAGCATAGAAAGCGAGACTTGACTGCTACCGATGGCTTTACTCGCTACTATTGCCACCCACCACATTTGAAATAAAATTCACCAACCACAAGTGGGGCCCACTCAATTCTAGAATTTTCCACCAAAATGCTAAATTCGGATACTTGAACAATTTATGAACCATTCACCTCTTAAAATTCATAACAAATCATACGTTCATTTTTAATTGTTCAAAATTTGTGGACATATACTCAACTTATATATGTATAACATATCCAAAAATTACAACGATCCAACGGTCGGGATTAAAAATTATAACTAACGCAATATATCTCAAAAACACCGGTTTAATTTTTTAATACCTTCATTCAACAAAATACTAATAAAATACCTCAACATTAATTCCTTCATTTATAACCATATAAATAAATCCATCATTTATATTCACATCAAATAAATAATTCCTTATCATATAAATCAATAATTAATTATTCACAAATAATATTACGTAATCACAATAATAACAACCAGCGGTTCAGGAAGGGGGCTTTCCAATAAGGATCTCTCTCTTCTTGGCGCATGATTAGGTGACCAAACCTCTCCTTAGACGCGAACTTTCTTGACATTGCCAATAATGTTATCTAATAATATTATTCAAATAATATGAATTATTGATCCGATAATGAGAAATCTTGTGCGGTGGACAATTATTGAAACAATAATAATATAAAACTATCAACGCAAAGAATTATTGAATCAATAAAATAAAATATTGAGCGATAATTACTTTAACAAATATTGAGTAGTGCCTTCTTATGTAAGGATCAATAATTCAAAAATATCATGTAAAACCAGGTAATATTTCTTTATGCAAACACGCCAGACATCACGTATTTTAACCACGGGTATTCCAATGATTAATTAGAGAACGATTACGCCGTTATTTATAAAAACTTAATTTTGTCGTTTTCTTCATCCCAGCTGTTATTACATTATGGGGCCCAAAAATGGTCATACTACCGTAAATATTTAATATTCCCAAGCGGAAAGAATATTCTACGACCAAACGAATATTCCCAATAACAACAATGAATATTTTATAACCACTTGTATTTTGAAAAAAATCATATATCACCCTTAACTTTAACTTTTATCAATTTAACCATTTACTGAATAGTAATTATAAGAAAAATTGAATACTTTTATTTCATAAAATTCGGGGTCTTACATTCGTCGTCTATCTTTTATCCCTGTAACATCAATCAACATACATCTGGAATCAAATATTCACCTTAGCACTACAGGCCAAAGATATTCATCAGTTGGTCATGTTCATCTAAACACCTGTTCATCTTTGCACTACGGGCCAAAGATATTCATCGAAAATCATTCATCTTTTGCACTACACAGGCCAAAGATATTAAATAATATCATCATTTAAGACCGAGGATGATGAAAATATTTTTAAAAAAAAGCGAATCCAAAGGAAACAAAATGACAAGGATTAAGGATTAAGGATTAGATGCTTTGTTTTATCCATGTCCAAAAATACCTCAAAAATAATCATAGTGGTGTAAAATTCAAGAAGGATCAAAACATGGATACAATCAAAGCTAGTATCCATAATAGATATTTTGACTGAAAAGAAAAATTTTCATTTTTTCGATGAATAGTGTCGATTAAGTGAATAAGATCAGATATCGTGAATAAAGTCAGAGTATCGTGAATAAGTAACCCCCGACACTAAAAGTTCCAAATTTGATTAAAAAGTTCAGATCAATACTTGAAGATAATGATATTAGAATAAATAATATCATTTAAAAAAATAATATCCCTTACTTGAAAGATCGGTGATTTAAACTTAAACACCTGGATATAGGCTATGACTTGAACTTGCACCAGTATAGCAATACTCAAATTATACTCAAAATACTCACAAGAATACGCTCAATAATATAGAGAGAAAACTTGAGTTTACGGTGATTTTCAATTCTAACCCAAGCACCCTATTTATAGAAAATGCTTTAGAACACCAAAAGCGAAAAATTTAATATAATAATAATATATATAATCAAATTTCCTACGCACAAATCTGGTCCAAACTTCAGCCACACATGTGCCAAAAACAATAAAAACGTTTTTCTTAATAAAATAATTAAAACTTCCAAAATCAATTATTTGAGACTTGAACTTCAATAATTCATAATAAATAGCCCTTTTATCAAAAAATTGAATCTCGCCACTTTTTATAGGAAATTCAATTCTCTACAACTTTGCGGAAAGAAAGTTTTTCCAAATTCCAAACAAAATTGATTAGAAATCCACAAACGCATGCGATTTTACAAAGTTATAATCAAATTTCGATCGATAAATGGGGTCCACCATATTTTAACATGTTTTAAACATTTATTGCAACAAAAATGCTCTTCCTCCTCAGTATACTCATATATCCCACATTCGTTGTAAAAATATCACCATTATTATATTATTAAAATATAATAATATATTTAAATAATTATTTTATCGTAAAAGATAAAATTTCAATTTTCAACAATTGTCACTTTAAAAATTTTCTCCATCTATATCCACATAAAATCATTATTTTTCTTATCATATGAATCAATAATTAATTATTCACAAATAATATTACGAGAATCACATATTGTGACAACCGCGTTCCTCCCGAAGAGGGCTTTCCAATAAAGATTTCTCCTTCTTGGCGCAATTAGGTGACCAAACCTCTCCTTAAATGTAACTTTCTAGACATTGCCAATAATGTTATCCAATAATATTATTCGAGATAATATGAATTATTGCTCTGATAATGGAAAATCTTGTGAATGACAATTTATTGAAACAACAAGAATATAAAATATCAATACAAAGAATTATTGAATCAATAAAATCTTGAATAATAATTCATCGTAACCATTATTAAGTAGTGCCTTCTTACGTAAGAATCAATAATTGGTGCAATACAGGTGCCTTCTCGTGTTTTAACCACTTAGAGTATTTTAATTAGTATTAATTGATAATAACTTCTGTTTGTTATTTTTAAACAACTTATATTTGTCGTTTTCTTCATCCAATCTCTTTTCAGTTTATGGGGCCCACATGGCTACGCCATCGTATGAATATTCCCACACGAGTCTGAATATTCCACGACCAAACGAATATTCCCAAACAACAATGAATATTTTATAACCACTTGCTTATTTTGAAATATTTGCGTATTTTACCCTAACTATCCACATTAATCAAATCAACCCTTACTATTTCAAAATAATAAATAGAGAAAATTAAATTTCATTAATAATAAGTTGGGGTCTTACATTAGGCAATACTTCCAGGGTAGATTGGTAATAGTATATACAGATCAGCCTTTGAAGAAGATTATGGGCAAACCTGAGGTATCAGGGAGATTAGCTGCATGGACGATGGAGTTGTCACAGTTTTTCATTGAATATCATCCCCAAACCGCCATCAAAGGGCAAGCCTTGGCTGATTTTGTAGTTGAATGCTCGTTTTACGAAGTGATGAAGTTGTGGCGGTGTCAAGGATCTGACAGAGCGATTCTTGATTCTTCAGGTGAAGCGAGAGTTCGTGGGACGCCGTATGCGATGGGTCTTCTACCACGACGTCGATGGAGCATGGATTATTCTTACGAGTGCGAGGATTCAAGGTGCAAAGAGCCGTGATTTCGATTCAAAGCGACAAACAACGAAATTTGAGTATGAGGCGGTACTTGCGAGGTTACGAATCGGCAAAAGAGCCTCAAGTCTGAAGAATAATCATCTTCGATGATTCTCGGTTAGTCGTTAAGAAACTTTACGGGGAATACTGAAGCTCGAGGCCCAAAATGATCAAATATCTAGCGAAATTGAAGGAACAACTTCAACATTTCCAATCCTACGAGTTTCGTGGGTCGAGCGTAACAACAATTCAATTCATCGATGACTTTCTAAATTAGCCACTACTTCACGGATGTTAACGTCTTTGATGGGTCGGTTTACTTAGAAATTTTTGCGGCATCCTAGTGTCCATCATGAATCGGTGATGTGCATTTAACGAACCAATCTTTGGTTGACTCCATATATAGAGTATCTGGCGGATGGCGTCTTACCTTCGGATCGATGCTCGCCAAGAAAATCAAGTATAAGAGTGCTAATTTTGTTACGATTGATGGGGATCTGTTCAAGGGCTTTCTCATCTCCACTCTTGAAATGCGACTCCATCCGAAGGCAATATGCTCTCCGAAAGAAATACATGAAGGCATCTGTGGCGACCATATATGGCGGCTAAGTCATTAGCTTTATAAAGTACTTCGACAAAGGGTACTACTGGCCTACCATCTTCAAAGAAGCGACTGAATACGTCAAGAAGTGGGAGAAGTGTCAACTCAACAGTCCGATCCCACATTAGCCACCAAAAGAGCTATACTCGATCTTATCTCCTATACCCTTCGCTGTCTGGGGGGTTGATATACTGGGTCCATTACCGAAGGCAAAAGGTCAAGTCAGTTTTGTTATAGTTGCCATCGACTATATGACCATGTGGGTAGAAGCAAAGCCACTTAGGTTAATAACGAGCAGAATGCTTGAAATTTTGAAAGAATCGATGTAGTATTTCGTTTGGGATTCCTAAGGTGGTAATATCGGACAATGGACGTCAGTTTGTGGGATCGAATTTGAAGCATTTTTGAAAGAAGCTGGGATTCAAAGAAAAGACTTCAAAGTGGATCATCCACGATCAAATGGACAAGTTGAAGTGACCAATGAACGCTATCTTGAATGGGATCAAGTTTGCAGATTGGACGAAGCCAAGGGTAGATGGCGGAGGAGCTACTTTGTGATTATGGGCTTATCGAACTACTCCGGGGACTACTGACGGGGATTCACCTTTCGATTGGCCTATGGCATGCGATGCCTTAGTCCCAACTGAAATTGGATCTCCAAGTCTTGAGTCGGTCATTTCGGAGAGATCTACAATGAGGAAGGGCTTAAGGCCAATCTTGATTTACTTGAGGAAGTAAGAGAAATGACCTTAGTCAAACCGGCAAATTTATCGGTGAAGAGTGGCCAAACATTATAACAAGGGGGTAAAGTTTGAAGGTTCAAGTAGAGATTTTGTCCTCGGAGAAGCTCAAGCATCTACACCTCGAAATCTGGGAAAGGCGATGCCAAACCGGGAAGGACCGTATGAAATCAACTTTGAAGTCAAGTCGGGAACTAATCGGTTGAAGGCATTAGATGGGTCGTGAATTAAGAATACTTGGCACGTTTGGCGAGCTTAGGAAGTACTTTCAAGAAAAATGATGTCGATGCGTTTGGAAGTCTCAGAAATATTTATGTCATCATCAATAAAGTTCCTCTTTTCTCAAACAAATCTTGTTTTCGTTCTTGATCGATTCATTCTTTGTTAGGAGGTTCGGGTGGACTCATTGCCATTCGATGGCGACCTTTTCGGCGGTGGTCCTTATGAGTTTGTCGTGCCCTTCGTGGTAGGCAAACGTCATTGGTGTTAGGAGGTTCGTGGACTCATTGGCCATTCGATGGCGACCTTTTCGGCGGTGGTCCTTATGAGTTTGTCGGGCCCTTCGTGGTAAAAACGTCATTGGTGTGAGGAGGTTCGGTGGACTTGCCGGCCATTCGATGGCGACCTTTTCGGGAAGGTGGTCCTTATGAGTTTGTCGTGCCCTTCGTGGTAAGCAAACGCGTCATTGGTGTTAGGAGGAGGTTCGGGTGGACTCGCTGGCCATTCGATGGCAGCCTTTTCGGCAGGAGGTCCTTATGAGTTTGTCAGGCCCTTCGTGGTAGGCAAACGTCATTGGTGTTAGGAGGTTCGGGTGGACTCACTGGCCATTCGATGGTAGCCTTAATGGCAGGTGGACCTTATGGGATTGTCAGGCCCTTCGTGGTAGGCAAATGTCATCCTTCAGACCTTGTCAGGCCCTTCGTGGTAGGCGAGTGTTGTCACTTAGACTTTGTCAGGCCCTTCGTGGTAGGCAAATGTCATCTTTTGGTTTTGTTAGGCCTTTCGGGGTAAACAAATTCCTAATGAAGCAGATCTTTCTCACACTTCGGTAACTAATAAGTATCCCTTTACTTTATTGCCTGAATTTTTTCTAAGTGTTGAGTTCGGAATGCCTCATTCTTTAATTTCATCTTATCTGTTATATGACATGTTTAGTTGTTACTTAACAGTTCGGGTTCAGTCCATGAAAGAGTTTGTGCATCTTTCCAGTTAAATTAATATTGGAGTATTGGCAGAAAATAAATACACCGAAGTCATAAGGAATGAAACCATTTTTCATTGATATTCAATTTAATCACAATATTAGATAATTTTTACAAGTCCTATAAATTAAAGAAAGAAAAAACAAAAACAAGAACATCAGCTTCAGGCGCCATCTTCGTCATCCGAAGAATCGAGTAAGGATGGATCCAAGTTGGGCTAATGATCGAAACCTCTCACTTTTACGACTCCCGCAGAGCTCAGAACTCTCATAATATATCTTCATTATCTCCCCATTGATTTCATCCGAGTTCCAGGTATTTTCTTCACATATTTGTTTGCGAAGGTCATCGGTTAGAGGAGGCCCAAGGTCCCGAAGAACCTTGAGTTCTCGGATTTTTTTCTTCGAGCCTGCTTGCTTTATTCGGATGACGAGTCTCTGCGCCTAGTTTGTGGATGGTCTTGGTCGGGATTTTAGCATCGACCTTTTAATTCCTCGATCTTCTCCATCCTTATCTCGCTCCTCTCTGAACCAAGTCAATGTTCATTTTGACGATCTCCTCGTCTTTGTACTTTGATTGACTTTAGCTCTTCATTGGAGGCCTTCACATCTCCCTCGGCTTGAGCTAACTCTTTTGAAGCCCTTCATTTGTATGAAGAATGCATTCACGTTGAGTCTTTTCCTTGGCCAAGCAGACTTGGAAGGGCATTCTCCTTCCTCGTGGCCTCTTCCTCGAGATTCGGCTTGAGGGACCTCGACGCATGACGCCTTCGAACACAAACATTTACTATCGTTTCCAATATTATTTAATCGGCCAGTTGTATAAGTATGAAGATAAAATCGGAAATAAAGGGAGAATCGTTTACCTTCGCCAAGTAGCTCATGCCTTGTTGAAAGTAAATCCCTCATTCGAATCGTTCTCGAACCGATGATCATCGGTTTCACGAACGAAGGTGTTGAGCAGTTGAAAGGAAAATGGGCATTGAATCGGGGCCACATCGTTGGAGAGGCCATGGCGTCTCTTTGAAATTCGGTGAGTTGTTTCTCTTGCGGGGAGAAGGTGGGGTTGATTTGAATCGGCAAGAGTCCATATGAATGGTTTCGGGGAGAGGAGACCGAAGCGGGAGTGGGTTCGGAGTTCACGAAGGTGCGAGAAGATGTCACCTGGGGTGGTTGTCGATGGATGTTTTCTTTTTTCGGGATGGAGTGGGGACAGATCCGGTCGATTCATCGTCGAGCACTTGAATTTACGTGGATGTAATCGAGGAATGACGACCAAAGATGTGGGAACTTCGGAGCTCTTGGCGGTCGGGGGTTATCTTTAGTCCTTATTTTCTTTACACGAAGGACCTTAGCCCGATCGTGCAAAGGAATGTCGAAGCGAGCTCCTCCTCACCGGGGTAGGTTCGGAAGATGTAGGATTGGGGTTCGGTTGAGAGAAATCATTTGTGGGGTTGCTTTTGGAAGTGTTTCCGGATCACTTTCGGGGTTTGTTTACGGTTGGGTGGATTTGGATCTTTTGGCGGATCTTTTCTTGGTGAGGTCCGAGGTTTTCTTGGGTATGTTGGGTTCGCTTCGATTCGAGGTTCATCATTTTGAAGGAAGTAGTTGGTGGATCGATGGTAGGGGATCAACCCGGAAGATTCTTGAAATAGGATGCTCTTCACTTCGCATCCGTATTCTTCCCCGCCAAAAAATCTTCCGTCTCTCACTTCCAAAGAAGTCGGTTTGATCGGAGACAACTGCAAAAAATCATGTATCGAAACCCAGTATTACTTATATATCTCAAAAATTATGTTACAAAGTTGTTCGAAACTTACACTTGTGGTCATATAGCCAGGCTTGTTTGGTCAGAAGTGTAAAACTCCATTCTTTTGAAGGAATCTTCTTCAAAAAGTCTGCCATCTCCCTCACACGCTCTTCGGAGATGTCTCCAAAGTCAGCAGAGACCCGATCGGTAGTCGATCTTGAAGAGAAGAGATCTCGTCCCGTGATAAAAACCACTTCTCGTGCCAACCTCTTGTTGCTTTAGAAGGGTATCCATCGAGTCTCCTCTCGAATCTGGTGTTGGCCTGGGAGACCGCTTCTTCAACATTTTGAAGCCTCGTTCTCGAGACCTACCGAGAGAAGAGGGTGAAGAAGATGTCAATCGGAGGGAGCAATCCCTAATTCATGATGCGTAAAGCAATGAATGCCGGGATGTGAATGTAGGAATTGGGCACTAATCGAATGAAGCCCACTCCTATGAACCTGGGAGGGTAACGCAACAAAAAAGCATGGAGAGGTAGCGAACCCCTTTTCCAAGAAGGTGGTGGCACGGGCGACCAAACCGTCTGGTCGCTTTGATACATACGCTCTTGAGGCGGGGGCCTTTATAGGCGTACATATGTGGGAATCGATAACGAGTCCCGAGGATACATATTTGATTCCATGACGGAGGAAGGATGTTGGCATGAGGAAACTGTTCCCGAATCCTCAAGAAGTCGGAGGTGGAGGAGGAGGGATCGGAGAAGGATTCCCCATGGTTGTTGATTGGGGTTGGAACTCGAACCCTCTTGGTTAGGGTTCGGGTTGGGAGAGACGATACTAACAGAGTCGCATGAAGGGAGAGTTTTGGCTAGAGTTCACAAATCACCATTGTTGAGATTTCGTGAAACAGAGAAAGAAGTTTTGCGGAGGAGAAGAAAGCTCAAAGGTTCAATTTCAATTAGCAGTAAAATCGTCGAGAATTGGTAAAGTTTACCTTTTATCTTGTGATTACATCAGAATCGAGGGCGGCACATTTAATTCACTACAATGATGATGAATGGGAAGAGGTTTCGTCCTGTTTTTGGGTCTAAATATCTTCACCTGAGTGGGCCTGCGTCTATTGGGCCTCCCATTTCTATTTTTGATATCAATTTGGACTGGTTTTGTTGGACTTTGGTGAGTTTCACTTTGGACCTCTTGTGATTTATCATAATTCGTTATGTCATGAGCCTATACTGTTTATAGTCTTTCATTAAACACCTGCTTTAATAAAAGACTAGGGGGTAATGTTGAGCCATAATCCTTTTTCCTTATTGGGCCGCACTTAATGGGCCCTCCATCGGATTATGTTATCTTAGTCTGGTTGGTCCAGAATGGTTTGGGCCCATTCTTGATTATTTCATTGGGTCCTTTTGGTTGGATCCGATCGTTGGGGTCGTTTCAGTTATTTGGGCTTAATCGTTGAATTGGCCCATTATACTGGTGTCACTTAATCCAACTTTGACCGGTAATCATTATGCCAAATGATAGTTGACTCTCGTGTTCCGCCACCTTCTCGCATGACATTAATGAGGATGAGACTCGAGATGATCGGCGGTGTGAAACAAGGTGGTAGCAGTGTGAAGTAAATTTGCATACTTTCTTTTGAAATGACCGTGGTGGGGAAAAGGTGTCGAGAAAATGATGAGTGGCACGATGGCCCGAATGGAGTATGTATGAGGCTAAGATCACATAAGAAGGTAAATAACACACATTCATATTATTATTATCTACCGGACATTATTGACATTATTTTTCTCTCATTGTTGACCTTGTGATCGCAAATCATCGACTTCAAATGCCGAAAGTATCCCCGACGGTCGGACCAAATCGAAGTTTTTAGTGTTGATTGTTGAATGGCTAATGCGGATATCGGACGAGTCTTGGTGATTGGGACGTAGAGAAAGATGTTGACGTTAATAGCGGGTATTAGTAACATAAAAGTGTTTGTATATTGACCGGAGACAACAGTATTTGACAAGCACGTGAATTATTATTACTACTACATGTCTACATCGATCATTGGCCTACTGCTTAATAAACCACCAAAATCAGAAAATATTATTTATTGGTTTCTGATTTTGAATTTGCTTTTAGATTCAGATCGGGGTATATAAACTCTCTCCTGTGGAATCTGATTATTGTTTTAATAACTCCCAAAGTCAGAATCGATTTGAATGTATCTACTTGGATTTTTCTTCCAATTTGTCCCCAATTTTCAATTTAGGGCTTTTTTCTGTTCAGTAATAAAATAAAGATATAACAAATATATTCGTATAGTTATTCCTTCTGGAGAAAGGAGAATAGAATGTGGACATATGTTTCCTATGTCTCTTATATACCGTAAGATACACTTCTTTGTCTATCAGAGACAGACAGAGAGAGATTAAGCTCAGGTATTTGCAGCAGCAGCAGCATGACTTGTGGGTTTTTGTTCTCTAACGGAGAATGTTGGACATATATGGGTTGCATGCAAGCTGATTGATTTAGTTCGATCATCATTCCCTTTCTGGGTTTAGATGCTCTGGTAAGTCTGCTGTTTCATTTTCTTTTCTTCTTACATTTCTTGGATTTAATTTTTGTTCCCATCCGGATCCTCTGTTATTTCTTCATTGATTGCAACTGATTGATGGTTTTTTTTAATATTTATTTATTATAAATAAATGAGACTGATCCATAGTCAACGTATAAGGATAGGATTATCCTTACAACAGATCTCAACCGTCCATAAGGAGGACCTCCGGTGCCCATAGTTTAATAGGCGGATAGGACGAAAGACTCATTTTTATTGATTGGTACCTTTATTTCTTGTTCTTTATGATTCACATTTATATCTATAGAATCCGCCGTTATGCCATAAAAATCTAATTAGAGATATATAGATCTTGTTCATGGATTAACGAAAATGTGCAAAAGCACCAAAGATCCTTTTTTGGCTTTCTCTTTAGCCCTATGTCTCTTATCCCTAGGGCAACTGATCTAGCTCCTGAAATATAGAACATTCTTGAATAGTTACAAAATAGCGTTTGAGGCGCATGCCTCAAGGTGCGCCTCAAAGCGAGGTGGCAAGTGGCTATGGTGAGGCAAATACCGTGGCTCGCGCCTCATTTTATAATTTTTGGGGGACTTTTAGGTCTTCAAATTGAGACTTGCGCCTCGCTCCGCCTCGAAGCTTACGCCTTGCCTCGTCTGGAGAAAAACGCGTCGTACGTCTTTTAGCTTTTTCGAACATTGGATAAGTTGATTGTCCAAAATACTCGTCGTCAAACCGCAGTTTAATCCTGCGGATGTTGTTTTAGGTCATATGGCTTGTTCGCAGAACTAAACTGCCGACGTGGATTCTATTAACGATATAACCCAAACGGCGCCGTTTTTGGTGAACCACTAGTCCGCAGAACCAAACTGTGGACTATGAGTGTAATTGAATATGGACTGGACGACTTTCTTCTTTCGTCATAGATCTAAACTACCTCTGCGATTTTGAGAGTTTTACAACGACCAAATCAAGTAGCAATACAAGCGTTTCTTCCTTCCATCTTTGCTAAATCGAAGTCATGTAAGTCTTTTACATTCGCCATATATATATATATATATATATATATATATATATATATAGAAAGGATCAAGTGCATAATCTTTAAGTTGCATAATTTTATCAAAAGCACGTAGTTTTGATAAGGCGCGATGGCATTTTGTAAATACCATGCCACCGCCAGCGTATTTACAAAAAATACCACCGCGTCTTATCAAAACTACGTCGTTTTGATAAAATTATGCAACTTAAGGCGTTATCTTGACTTAAGGATTATGCACTGATCCTTTACGTGTGTGTATATATATATATATATATATATATATATATATATATATATATATATATATATATATATATATATATGCATGTATTCTTCGTTGTTGAATACACTTCAAGTAGTTGTATACAAAGACTTGTTGGCTGGCTACAAACATTTGTTGTATACATCAATAAATGATTTTTGGTAGTTTTTATTATTGTTTGCTTACATTTATCATGAAACATATATTGGTTTGATTTAGGGTTGTTTTATTTTCAGTATTGTATGGTTGTAATAATAATAATATCAATTTTTTTGTTGATATATATATATATATATATTTTTATTTTTGTTTTAGTTTGAAAAAATGGATTTCTTTCTCGGACCGATCGATAATACACTGTTCTTGGATCAAGCTAACTACATTTCTATAATTGTATGGAATAATCCCTATTTTACACGTTCCTTAAGAACTGATGAGAGTGGACACTCTTTGGATGTGTGGGTTTTAAATGATGTCAAAAAACAATTATTACAACAATGAAGTTTTGGGATATTCACAAACACCAATGTTTGTTCATTAATAGAAATATTGGTAGAGCATTGGCGGAGTGAAACAAACACATTTCACTTCCCCATGGGTGAGATTACAATTACATTAAACGATGTTTTTTTTTTAATTTTAGGATTGCTGATTATTAGTACACCTATTACATGTACATTAATTAAAAACCCAATACAACTCTTAGAACAAAGTGAATTTACGAGATACATAGTGAAAGGAGATGAGGTTTATCACCGAAGGGGGATATTTTGTCATGGTTGGGTACTAGATTTTGCCAACTTCCAAAAGATGAAAACATGAAAATGGTGGTTACCTACACCAAAGCTTATGTATTGTTTGTTATTGGAAAGATATTATTTCCTACATCAAACCGCGTTGTGGTGTATGCGATATATCTTTTATTTCTCGAAGATGTTGATAAAGTGTCTTCCTATGCACGGGGAGCGACAGTTTTGGTGTGTTTATATGGAAGTTTACACAAAGCCAGCCGAATCGATACAAAGAACATCGGTGGTTGTTTAATCGTTCTTCAGGTATCTTATTGCCCACACTTATACTTATAGTCATATTGTCATTTCATTAACTAGTTGTGATGATTTAACATTCTAATTTATCATACAGGTTTGGGCTTACGAACGTCTCTTTATCGGTAGGCCTAATTTTGCAAAGGGTCTTGAGCAGTGATTGCCTCGTGCAAGAGTGTGGGCTTACCGAAGAAATAAAAACACAACACAATACAATAGAAGACTACCCCCATCACAATCAAATTTTTTATAGTGACGAATTTGATTTGATGATGGCTACAATGATATGCTGGATGCCATATGCGAGGTTTGATCATTTCGTAGAACATGAGTATTAAGCAGCTTGGTGTGGTGGGGTATTCTCCTAATTTGGCTGGATGTTGTAGAATTTCAAATGCCAGATTGGGTATTGAGACAAGTTGGGGAATTACAAGATATTCTCGAGGCCACGGTTAATATGATCGAACTGAGGCGAGAGCGAGAAAGGATCCGTGCAATCAATTATACCGAGCGAGGAGATTATATTATCACGTGGTACGCATGTCAAGACATTCTTTTGAACTCTATGGTGGCAACCAGACAATCCGTTACTTTTGGCTGATTATTTGAAGTGGTATCGACAAATGACCGTACCAGAATTAGCCAACCACAACTTGTCCCAAATGAGACATACACTCCACGTGGCGTATTTGATCATTACAAAGCTATGAACCTTGTAAGTGTTAAGGTTGATAATTTTGTTTAAAATTTACCAACATATTTTTACGATTATCTAATCATATGTACATTTTCATTATAGATTGATTCGGCTCGATCATTCGTGCGGAATATCTTACGGGTACCATCGCCATGTATACGTGGTTTTAATGAAGTAAACCAAGGGCTTTTTGAAGATCCCAATGACACTATCCTTAATGTTCAATCAGATCAATTCACCCAAGATATGCCCTTCTTTGATTGTGATCCATTCAGTCAAGGATCCCCCTAACGGTCTGAGCTCCCATTTGTAGTTGAGGAGAAACCCAACATACAGTTAACACCTCCTCCCCTCTGAGTGATACTAGTGAAATTGAGAGTATGGGACAAATTTAGGCTATGCAATTGACTCCAATACTATAAGAAACTCCAATTACTGAATCACATTCTGAGCCTACATATAGTGGGGTGAATGGCGTGTATAATATTCTTCCTTTGTGGCTACGGGTGGACGTCTATGTTTAAAAAGGAACCTCTCAAACCATTGAAGGTATAGAAGGAGTGGCTCAATGCCAATTGGTTTTCGGATATGATAGACCAATCACAATTTCCTCATATCAGTCCTGATGATGAGTACATATTGGAAAATAAGGACGTAATAACGCTTACGTCATGAAATCTTATATGGAATCAGACGATTGACGCGTATCAAGTCACAAAATCAATAGTTGATATCGACTAGAGATAGAATGTGGTCCGTTAGCACTTTTGACTATTTTATTTTTCAATTGCATTTATGTTATACTGTCCTACTAATATAATATTATGATTGTTTAATGTACAACGTGATTTTGTTGTGAACGACCTCCGGATTTGGCGTCCCAATAAAAAATTTCCGAAGGAAAAAATGGCTTTTGCATTCAAGGCCAAGTGGCCTAAACAAAAGAATGGTTATGATTGCGGAGTCTACGTGATGAAGTACGTTGACTACGCTGTGCAAAACATGTCTTTAGGGGAGGTGAACTAGTCCGAGGAAGATGCCTCATTATTTAGATACATAATTGGCCATGAATTACGTAAACATGGGGGGGTAGAGACATGAATTTTACCATTATGAACGCTATAGTTACGTATGTATCTTAATTTGTACATTGTATATTTGGAATTAATTTTATGTTGTCGTATATAATATTGGATTTACAATTTGTGATCAATGGATTTTGTAGTTGTTGGTTTTGTTTGTGATATGCCATTTACAGCTTGTGTTTGCATTTGTTTGTGATGATGCGCTTATAGGTTTTGTTTGTACGTTATGTAAGCACAAAATAATTTTTTTTGTAGTAAATTACCATTCGTAGTTTAAACTGCGGAGCCAGCTAAACCCATACAAGGAACTTAAAAAAATTAACATTCGTAGTTTAATACTACGGAGCTAGCTGAATCCATACAGGGAACTTAAAAATATTACTATTCGCAGTTTGATACTGCGGAGCCACCTGAATCCATACATGTAACTTAAAAGAAAAATTTACCATTCGCAGTTTAATTTTGCGGAGCCATCTGAATCCAAACAAGGAACTTAATTTTTTTATTTACCATCGGTAGGTTAATATTGCAGAATCATCTGAATCCATACAGGGAACTTAAAAAATAAATTACCATTCATAGTTTAATACTGCGGAGCCTACTGAATCCATACTGGGAACCTAATTTTTTTTTTTAGCATCTGCAGTTTAATATTGCCGAGTCTAGTGAATCCATCCAGCCAGGGAGCCTAGTGAACTTAAGAAACAAAAAATACCAACTTTTTTTTTTTTTACTATATTCTACTGAAATTTAACATTCTTTCCTTTGGCAAGAATGGATCACAAGACGTCATGCACCCAAGCCTTATGAGTAGTTTTTTATCATTGAGCCATAAGGGGCTTGGTCAAAAAAAATACCAACTTGATCACAACATGAATTTATTATGGTTTGTATTAATGATCAAATTTTCAAACATTTCTAAATACTTTTGTCATTCGACAAGTGATTATATTTGACATGAATACAGTCAAAACATGAATTTATTAAAATGCAATTAAATATAGCCCCAACATGAATTTGAACATGTATTTTTCGTTTATCATGGTTCAATAAGGTTTCACTTATCATGTTTGTAAATATTTCACATATTTTGCACACTTTCGAAGTGGCTTCTGTCTTGCGATTTGTTCGACAACACTTTTCAATCGTGTTACTTTTTTACAACATTTTGTCTACAAACAAATTGGATAAAAAATAGGATCACTGGGCTCAGTATCATCATCATCACACAATTCCATAGCGTACTCGGCCTCGATAACAAGTTGCACATTGTCATCCCGCCTTATATTGGCATTATCGGGAAGGATTTTGACCACAATTTTTTCCTCACGATCAAGCATTTCATCAACATATCTAGTGGCTTCTTTAGAATATGAAACATCCAACACAAAACCCAGAAATCGTTTGCACAAATGATTGTACCGACCGGTTTGTGTCTCGGCCGGTTTGTGTCTCGGCATAATCTGTGACCGAGGTCAGAACATACGGACACCGTTGATTTAATTAGCATCTTGAGTCTATCGCTTCTGTATCAATTCTTCGGGAATCTGAAGAAAGTTCTTTGAAATTAGTAGCCTGAGAATGTGACGATATATAGTATCAACACGTTCAAACATTTTGCAATTACATTTCGCCATCCCGGTATCTTATAACGCACAACTGTGAAATACCTACAACAAAATTCAGGAACCATGATTTTGAACACCAAGTAGCTTTTTGATTCAGAAGTTGACATCTCATGTACCTTTTTAAAAGTTAACTTGTGCGATTTTGTCAGTTCAATTTGAAAACGCCGACACATTTTTTAGCTGCATGTATCTCTAACGGATCTCCAAGAACAAATTTTCTGCATGATTGATTGTAATATAATCATATTGTTTCTCTCTGATGTACTGTTTCTCAATAGCTTTTTGGGACTTTAAAACAAAATCTTTATTCCCCGTACTACTATTTATATATTCGTTAAAAAAGTTGTTCATACTTTCATTCCTGGAAGTGGTAATCATACCCGTTGCAAAGTAATTTTTTGAATGCACCTCCATCCATTTTTCTTTTAATTCATACAGAGATTTCAACCATTCGTGATTTATGCAGAACGTAGTTTTGCATCAACAATTTCCATCTGTCCTCAAATTCTTGAATACTTGAAGACTTAAAGACATAATAGTTGTGAAGAATAGACTTGGCCAAGTTTTTTAGGATATTGTTTGCTAATGTGCCACGTACACAATGCATGGTGTGTATTAGGAAAAACCTAGCAATTGCATTCGACATAGCACGATCTTGATCTTGATCAGTGACAATGGTTATGAGATGTTTGAAATTCATTGCTTCAAGCCACTGCTCAAACAACCATAGAAATGTATCTTCAGTCTCATCGCTCAATAGGGTACACCCAAACAATACATAATGGTAATGAACCGTGAAAGGAGCAAATGGCATGAAATATTTGTTTGTTCGTTATGTGGTATCAAATGTAATGTCACCAAAATTTTGATAACCAAGTATTGACTGATAATCTACCCACATAGATTATCCACGCTTGGTTTGACACTAAAATATAATCTATTCGAGCTCACGCTGCAATTTTCTCAAGTAATCTATTGCAGCCTGTGCATCATTCAAATCCATCGTATAACGTCTAATATCTCTAACTATATTTCGCACATCCGTTTCAGAGAACCCAACATTGCTCATACCTCCTCCCCGATGAGCTAGAACATTCATCATCCTACTTGGATCAATCCCAACATTATTAAGGGTTTCAATCAAATTCTTAGCAACTCCTGAAATATTTGTGTTTGAATTTGTGAAACTTTACTTGGGACACAAATTCATGATTGTGATTCAGTTCAAGAGTAGACACAAACCAATTATTTTTACTCTTATCATACACAACATAAAATTTTACTCTACATTTTGTTCGATCAATAGAATCCCTCCTCCTTTTTCCCTTTATATTATTATCTTCATCATCAGTGACAACCTCATTTTTTTTATATCCAGCTTTACGACACTGATACAATCTAGAACAAGAATCTTTAGAATTCACATGTTTTCTGCTAGTTTTTATTCGTACTTCTTCAAATCCAACACATTTCGCATATTTTCTATAAAAAAATTCAGCATCTTCCAATGTATCAAAAATTTGACCAACATAAGGAATGATATCATCAACTAAACTTGTTACATCAGAATTATCATGCAATTTTTCCTTAGTACTTGAAATTTAATGAAATGATTCTTTAGCAAACAAATTCATGGAAAAACAAATGAATCACTTATTCTTTTGTAAAAATTAAATTACAGATTATCGATTTTTATTGATGTTTGTCTCCTGGTATGCTTGCTAGTAGGCTATGATTTCTCAATCGTATGAGTAGGTGAGAAAGGAAGAAATAAAAGTGATTTAGTATGCTCGGTACTTGTTCTGCTCTCTCAAGTTGATTGAACCTTTTACGAGAAAAGAGAAGAGAAAAGGGGATCAATTAGGGTAACCAGATTTGTTCTACCGTCCGTCCACACTTTAGTTATGCAAACGGGTAAAATAAATTTTTTCAGTCCGCACTTTAGTTATGCGGATTAGGCCTCTAACCAAAAAAGTTCGATTTAAAGCTATCAATCGTTTTTAAATATTCTTGTTGCAGATTCATGTTTGGGATGATGAGAAACATGCATGGCTAAACAAATGGAATCTAGCAACGGGGTGAAGTGTTTTCTCATAATACAATGAAACATGAGAGACACCATACTGCGGTATATATCCTTACAAATGTTTAGCTATTTCTCATCAACTCGGATCACATGAATAAGTAAGAACAATAATATGCAAAAAGAAATGGAAAATTTGATAGCTTTAAATCGAACTCTTTTTAGTTCCAGATCACTACTCTCAAAATGAGATCCAAAAGTAATGTTATGAAGAACACACATAGAGCATAGTACTTCACCGTTTTATAATACACTCAGAGTCCGCGATTTAGTTGTACGGACTGGTGGTTCACCAAAAATGACTCTGTTTGGATTATATCGTTAATAGACTCAGCGTACGCTGTTTAGTTCTGCAGACGGGCCGTATGACCTAAAACGTCTTCAAGGATTTACAATTGTCATACATGCAAGATTAAATTGTCGAGGGGTATTTTGGACAATCATCCTATCCGCAGTATTATACCGCGGGCAACTACATATTAAACTGTGGATGGGAGGTCCTCCTTACCGTTCGATCCGTGGGTGGACGACTGAGATCTGTTGTAAAGATAACCTTATCTTTACAACGTTGGTTATGAATCCGTCCCCATTATATATATATAATTTCTTTGTTTTGGTTATGCTTGTGGTTGGAGTTCATGCAACTACATTTGTTAGGGTTCTTATGGATTAGATACGTTTGTGATGAAAGATTTGGGTTTTTAATATTGCAGATTTATGAAGTTTTGTGGTTCTGGATTAGAGGTTTAATTTTGATTTCTGAGCTAGTAAATTAGGGGTGTAACTGCGCAAAGAGGTGGTGAATGGGAACTCAGACAATGGGATCTCATGGTGATTATGGTGGTGTTGACAGTAATGCTGGTGGGGGAACCCAAGAGCCAAAATTGGATTCATTGGCTCGGGAAGGCTCCTTGTACAACCTTACTTTGGATGAGGTTCAGAACCAATTAGGGGATTTGGGAAAACCTTTGAGCAGCATGAATCTTGATGAGCTTCTCAAGAGTGTCTGGACTGCTGAGGCAAATCAGGGACTTTGCAGGCTAGATTATGAGGCCACGCAGCAAGGGGAGCTTGCTTCAGCCTCCTCTTTACACGGGCAGTCAAATGTAACGTTATCCAGGGATCTGAGCAAGAAAACTGTTGATGAGGTGTGGCAGGATATTCAACAGGAACAGAAAAAGACTAAACTTGGTAGGAAAACCCGGGAGAGAAAATCTACTCTTGGTGAGATGACATTGGAGGACTTCTTGGTTAAGGCAGGGGTAGTTGCTGAAGGAGAAAAAAGTTCTGTTCCTCTTCTCGGGGTTGATCCAATTGCATTGCCTCAACAAAATGTTCCCCAGCAAGCTCATTGGATGCCCTACCAGATTCCCTCCATTCATCAGCCGCCTCAGCAACATCAACAGAATATGTTTACTGTTTTTATGCCGAGCAATCCAGTTCAACAAACTCTTCCTATTAGCGCAAATCCAATTATGGATGCTTACCCAGAAACCCAAATGACTATGTCAACTTCCCCTTTAATGGGTACACTTTCGGATACACAGATACTTGGGAGGAAAAGGATTGCCTCCGGAGATGTGGTTGAGAAAACGGTTGAAAGGAGGCAGAAGAGGATGATCAAGAATAGGGAATCTGCTGCTCGGTCACGAGCAAGAAAGCAGGTTAATTACAAATTTTGAGCATGTTAGGCTTCTTTTTTCTATATTTTATCCCCCAGATATAAGATATTGTGTTGATTGACAGGCTTACACTCATGAGCTGGAGAACAAAATTTCGCGTCTAGAAGAGGAGAACGAAAGGCTAAAGAGACGAAAGGTATGTTGAATAACTTTTACATTTATTTTTGATAGTATTCTCTTTTAAGCTGTATTTGACCAGTACTTCATCCCACTGATTGTGCTGCTTCTACATATATGGTCTATGGGTGTATGTCTAATGGATTGTATCTTGTTAACAATCATGTCTTAAATGCTTTAAATCATATAATTTAAACCACCTGGGGGAAACTTCATCAAGAACTGAGCTTCCAAGCCTATCAGAACCTTACCTATTTATCATATAATTTAGAGTTCAAACCACCGGAATATTTGAACTTATACTGTCCTGTCTTTAGTTTGAAATATTTTCTTTCATTTCCTGTCAGGCGTTGTAGTCCAGCAGCTCCAGCTAGAATAAGCTAATTTCAGTTAACTAGCAATATCAATATTCGAACTGGTCAATTACTGTCATGTTATATTGCAAGAGATCAAGCTAGTACATAAACAAAATAATCCCTCTTTATTATCCAATTGAATAATTTTTACTACGACACATGTTATTAGGAAGTAGAATCCTTTAAGCAGTGTACTATTTGTAATGGATAAAAGGGAAAGTAAATAGTTCGATGACAACTTCTTGCAAGGTATTCAATCTATTGGGATTTTCATTTTTAGGAATCTCACTTATGATGATCCCGGTGAGTTGGTTCTATGTTTAATTTGCTAAATTTGATATAGATTTCCATTTATCTTGATAAACGAGTTTGAACTCTTGACTCTTCTGACACTTCCGTTTTAAGAGTTATCTCCTTCTTGACTCTTTCTTGTGTTTCAGTTCAGTTTTTTTTTGGCTTCGCCAGACGGAAGGCAAAGGTATTATCCAATATCAAGGCATTTATTTAGTTTCACATCAAGACTAAATGCTAATGATCTTTATTAGGAGTCTTAATTCCACAAGTTTCTATCTCAAGCGACCAGACTTTTGTGTTATTTGTAAGCAGAATGCAATCCCACAAGGCTCTATCTCCAGAGACCAGACTTTTATGTTATGTATAAGCAGACTGCTAAGACGTACTATCATTTATTTTTGCATTGTCATTGTTACATTGGTTGAGAAACTCTATATTTGGTGTGTTGGGAGAGTAGTTAGAATGTCCTGCTATGGTGGAGGATTTGTTGCGCACTTGTTTCATAGGCTTTGGGGGGTGGAATGAGCTTAATGTTTGGCTTTTCAGGGACAACTATCTATCGTTTACATTGCTGCAAGATTGGATTTTTTTTTTTCTTCACTTTGGGACTTTGATTTGGGTACCTTTAGGGGATTTTTGTGTCTGATCTATGCAGAGATTGGAGAGTTGCTCTTTTTTTGGTAATTTCTTTTTATTTGTACTTGTTATGGGATGGGTAGACTCCTTGTTCCCCCTTTGCTTCTATCAACAACAAAAAAAAACTTGTGAGGCAATTCCTTGTTTTTTCTAAGGTGAAATCAGAACGGTTATTTCATAGTAAAATAGATGATCTTAGTGATATTTATAGATACTGCTTTTTATTTCTGTGGAGTGGCAAAATGGAAGACGAATTCGACTTTTCTTAAAAAAACTCGGACTCATGATACTGTTGTGGTACTCTTTGGTGGTTAATTTTGGCCACAGGCTCACAACTTTAGGATGGCCATCCAATTTGAGCCAGGCACTAGCCCCTAAAACTAGATACAAATCCATATTCACTTTGTTTTGAGAACCCTAAGTTGGCTGGTGTTGGCCTGTAAAACTTACATTGGACTCTGGTGATCATTTTAAATTTCTAGGATTTGTGATTTAAGCTTGTCCTAATAGTCCAGGTTCGTCCATTTGTGAAAGTGTTTTTGTGTTTTCCCCAAATTATTTACTTGTTAGGTTGTATAGTTTCTTAATTAATTATTATTGGCATGCACAATGCATGATTCACGCTATTGACATTTATAGTTTAGTTAGACTACTCATTGGCATTGTTGCCGTAGCTGTATTTGCTATATTGGGAATTCCCTCCTTAATATTGTATGTCCACTCATAATATTTTGCAGCCTTGTTTAGAAAGATAAATATGTACTACATATTAAATTTGACCATATTACAGTAAAACCTCTATTTAGTCATAGTGTTGTGACCAAATTAATTTTATTTCCTATAGGGAGGTTATAACTAATAGAGGTGTAGTTATAAAAATTATTATTTGACTTAGTTTTCTTTAGTGCAAGTGGTATAGAGATAAAGCATGCACTACATTAAAAACCAATTAATAGAGTATGTCAAATTGAAGGTATAAACATTGATAAAAGAGATGGACATAATTTCAAAAAACTGTACATATATATATATATATATATACATATATATATATACAGTGTTAGGAATATGCAAAGTCACCTCAAAAGTTTAAAATCTTGTATTTTCTTTAATATTTTTCTCTCAATATAAATTCTATAAACCTTTAATGAAACATAGCATATATTTTTTGCAATATGTAGATAATTATTACTATATCGAGGCAAGTTTCTTAAGAAGGGACCTAAAAACCTAAAAAAATTGGTGGGGGCTAGTTGCACCCCTTACTTTCCCATTCACACCCCAAAGTTCATCAAAAAATCCGAGGCTAATAAACACCCCATGACGCAAGCATTTGCTCAACTCCCTCCTTCCCCACTATTCTTCTCTCTTGTTCTATGTTTCCTCTCTCTCCCCCACTACTACCACATTGTATCAATGGACGACGAGGATTACCAGGTCGATCCAGACCATGGAGACTTCACTGACGAAGAGATGGAGTACCCAAAAGACTTGGTAAGTTTCATCTTTCATCTTCGTCTTCTCTGGTTTGAAATGACTGATTCGCCTAGGGTTTAGTTAAAATGCCCACTGCATATTTAGTTTACTTTTGTTGTTGAATGCTTAGGCTTTAATGCCCAGTTCATGTAAAAACTTAATTCGATCCCAGTTCATGTAAAGGGTTTTTGTTCTGTTTTTGTAGTTCTACTGTGTTTGGGGTGTCTTTACTTTTTTTTGAAAAAATATGAAAAAGGGGTGTACTCAGAATCATATAATTTTTAATGGGGTTTTTTAACTATGGGGTGTGAATGGGAAAATGAGGGGTGCAAATAGCCCCCACCAAAAAAATTATAACTTATTACAATATGGAGTTTATTCCTATTTATAACTGGCCCAAGTTGGGACCAAATTTTTTTATTACTATATGGAGGTTATTCCTAGAGTATTACTAAATAGAGGTTTTAATGTATTATACTTTGCAGGGTACTTCTGAGTGTTCCTGAATATGTCTTCAGTGACGTAGCATCCTTTCTCTTAAGAAATTTATTCATTTTCATTATTGAACACCAATATTCTGTATGCCTCCATTCTGCGGAATGTGGATTATCACTCTGCTAATTAATCAAGTATATGCTTTGTATGATACAGTTTGCTTAGAGCTTGATTTATGTTGTTTGAGCCAGTCCCAACGGTTCAAGAATAAAGAGCATTTTATTTTCCATACATATTATCAGTTAGTTTATAGCTCTTTCTATTTTCTTGCCTGTTTATCTGCATGTACAAGACCGTCAATTGGTTGGGATAGTATTGAGATTTTGCTATATGCTGTTCATTGCATTTCTAATAGTTTAAAAGCTTTTTGGGCAACTCCACAACTGATTTTTGGAAGACTTGATAGAGATTTTTCCTAAAGACCTCACAGCTATTGCCAATAGAATGTCGGATGTTTTGCTGGGATAGGTTAAATCTCATTTAGTACTTATCAGAAAAAACTAATTTCAATTGGTTTGGGTGCATCTTGATATACTAAGTAATAATTCTTTTCAATATCAAGAATCAATTTTTTGTTTGCGTCTCTATATGTGAGAGGGTTGAACGTTTAGGATGGTGTTTAGAGCTTGGTATACATTAATTGGCTCATTCCTTAACAGCATAAGCCAACGGCACGATGGATTCAGAGTTGATGACTCATGCTTAATTCATCTTGATGGGTTCGTATTGTTCTTAAGATGCATAATATTCTTTGAGTTTTCGTAATCATCTTGCCACCTTCTCTTATGTGACTATGGGTTTCATTTTTATGGAGAGTTAAAGGGGTTCAGTTGTTAGTTTCTGTGTTCTTCTCATTTAATAGATGTCCATGCGTTTTGAGAACCATCTACAACGCATACTTCAGTTATAATTGGTCGATGTCCATCTACTTTTATTTGAGAAACTTCTTTATGGGTGGTCTAATTTTTAAACTGTGTTGTAAAGATGGTGTTTCCATGAAATCTTATCCAGAATGGAACAGAAAATAAATTTTTTTAAAATGAATAAGAAAACACACAAACCAGTTGTCATATGCTCTATGATGAACTGTCATCATTGGTTTTATTACTAGTTATAAGTTAGGAACACTGCATTCTTGGCTTGTAATGATGATCGAGTATACAGTCATCCTATCCCTACTCATTACAATCAATGGAGGAACCAGTATCTAGGGCTTGCCATTTTCGGCATGGGTGCCACTTTATAAAATATACTGTATTATTTCTTCTCTCAGTTGCTTAATGGAGTGCCAGTTAATGGTTTATTTTGTATGTAGATACATTTATATAATGCTCGGTTTTTCTGATTATTGTGATTGTAATTGCAGGAGGTAGAGAAGGTGTTGCCATGTGTACCCCCTCCTGAGCCAAGGTATCAGCTCCGCAGAACAAGCTCAGCCACTTTCTGAACAAGTGTTTTTTTTTTTAATGTTTGAAGGGTGGTTATGTAGATGATGTGTGTACATCAATGTTATTCTAGTTTGCATTAGGTAGTAAGCTGGGGTACCTTGTTTCGCTTGCAGTGTTCCATAGCCAGGTTTATTGTTTCTTAGAAGTTGCCATCAGGCCATGGACTGCCAACATGAGTCTTTTTACTTGTATGTACATTTTATAATTCAACATTAAAACAATGTAGTTTTTTTTTTTTTTCCAAATTGTCCTTGTTAATTGTCTTTCATCTATTTTGTCTGATAACCTTTTCCCTCTTCTCAAGGTCTTTTGGTGAACAGAACTTGTTATCTTATTGCTTAGGGTTGTTTGATTGACATTTCAAGGAAGAAATAGCCCCCTCCCCTCCCCTCCCCTCCCCTCCCCTCCCCTCATTTTATTTTGATTCCTAGTTTGCAGTCAAATTTTAAAAAGAGAGGTGTTCCGACGGTATTTTTTATATACATATTAACATTATAATTATCGAGCTCAGGGTCTGCTGTGAGTTTATTTCTTTCTCTTTTAATTATGTTTGATTTGTTCAGATATAAAAAACTTGTTGGTTTCTTCCATTTTTAGTGTGTTTTGATTGGTTCTTGATAAGTGAGTTTATTTCTTGAGTTAGGTGTTATATGAGGGTTGGTTGGTGCTTAATATTATAATAATGATGATGATGTACGAGAGTAGATCCTGTCTCCTTGTGTCTCTCATTTTGACACCTGATCTTTTATTTAATTTTAGGGTTAATTGGTGTTAAGTAAAAGGTTAGATGTTACTCCTTCCGTTCCTAAAAGATTGTCGTTTTAGAAGAAAAAATTTGTTCTAAAATGTTTGTCGTTTATAACTTTCGAGGAGAATAAATTATTTACTTTCTTATATTATCCCTACTTTCTCTCATTGTCCTAAGAAATTCTCTTCTTTGTATTAATAGTTTTCAACTTTCCATAAAGGGGTAGTAATGAAATTTCAAACAAATTTTACTACTTGGCAAATGATACTTTCTTAATCCATGTGCCAAAATATTCAACGACAATCTTTTAGGAACGGGACGGAGGGAGTAATATTTAAGTGGGGGATACAAGAAAAATAGGGACAGATAATCTACTCTCGATGATATGCTTGATTATATATTTTAGTGTTCCCAAAAAAGAAAAGGCGAGACATTTAAAAAAAAAAGTAGCCCCTTCCTCTCCATTCTCAACCGAGAAGCAAAAATTAAATTCTAAAAAGTCGATTAATTGTAGTAACTTTTTTTCATTCATCTCTTAATTGTAATCTATTTTCCTTTTAATTTTCTTTTTATATTTTTAATCTCGGACTAACGAATATCTATATCGTGGAGAATAAAAACATTATAACAAAGTAAAGTTAGGTGGGCAGTGATATGAGCGCTGAAGAAAGAAGCAGTGATAGTAGTAGGCTTTATATACTGGCTTCTCATTTGTCTCCAGCCCAACCCAAACCTTCCATGGCGTCCGAAAAAGAAGCTGCTCTCGCTGCCGTTCCCTCCGATTCTCCTACCATGTAATTGCTCTCTCACTCTCTCTTTAGCTTCGGCCCTAATTCGCAACGATTTTACTAATAATTTCTGTAAATTGTTCTCATACATACATATATCACTGCTCACAAATATATACATAGATGAATGCTTGTTTATTGTATTATGTATATTTATGTGACGTGTGTTAGATCTGAAACATATTGAGGTACAACTGTCAATTTAGGGGTATTTATTGATTGATGAAAATGTGTCGTGTTTCTTTTTGAGATTTTTTTTATTTATAAAAAAGTTCATAATCCTTCTGAGCCACAACAGAAACGGATAAATTTGGATCACGCATTGTATACTTCTTTTTATTGTGTATATCTTTGTTGTTGTTCTCTAGTCTTTAGAATTTATTAATTTTTTTGAGGGTCTAGTTGAATGGGCTGAGAAAGTCTAGTGTTCATTTTAGCTACCAGGAAAGTCTTTTTGAGTTTTCAATGATGACATTGTTTCTTTTGGAAGTTGGAACCCTACTGCATGCTTTTTCTAAATATATAACAATCCATATCAGAAAACTTTTCCATTTTCTTTCTCAATTTTGTTATATGTTAGAAAATAAATTACTTGGCTAAATTCTGAAATTGCTGAAGTCAACACCGTTGGTTTCATGTCTTGGTCCATTAACCTTCTATTATCCAAGTTTTGTAGTATGAATTAGCTAAGAACCATGTACTACCAGAAGAGTCTGAAGCTTTTAATCTGATTCAGGAAAGGAATGGAGCTAGGTGCTTGATATTTTTTTTGTATGAAAGATTTAGAGGTACTGCTTGTAACAATTATATCCATGAAAAATGTACGTGTTCCATGACAAATTCTTAGGTGTTTGATAGACTAAACGTATGGGCTAGAGCTGAATATGGAAAACTAAATACAAAACTCAAGGACATTAATATGAAACTCGAGGACGCTAAATGCAAACTTTGTCAAGTATACCTTTAAAATCTCCAAGGACAAATCTGTTAATCATATTTCAAAAACGGTTTGTAGATTCTAATGTCCACCAATTAGTTGGGAAAGAAAAGGCTGAAGTAAATAACAAAAATAAAAATAAAAATAAAAATGCAACATTTCATAATAATGAAATTTGGATTGAAGATTCACGTTAAATCTTCAGACACCCAAATCACACACTCAACAGCAGCCACTCAGCAAAATAGTTTGAAAAAGAAAATGACAAATTTGTAGAATTGATAATAAAATCGTAGAAATGGGTTAAGTCCTCAAACTTTTGTTGTCATGTTGATCAACTTATAGTGAGATCCATCCCTCTTCTTGCGCACCCACCTTGTAATCTGACTATTGGAACCACGACTTAAACTTCAAAGTATTGGCCCATAGCAGTACGTAACGGTTTCGGCTGATACGTAAAGTTACTGCACGATATTAGCATATGGAAGATATTAAAAGAATTTACGATGCATTGAAATGCTAACGAGTCCAACAGTTATGTATCATATGCCTTATGTAATATAAATAAAATGACAAATTTGTATGTATTTAATTCGTTATTTTACTTATTCTTATTTTTTATTATTCTTTTTGAATTTTTTAAGCAATAAATAGCATTTTGTTGTGTATCGCTCGATACTGATACCCGATACCCGATACTGCGTCAAGAATTGAATATCCCATACGTCTTCCAATACCGCAACTTTGAGCCATGATTGCACTTATATCATGACAAACAACATTCCGGAAACCATTGGGCCATCCACAATTGCTCTAATATAGGATAATTAATCTATGATCATTTTAAGAGAAGATATGACTGAAGGTAAGGGAAGTTTTATTCATCGACTGAGGAGCAGATATATTGCATGACATGTCTAATTTTTAGGTGGTTGGCAATAATTGCAGACATATTTCAGGAAGCATGAAACTTCTAGTTTTCTAGGTGGCTGAGTGATAATTATCAAACACCATACACACAGTGCGCGCACGCACACACATAAATGTATATCATGTAGAAGATTATTTTTCATAAATTAGAGTTAGTTGCAGAAGGTTCACGAATGTTGAGAACTTGAGATTGAAACTAAAAGAACAACTTAAGAGGTTCCAGTTGCAACTTTGAGTTGTTTGTTGGATTGAGAAAGGGATATTATATATGAATATACTCGCTCTTCAATAATGATTACTCCCTCAGTTGCACAAAATAACTAATAGAGTCCCAATTTGACTTCAAAATTTTAATTTGCAAAAATCTTAGAATTTAAATTTGATGTAAATTTATTCAATGTTTGAAAACAACAAATTTTGCAATTACTTGTACTTTTGAATAGTTTATAGTATTCATGATTGTGTTGAATAAAACCAAATAATGTTCCATCAATTTTGACTTTGAAAGTATTACAAATTTGCTCAAAAAGTCCAGATGAACCTTTTTTTGTGGAATGGCGGTAGTATTATTTATTTTAGTTGGAGCGGTTCCATGGTTTTGATTGTATGCAGTTGGGATATCAATCCAAATATTTTCATTAATATGTTCTGTAGATTCTTTGTTTAAGCCTCCTGACTCACTGTTTAACGCGCAGATTTGACAAAATAATTAACAAGGAAATACAAGCAACTGTAGTTTTTGAGGATGATAAGGTAACGCTGTACTGCTTTATGCACTTTTTCCAGGAACAAAGTTCCATTTTTGATCTAGTGTTAGAATAACTCTATCTATTGAACAGCCAAATGAGATGCATAAGGTTCCTGGCGAGACCATAAAATATTATTTTGCCTCATATACATACATATATGTATCCGAGAGGTGGGTGACTTTCATGTTTGGGATCTTACCTTAACCTTAAAATGCTGGGATTGAGGACTTCATTATGGATATTTTGTTGAGGCCTAACACTATGTTTATGAGTTTTGGACAGAAAAGAAAGAACGGAACACTTGAATTAGGATAGAACATAAAAGAATAGAAAACTTAAAAGCTTTCTTTATTGTTGCAACTCAATTTATAAAGGAAAAATGAAAGAAAACTTGTGTTTTACATTTATATTGCCATTTTACTAATAATTTTGTTGTATGTATGTTGAGGGTATAATAGGGATTATAAAAGATTTGCTTATGTTATTTAGTTTTGTCCAATTCTCTTGTTTATGTTGATTTTAACCTGCGTCACTGTGGTGGAATATTTTGTGCTGTTTTATTTTTGTACATTTTTTGTTGGAAGGTACTTGCTTTTAGGGACATAGCTCCACAAGCTCCTACACACATTTTGATTATTCCAAAAATTAAGGATGGCTTGAGTGGCCTCTCTAAGGTATCTTCGAATAATTTCTTACATAATTGTAAAATGACTTGATTGCTTTACTTGTCTGGAGGAATTGAGTCATGACTTTTCTTTTTTATCATACACTCCCAAATTCAAAGTGTTCATTTAGTCTAATTTTAAACTATCTAGAAACACTATTGAGGTTAAGTATTTTAATTTAAAATATTGTCACATTGGAGAAGTATTGAACATGTGGGTGAGAGGCTGAGAGTGCTGTGAGGGTGGTTGTTTAGTACATGCATGTGTTGGACACTTGTGTCCTTTCTTAAAAGGAATATTTGGTGTGTTCCTTTTTTTTAGAGCATTGCTTTCTATGTTACACGGTCATATTTTCCAGGCTGAGGAGAGCCATATTGAAATTCTTGGTAGGCTTCTTTACACCGCAAAACTTGTTGCTAAACAAGAAGGTCTTGAAGAGGGCTACAGAGTAGTGATCAATGATGGGCCAAATGGATGTTAGTAGCTTTCTACATTTCTCCTAAATCTGAAATTGTGAACTCTGGTTATTTCCCCAATCAGTCTAAGACAGCTATTAATGTTTGCAGGCCAATCTGTTTATCATCTTCACCTTCACGTCATTGGAGGACGACAAATGAACTGGCCTCCTGGCTAAGATGGCAGTAGTTTATGGGTTCATGGCTATGTATTCCTTCTACCCTTTGAGAGACTAATAGAGGGTAGTTTCTTAAGGGTGTTAAAACCATAAATAAAGTTGTTAGTTTGACCTTTTACTTGTTATGGTCCTCTACTATACCACTACTGGCTGCATGGAATTGGGAATGTGTGCCACCTTGAATGATTGCAAACTTCATTGTAGTGAGTTGGTTTTGAATGCAGTTATATTATTACTGGTATTGCTTGGGATTAAATATTATTGCAACCGTTATAACATCCTCAGTCATAACAGTGCGTCTTCCCCCTCATTACTTGAAAGAAGACATGCATGGTGATAACTAAGGGCCTGGCCTTCTCATGTGTTGATTTTGATAGATTAAGATAATTATGTTGGATAGGGAAAGTCCTGGACCCTGAAGCAGCTTAATTTCATGTTGAATTTCCCTCCAATTCCAACGCAAACAAACTTTTATGTATACTAGTAATCTGTAGAGAAGACGAGACACATTAATGGACCAAGTTTCTTGTGATATATTTAATTGTCTAATGAAAGAAACTGGATTAGATTAATTATATTGTTTTTTCCTAATATAATCAAGTACTCTGCTTATAGCTCGGGTAGTCCTCAGCGTTTAAGTTGCTAGAATCTGCATCTGTTTCTCGTCAAGACTGAAATCAAACCGTAGTATTTGGATCAAGTTGACAAGGATAGCTTCCACCACCACTCTGGCAGGCTCCAGCTTCAGTCTCTTCATTTCCTTTTACTAAAATCAGGTGGAAACGTAGTAGTGATTTTGGTCATATAAATGGAACCAACAGAATAAATTTAACAACATTATATGAACACTGCTACCACCATAAATTCTAGCAAATTTCTTTTCGGTGTAAAAAACAATGTCGCTAGTCATGACTGCTCTTCTTCAGGGCTCTTACAAATATAGATATTAATAAAATGAGGCAATCTTTTATGTTCAGTAACTGCAATTAGTGGCTCAAACCGATCCTTCAGGCAGAGAGAACAAACTAGGACAAACCACAAGTCCACAACTGGAAATCCTTAAAGCAGTTAAATTTGATGTCCACTGTGGAAAAGTTGTCAAACTAGGACAATCATCAATGCACAAATGTTTGAGAGTTGTAGCAGCTTGTTGAAGTCCCAAGGGATAACTGCTGATCGGAGGCCTAGTAAGCCTTGTATGCTTTCAATCAACAAATCAAGCTCTTGACAGTCCTTGTACACAAATTTATGAGAGAGATTTCATACAACTAGGTCTAGGAAGAAGAGAGTCTATGATATGTAGCGTGTGATGGGCTGTGAGATGCTATATACCTTCAGGCAATGCTGTTAGGCAACTGCATCAAAACAAATGCAATGTTCAAAGATAAGTCGGCCTTTCCAAACATTCTGTAGCAGACGTATTCACTGTGAGGTCAAATCAAGATGGTCAAGAACGACTAATTTTCCAATATCACTAGGCAATCCAGGAAGTTGTTCACAGCATAGGAGATTCAACATCTGCTGATTCAAAAGCTTGCAGATAGAATCAGGGAATGCCTTCAGTCTACGATTATAAGCTATAGACATGAACCTTAAATGCTTCAAGGTGCAAATGGAACTGGTAACTCCTCAAACTTGGATCCAGCTAAACCTAAAACTCAGACTCGATTTCCCACTTTCGAATTCCTTGATTTGTCACTTTCAAATTTTACTAATTAGAGGATTTCAGTTGTTTTTTTCTTTCATTCAGTATTTTTGTAACAAGTAAAAAATATTCAATATTTTTGTAAATTGACCCCAAAATAATTTATGTGCAAAATGATAATGACCACACACACATGCATATGTATCATGAATTCATGATGCATCTGTGACTTTCCATCTTTTTGTACATAGCTTGTGTATCTAACCTTCTAAATACTTGAGCCAGTAGAGCACGTGAAGAATAAAACAAAGCTAAAAATGATAATGGGAAAGGAGAGCAGATGTCAGATGAAGATCTAAGCACTCTTGGAACTCGACACCATTGAGATTGATAGTGGCATGTTAGTTTTAAGAAAATTAATTGAGCCTAGTGTGTAACACTCCAGTCCCACATCGAAAGATAGGGAAAAAATTTGTCTTCATATAAGGAAATAAGTTACTACCAATAGTACCTTCAAGTCATGACCTTTTGAGTGAGCCTGTGGTGGGCTACGATAACCCAAGAAGATACTATTGGGCCAGTGGTTTTATAAGGACCTTATTTGAATGGATTTGATTTGATTCGATTCGGACTTGGAATTTGACCCAAGATTTGTTCTGGACTCGAGATTTGACCCGGGTTGTTTCATATGGTATCAGAGCCAGGTTCTCGAAAGCTCGGGTCGGGTCATCCAATCGGGTTGCCGGAGGTGGGGACACGAAGGCTGGTGGTATTATCCCACAATAGAGAGATGGAGGTCCGGAGGTGGGGACATGAAGCCAGCCAGTATTATCCCACAATGGCTAGAGAGACAAAGATCTTTAGGCCCGTGTGTGTGATCGGATTCTGACGGGGACGTCAGAAATTTAAGTGGGGGAGTTTGTAACACCCCAGTCCCACATCGAAAGATAGGTGAAAAATTTGTCTCCATATAAGGAAATAAGTTACTACCAATAGTACCTTCAAGTCATGACCTTTTGGGTGAGCCTGTGGTGGGCTACGATGACCCAAGAAGATACTATTTGGCCAGTGGTTTATAAGGACCTTATTTGGATGGATTTGATTTGATTCGATTCGGACTTAGAATTTGACCCAAGATTTGTTCCGAACTCGGGATTTGACCCAGGTTGTTTCATAGTGGATATGCTCCATTGGTTGTTTAAGCTGATTTCAGTTAGTAGATTTTATCAATTTATCTATATTCCCAAGTATCCTGATGCATGTTTGGTATTATCTATCGAAGAGTTATAAAGGATTTCGGTATAGTATTGATTGATTTCTTCACTCATTATTTTATGGTTACTAAACAAATATGTGAAAAGAATGATGTAAATAAGAACATAATACGGTCCCTTCCTATGTTTCTAACACCTACTTGTATTGTTGGAAAGAGTTTATCTTCCTGTGTACCTTAATTATAGTAATTCAAGCTTGAAATGTCACCATTTGCAACAGCTTTGTTAATATTATTTGACAGTTGACACTGTCTTGAAAGTCGGGGAAAGCCTGCAAATCACACAAACATTTAAGCCTCAATTCTGTTTTTCTTACATTGCTAGAAAATGTATATTTCTTCTTTATTTAGTCGCAATAAAGACTAGGAAATAATTTTTACTTGATCACCTCGAATTATTAATCTATCTTCCCAGCAAAGGTCAAAGGAAAAAAATAGAGTATATTTCTTATTAAAAAAAATCAATAGCACTCGAATTTGTTTGATATAAATCCATCAAAACATACAAAAAGAAACCTAATTATGTAATTAGCATACAAAAGAATATCAGAAACAATTTAGCCAAATGTTCCTCCAACATACAATTTTACATACGTAATTGATAATACAAACGAATGGAGGTAACTACAATGGATCTATCTAACCTCTGAAAAGTACGATTCGAATCACCAAAGCCTAGAAGAAGAGTGCGAAAGTCATTGTTATTCAGAGAAGGCCGAGCAAGACGAAGGCCGCAAGAAGAATAAGCCACACAATGTTAATTAAGAGGAGCGCCTGACCCGAAACCGAGCTATTGTTCCCATCGCAAGCCCCTAACTTCGCAACACTAGTCCCCGCGCAATGCGCATCAGGACAGCCGCACCAGTAGGTCACGCCGTCCACGCCGCAGACCGGGTCGGCCCGAAAGCAATTGATGGGGCAAGAGTCCGGCATCGCCGTTTTGGAGAAGAATTTTGCGTCATCTAACTTTAATCGAAGCAGATTCTGATCTGATCGGACGGCAGGGATAAAACAGAAGGCGGTGATGATGATGGCGATGAGAATGAGGAGAGAGAAAGGCGACCTTAAGAACATGATCGGAGAACTTTCTTTTGGGGGGAAAAGAAAGATCTCACCGTAATTTGGATAAGGGATTTTTGGTTTCGCCGATCAACCTCAAAACCTGAAAATTTCGTTACGTTTTAGTAGTAGATGGGCGATAGGTATTTTTTTTTTTCAGAGTCGGACAATGGCTTTGAAACCGTTGCGGTATGGTGTGAATGTTAATCCCTAATATACCCTTTATTCAACACAAAAAGTCAAAAGTCAAAACCAAAAAAAAAAAAAAACATATTACTCCTTCCTTTTAATTTGAGTGATTTATTCCTCTTAATTTCTCGTATTATCCTTCCATCCAATACTTATTCGTCTTTAATAAATTTTTAAAAAATAATATTATAATTTTAAAACCATTTTGATCATTCTGACAAACTATTAATTATATTTCTTAATCTTTATATTTTCTCCTAAAACGTTAATTAAAAATAACAGAGGAAGTAATTTTAAATTTTATTTCATAGTATTTTGCAAACCAAAAGTTAAAATACAACCAATTGTTAAATTATGAGAGCTCTTTTGATGTCTTATTTAATATTACTGTCTTTTTAATAATTTGAAAAGATGAGACAAAGTTTCTAAAAATGTAGAAATACCATATATATATATATTTTTTGTAAAATATCAATTCCTAATTAAACTATGTTAACATTATTAAAATTTTAAGAAAAAGATAAAATAAACTCACAAATCAACCAAACTTCACATAACTTATCTAAGTGAAAATAGAATCTAACACCTAAAGGTCATAGTATTTCAGTCTTAACAACTAATAAGGCTAAAGACCATGACCTTCTTCTCTGCACTCTTATTGGGACATACTCGTATAAGCAAAATCCCAGCATCTAGCTAGCTGCAACAGAATCCTGCTTGTGTCGTCGAGGCCCAAAGGCTTGCATGGGAACCAAGAAAATTCTAACAAATGTGTTCCAATATAGGATGTGTTCGAGCTTCTTTATACTAAGCCATGAGATAGCAACTATTTTCAGATATAGATTCATAATCCCACTCATCAAACAAATTTTATTTTCTAAATCACTAGTATTATGAATTGCATATGAAAAAAAACAATTCCCTAAATAACACAAGGCTACGTAAATCACACAGGAGATTGAAGGATCGTATATTCCTAAAGATCTTTCCAAACATTAAAATCAGAAGTAGAGCTATTATAATTGATTATACTGTCCTGGCACCCTAAGAAGAATGTAGTCTGTACAGGATCCAAATTTACCAGAGCATGTGCTGTTCCGCTTGGGCTGACTGCCACAGCAACCTCATCTGCCCCAACAATTACCTCAGCATAGCCATTATCAACTGCATTGTTCTCCAACTGCATGTGTTGACCAAGTTAGACCAAGGATCAAAGGCACAAGGATATACAATTATGTGATGTCCTAGACATCTTAGCTTATTTGCATTATTGACGATTTTTTCTTGATGGTTCAAATACCGATTTCAGACCACTCATGTGCATCAGAACATGAGTCATTGTATTTATACAATGACCACAGTCAATTTGGTATTCGAAAAAATATAAAATATTTTCGACAAAGTCGAGGAAAACATTTTGATGGGGAATAGAAAATGAAAGGGTGATCTGAATGCTTTGATACAGAGGGTAAGATAAATTATAGTATAAAAATGGTAATTAAGCATTTTGTTTTAGCAGATTGATGACGCAAAACAGCTCTATGCCTCTATGAGGTAGTCGTTCTATAAAGTAGAACATTTAAAAGTCTACATAAAAAGTGTTTAAGCATTAACGAACTATAAGTGAGAATTAATGTTTGCCTATTCATAAAATAAGAACACATACCCTGAATTTTGTCTTAGCTCCCCAAATGAGAAACGACTCATTACAAGTATGGTGTCTATGGTTTCCCCTCAAACCACCAGGTCGAATCTCACCAACATGAAGTGACGCACAAATCTGCGCTCCCCCTAAAAGCATATTATCTTATCATAAACAATGAGATGCAAAGAAGACTTCAAAACAAAGAGGACATACACTAATTATTTATTATCAGCAATGTCTTTTGTTGATGTATCTAACTTTTGAAGGCCTGCTCGGTAATAAGGAGGGAGGGGGGGGAGGGAGTCATAGTTTTTGTATAGCACATAGGTGTACTTGTTTCTAATGGCCCTTTATGTAAATGGGCACAAGAGGGGTTCACATCTTTTGAGGTGTTTGTTAATTCCTACATATACACAACATCCACACTTAACAAAAATAGAACGTGTCAAATTAACCACTCTTCCGCCACAACAAGATATGTAAGTTTATTGATGTCCATGGCAATTCAATGCTGAAGGTGCTAAACATAAAATATCAATATGAAAAATATTAGAGAATGCCATTTAAAAGAATAAAAGGTCAGAAGACCAATAGGATAAGTCTGATGACAACCCAATTCAATTTATTAATTCCAGAAACTACTCTGGGAGTCCATTATAACTTACATTCTACTATGTGAAGACAATAAGACCATTCAATATCTAGGCAAGTCCAACTCTTCCTAATTATTATTTTTTTTAAACACAAAAAAATAAATATAATATACTCCCTTTGTCAGGGAAAAAACTCCTACTTACTTTGCAGTTTCCAATGACGGTCTCTTTTTTCCAGACAGAGGTAGTAACTTTTCTCGCATGGTACATAACAGAGAGGATAGTTTGGTGAGATATATTATTTTTCCAAGTCCCTTAAAGTTTCTCTTTATATGCCTGCCACTCTGCTCTCCACTGACTTTCAATTTACATTCCATTTATACCCCAACTAAAACCCTAGTTTTCATAGCTGGTAATTAATCTCTCTCTTCTCTATGCTTATAATTATAACTTCTGTCTTCAGATCGATAGCACTAAGCATTGAACAAAAATGTCCACTAAATTCCAAAGTTCACAAAATGTACATCGAAGAATGGAACAACAGTTGAACGAATTCACTTGTAAAACCCAGAAGTTATCACAACCGATTCACCCATTGCAATTGAAAGGCTTTACAACTGAATACCAATTTCTTGAAGTAGTAAGTGAACTGAAAAGGTGATTTAGTATTCTAAAACAGGTATTGATTTATGGTTCAAATTTATTGCCTCATGCTTTCAAAGAACTAAAGTATCCGGTGACAGTGAAGCCATTACTTGCCAACGTAACACAAATTCTCAAGATATCACAGGTGTTTAATGGCAATGGATTGAAAGAGTTGGAGCCAATTTGTGAATCATGGTCGAGTAGTTTTTAAGGTTTATGTGACAGGAATACGTGAAATGTGTGAAGTGGAGTTTGTTGCCAATATATCTGAGAAGTTGGGGGCATTAGGGGATCTATTGCCATTTTTGCAGATATCGAATTTGAGTACTATTAGTAGTGAAGACTATGATAAAGGTTATGATATTGAAGTGGCAAAAGAGATGTTGATGCCTCCATTGAGACCAAAAATTGGCCAAGATCCACTGATTAAAACGAGCACAAAAAATCACTTTCTTGGTCGGCTTTGATGTGGCCTTTCTGAAAACCGACTATCTTGGTTTGGACTCGTATTTTCAAAAAAAAGGAAAAAGAAAAAAAAAAGCGTTTCACTTGACTCATGACCATAAATGTTTGAAGAAACAAGGCAAGATTATTGTAAATACTAAAATTGGCAGGAGTTGCTATATTCTTCTTCACTGCCAAGGCTGACTTACGTGAAGTCTCTCTCGAAGTTAGCTGGAAGAGCCTTCAATTGGGAGGAGACTAGCTAATGTGGTCACTATGGAGAAGAGGAAAAGGGAGTGCTCCGAATGGATGTTCAGCCAATTATTCTTTTGATTCTAAGAGTGGTTTCTTTTGATGAAGCTCCTTTTCTAAATGAGCATTAGCTCCAAGTCAATCTATTGCAATTTTTCTGTAGGTTAATTCCTATGTTATATTTTTGTATTGGTTGTATACGTTTTTCAATGCATAATCTAGGTATATGTTTGTATATCTTTTGTTCATGGTTCCACATTTTAGGCCGTTTATAGTGAATTGAATTCACTCATTCAAGAAAATTTATATATACCTTTACTAAAAAAAATAAGAGAGCTGTTATCTTACTATACTTGGTCTAATGGTCATTCACACATTACAGAAACTCCCTGCCATTACCTCAAAAACACACTCCAATTAAGTGACAAATCATGAAACACATTCCGATAACGTAAATAGTTAACTTCTACTAATCTAGTTTTTGTCAAATTTCTTTCCATGCCTACTTCGTAATCTTGCCCCTCCCTATTTCTCTCACTCCCCAGCCCCTCCGTAGAACCTAATGTTATCACTCTCAAACCTGCTAAGCCACCTCATTCTCTAGTTTCCCCTCACTATTCCTCCATGTCAAAAATGGAGATAATATAAAAACACTTGCATGTTGATCCATTGCAAATAATCATATTTCCTTCCATTGTCCTCCATCTATAATTTAAAACATTGAATCAAAATGATCATAATTCGCACACCCATTGCTTCTTCAATGCCTTCTAACCATATTATATGATCTCATTCTAACAAATTATGAGCTAAAACACATAAATTTCATAACCATTTTCAAACCAATCAAAAAAGTACCTGGAATGCCTGATCGGAGAGCAATAGAAATAGGGTCGAGCAGCCACCCACGCTTGTCCTTAGTGATCGATGAAAGGGTCCCAGAAGAGGGGAATCTAAGAAGATTAGCCTTGCGATCTTCTTCAACATTATTCTCTTTCATGGTCCATTTTTGATGATGCTGCTTCTGTGAAGAAAAGTTGGCAGAGTTTTGCTGAAGTCTGAGCGAAACCCAAGTGAGGAGAAGGAAAATGGAGAGAAGAAAAGGGAAGGCGTGGGGTTTCTTTAAAAACAATTTCAGTGAAGAGAGGAGTGTGGACGTTTGGGTTTGTGCCTGAAAAGGAGGATTATTATTGTCCGTAGAGATTGGTAATTGGTGGTTTCCGGCGCCGCCGCTGGAATACGAACTCCGCCGTGGATTCATCTTTTCTCTCTCTTCCCTCGCAGTCTCATGATCAATATTCCTGAATCCCGATTGATTGATCCCCCTCTTTTATTTATAGACTATTTGCTGCTCTGAAACTGAAACTGCTGATTTTGCGCAGTGGATATAATCTAGTAGTAGTACTTCTCTACTTCGGAAACACCGCATGGGCCGCACGAGATTAACCCGATCCACGACTTCAATTTTGAATTAATTTTTTTTTAAAAAAAATTGATTTTAAAAATTAAACTTATTCTATACATGTGGCAAAAATCCAGATAATAATAAATGATGAATCATTTTAATAAAATTCGAAAAATGATAATTAATGAATGTAATTAACGAAATACTTATAATAAGGTATTTTCGTTTTCATTGCTTAGAGCTAGTTAGCAATCCCATATCATATATGTTATCGTAATCTCTTGCTAATGTTCTCATTGTAGTACTGGATGCAGATTTTATGTAAACATATAGATTTTTCATTAAAATTTCTACGGTTAATTTTTTTTAAAAAACTTGTAACAATAAAAATATTTTTTATTATTCTAATTTTTGTAAGATTAATCTTAACATACTAACAAAATTATTAAGATGAAATAATTAATGAAATTTGAAAGAAAGTGTTATGGAGGAGCCAAATTAAAATTAACGTTATTTGTTTATTATAGTTTGTTTTATATTTTGTTATTATGAATCAAGACTTGATATAATCTTTAGTAGTAAAGACTTAGAAGGTTCTTCACTTGGGAAAACATATTAATTGCATAAGCATTTCTGGATTACTTCATTACCTATTCGATAAACTCAAACTCATATGCAGTTGTAATTGGTTTAAACAAATCCCACATAATTCAATTATTATAGTCTAATTAAAGGAGAAGCAGCTTACTCTTGACCAAGAAAGTTTCCTCCCCCAAGCTCAATCTTTAAATCGATCTCCAAATGTTATCCTCTTGAGCAGTATGTCTTGACTAGGTACGGCAAGAAAAGGTGTGAAGGGTCACAACCAGGCCTATAAATTCGACTATGTGATCGCCTGCATCGCAAAAGTAGTAGCCTCTTAATAAGAAGAATGGGGCGTACAAACTACTTGGATAGCAAATTTACATGAGATGATAATAACACACTATACAAGCTACTAGAAAACAGAGAGTTTCAAAATAATGCTGGAAGCTGCTAGTTTTTATCAATGTTTCAGCTGGTAAAATAGAAGCATTCTGGCGATGTTGAGCCCACGAAAAGTGAACAACTGACAACTATTTCCTAGCAGAGGTCAACATGACACTACTATCTATCTATATAGAAAAATGCAGGAAAGTGGAATTAGATGCTGATTAAATATACCTTAAAGCATATTAAATGTATCAGAATGGGTGGGTTTGCTAATTCATGTTCCTATTCTGTTACTCAATCAAGTCCCTTAAAGTTTCTCTCAAAGGGACAGGGACAGGGTTATGCAAATCTATTGGCTATTTGGGAGGGTTATGACATAGTATTTACTTTTGTTACTCCCTGCAGTATTTGGACAAAAAATAGGAATGCTTGATTTTTAGCAGCCAATTCATGTCCTTTGGGACAGTTGGTTATTTTCTGATTGGGTAATTTTATTAGGATTTGTAGGGCTTAATACCTTTGAAAATTCTCATCCTCCATTTATCATTTTGAAACCTATATGTTTTCTAATAAAATCTTCTTTTTATAATAAAAAAGGAAAACTTAAAGCAATAATCAAACTCAAATCTCAGAAGAAATCTATTAATATATGAATTTCATTCTAGACCTTCTGGTCTAGAGGGCATGGCACTTGTTTTTCTAGTTTAAGAGGATATATTATCCTCCTCTTATCTTATCTTCTTGTAATCTCTCTTTTCTTATAAATCTTCTTTTTCTATCCAACCCAAAAAAGGAATAGTCTTGTAGGATGATATCTAAAATATAATTGCACCTCTTATTCTTATTATACTTGTGGTAGCGGCTTCATTGAAGTAAAGAAACGTGCAGACTTGTGGTTTCCACTCCACTGCAGTCACCAGCAACCCATACACCCTAATAGATAATCAAGTCTTCCCAGTTTGACACTGCATGTTACCATAGTCAATTTAACAAGGAGTTTCAGTTTTCTACTCTTATCATCGCTAACCATAAAATATAGAAAAGGAAACAGAGATCAAGGATATTGGCAATGCTGCAAAATTAACACATTAGAGTCCAATTCTTCGATAGGGATTATAAAGAACCACGAGCATAAATTTGAGAATCAAACAAGAGCGAAAACAACATGCTAATCTTCATTTTACCAAATTATTTACTGCAGCCATTGCAACCATGAAATCAACAAGTAACAGACCGAAACTACAAAGACTCATCCACTATAAACAACCCAAAACAACAAATACCACATGCACAGAGAGTGACAATCCAGAGAAAGAACAAGTGTTAGAGAGGAAGGGCAGTATTGGTATGTTTAAGTTGATCAATCTTACAAACCCGGGCAATTCTCATAGTAATACTCACAATAATCCTCCTCATTCTTCTTCAGCACTGCTTCTATCTTCTCCGCCGTATTTGCGGACTTGAGTTGGTGGTGTAGCATGCATTTAATAACCACCGACCCACTCCACCGCATGGAAGGGGTTAGCATGAAGTTTATATTTAGATAAGTTGGTCAATTGGTGACACGCAGACAAGACTCTATGTGTGTCAATAATAATAATGCAAATCCCTTACTACATACATGTACCTAATACCATTACAATAATAGCACACTAGAAGGTACATCTTAAGGAACACCACACAAACCTAATATCTTTATGAAATCCAAGTATTAAATAAACATAAAGGAACAGTTGCAACTTTCTGCATCTGATCTCATGTGCAGTTCGTATCATAACCTGCAAGTCCCTGCAGCTCTGGGCCTTCAAGTCGACCATTATTCTCAAAGCTGCACGCACAATTCACCAATAAACAAAATAGTTATGCATTGTACCTAAAAGTTAAATAAGAGTGGGAGAAGAACAATGTAGGATTACACACTATTTGAGTTCAAGACTATGCATGTAAACTAAGCAAAGCCCTTGTAATCCAAAGGTACTCTGACGCGAATTCAGTTGCTAATTTTTACTAATATTTATTTGAATTGCATATTCCATCGTCAAATCCCCATTCTTCCCATTTTCATACAGCTACAGTGCTTATTCTTGGTCAACCATTCTCGAATCATTGTCGATGTGGCATCTTGATGTAAGCCTTTCTCCATTTTGATGCATGTATAATAAGCAAAATAGATTGTTACACAATTCTACGAGTTTTGGAGAATTTCAGATGGGGAACAGCACGTTTGAGCACGAGTAAAGTTTGCCATCATTTGGTTCACTTAAAGAAATCAAAAGGCTAGAATTTTAAGGAACCTTAATTCCCTTCTTAACTCCTATAGAATTGAGGTGTTCTTTTGAATTCCTTTGTCAGTTTATCTGGAGGAGAAGCATCGCAAGAGGACTCTACTCTATCAATGAGATAATTCTTTAGCCTTTTCTGAAAACTTTTTGAGTTTAATTTCTCCTTAATCATAATCTCTCTCTTCACATTAATCAGAACTTTCTTCCAAATTGAAATACAAGAAAAATGGAGCAACCCAAAGTAGCTGAACTTCAAAAGAAGAAAAAATTGCAATTCCAGGTAAGCATGCTTTCAGTCAGATCAGGAGTCACATAAGAATTAAGAAATTTTTACCCTAATAATAGGAATTAAAATATTAATTTTGATTTACAGCATATAACCTGCTTGTGCTGCCTAGTACTTGGAAGAGGTGCCTCTGGATAGATTCTCAGACCCAACCAGATAAGAAAGTTCAAAGATCCTCATCACCACTTCGAAATATGCAGTGTCCAAGTTACAGTAGATGCCAGAAGGCGGCAGAATGCACGATGTACAAGGTTCAAAAGTTCAACTTACTAAGAAGACTAAAGAACAACAATATAGAATAAATAATGTATTGGCAGCAAGTAGGGAAAAAGAGCACCAAATATGCCTGATGCAGGAAGATTTTTTAATAGAAGACTTAAAAATTCTTTTTGGTCCTTAAGGAAGTGCCTAGGTAGTCCCATATTTAACATCTCGATAAATTTGAACCGTAAAAGGTAAAAAGGGGGTCTTATATCAACTCATTATATGAATTGGATGGGGAAATACCTAAATTAGAAAGTGAGAATAAAAGATGCAAAGGATATATTTCAAGGAAGTCTTACTTTGTCAATGGAATGTGCTCAAATGGACCCATAGTAGGGATTGTTCCACACAAGTTGTTGCTTGAGACATCCCTGGAAAACAACATGCAAATAATTATTGTAACATAGAACATTCATTTAGTACTTACAGTTACAAATTTAAGTTGAACAATTATTTTGAGCACTTACACAACTTTCAGGCTGGAAATAACAACAAGTTCCCTTGGAATTTTCCCGACCAAATGATTATCATTAAGACGCCTGCCAAAGAAGATGAAGACGCTCACTTAATAAATGGGTTGCATCCGAGAGAGACGTATCCACTAATAGTCTAGGACCTAAGTTTTTTTTTCTAATAAGTAATGAAAGAAAGCAATATAATAAGGTCAACTCACAAGAACACTAGAGATTTCAGCTTCCCTAGTGAAGGAGGAATGGTCCCAGAGATATTGTTGTTGTACAAGTCCAGGCTTATTAGACTCTTCAAGTTACCAAGCTCAATGGGAATAGTACCTTGAATGTTATTTTTGTAAAGCTCTCTGCATCAATAACAAAGTTGGATTACTTTTAAAGTCGTTGAAGTATCTGTTCTTACTGTTAACTACATCAAAAAAGAAAACAAAATGTCGCAGCTGACTACAGATCAGGTGGAAAATGTTCATAACGGTAGGCCTTAACATTTGACCAATTATCCATCTATTATTACCACATAGACACAGTGAAACAAAAAATCACAAAATACTCACAGATACTGCAGACGTTCAAGTCTCCCAAGATCAGGTACTAAATGACCAGACAAATTTGAGTTGCCAAGATCCCTACAGAAAAAGAATCATAATATGACATTATATTGATGATCAACAACGCAAAAGAGAAGTAGATTGATAAAAGAAACAGAAAACAAGAAGACTTTAAAATAATAAACAACTAGGTTATCCAATTTATAATCCTAAAATGATGGCAATGAAAGGAAGATACAGAACTATGCAACTTCCAAATCAGAAACAACCACGACACTTTGAGAGATACTACAACATCCCCACATCGAAAGATATGGGAAAATTTTGCCTTTACTTATAGAATTAAGTTACTACCAATAGTATCTTCAGTCATGACCTTTTGGGTGAGCCTGTGGTGGGCTATGATGACTCAAGAAGATACTATTGGGTCAGTGGTTTAAAGTCTTATTTGGATGAATTTGATTCGATTCGGACTTGGGATTTGACCCGAGATTTGTTCTAAACTCGAGATTTGACCCGGGTTGTTTCATATGGTATTAGAGCAACTCTCGAAAGCTCGTGTCGGGTTATCCAATCGGTTGCCAGAGGTGGGAACACGAAGGTTGCTGGTATTATCCAACAATGGAGAAGACGTATGGAGGTGGGGACACGAAGCCAACCGGTATTATCCCACAATGTAATTGGTTTTGACGAAGACGTCAAAAATTTAAGTGGGGGAGTTTGTAACACCTCAATCTCACATCGAAATATATGGAAAATATTTGTCTGTACTTAAGGAATTAATTTACTACCAATAATACATTCAGACATGACCTTTTGGGTGAGCCTGTGGTGGACTAAGATGACCCAAGAAGATAATATTAGGTCAATGATTTAAAGTCTTATTTGGATGAATTTGATTCGATTCGGACTTGAAATTTGACCCGAGATTTGTTCCGAACTCAAGATTTGACCGGGTTGTTTCAGTCTTTCAGATACTCCCTCTATACCAATTTGAGTATCACCACAAACATAAAACTTAGTTTATGGATTAAAAAAAGTATGACCAACTTAGTTTTAATATGCCCTCCCCTAATTTGCAAATCACATGATGGATTCCCCAAATATGATCTACTTTAAGAGGGTGTATAGTCCATTTGCAATAATATTGCACTGGCTTTGCAAAAGACACTCAATTTGACATTGAAATAAGGAATGCGTAAAACTCATGGCGACGGAGGGAGCGGAAAATAGTTAAACCTTATTACAAGAGGTAGAAAATAGAAATAACCTGATTACACTACATAGCACACCGTCATTACTTTGCAAGCTAGAAATAAAATTGTCAAACTATCTGGAATGATCCTAATGGTAACATATCTCCTCCTTGTACTAAAGTTGTATCCACGATTTCTTTCAAAAACATTATCAAATAGACTAGGTCTGGAAATTTGAATTTCAGCGGTAGAAGATACCAACTAAGTGCCATCTTTCAGCACATAATGCATCTTTTAGCACACAAAAAAATACCAATTGCTATATACAACTGTTCACAGTCTCTCTTAGAAAGATCTACCAGTGGTCTGTACCGCATAAAATACACATATCTATAAGACTATAACTCAAATAATTTTAAGAAATTTCACAAAACTCAAGTGCAAATGGAACAAAAACAAAAGGATTGTGACCACAACACCGAGAATCACAGAAACCATGACATTAAACCAATGTTTAAAGACCACAAACATTTTCATGAAAGAAACTTTGACCAAGTGCATATAGAGATGTCCTGCGTACATTATAACCATTATGTAACATGTACATCAAGTTTATTCCACAAGTAATTTTCTTAATGCTCAATTTGCAGGTGTCAATTAGCAGGAACTATACAAATCCTTCAAATGATAAAAACATCGAAAGTAAGCTCTCCATTTGGATTCATCTAACGACCACAATCTTGAAAAGTAAATTGACCAAGTCAAACATGCGGACATCATCTGAACTTTCTACAAAATCATTATAGCTTCAAATATTAGAACTAAAACTGACAAGCTATTTATATAAAACTTCAAAAATCTCGAGTAAAAGACCAGCACGGCTAGTTTTACATGACATTAGTTGTAAAACACCATAAAAGACAATATATTTATAAGAAACTTCAAATTTTACTCTTAATAGTGATACTAATTCATTTTATCAGAACATCTACAAATCCATAACCAAATAGCCTACTGAAAGAGCAATAACCCGAATCCAATCTCAAAAAGCAGAGAAATTTGAAAAGGATCCAAATTAATTACACATATATAGAACCATACCCTTCAACCTACGGATTAATGCCTGCCCATCCCAATTTTCAAATTTTAATGTAGCTCTTTCATTAGGCATGCTGTTGTTAAAATTGCCAAGTAGAAAACTAATACAAACTCAATTAATTTACATCCATATTTAAGTATGATCTACCCTTCTAACAACATCCCTGATGTATGCCTCATTAGGTGAGTAAGGTACCCTCTTTGTAGCCCAATCTAAATAAATTTAGTAATAGGACCCAAGCCACCAATACCCAATAATTTAGCTAAAAAGAGCTTACAATCATAACTAAATAAAGACAATCGAAAACCTTAGTTGAAGAACAAGGTATTTCTATACATAGACTGAGAGAGAGAAAATAATAATAATTGAGGTTGAGTTAAGTGTAGTAGATTACACGCGAGTGACGTGGTTATCTTGGTTGCAGGTGATATGAAACCAGGTGCAAGGGCTAACAAGGTTAGGATCCCAGCTCTGGAGTACGTTATCCGGATCCGTCAAGCTACGGCGCAGCGCGTAGAGTGCATCTCCTTCTGAATTCCCACTCGCCACTGTTATAATTATTGTTAGGGCTACCACTACACCTCCTAAGGTGCTAAACCCACCCGCCATGGCTAATTTCTTCTCGAGGGAAAATGATCGGTTTGGTTTGGGGAATGACGAGAGGAAAGAGGAATTTTTTTTCTTCTTCTTTTGGGTTTAAAGAGTGATCGATTAAAGTAATGGTATAAAGTTTTGAGTCCATTAGATTTGATATGAATGGTGGTGTGTACTTGTAGTTGTTGTATTGGGTTATGGGTTTTCTCTTTTTGTTTGGCAATGTTTTGTGGTTAGTCAAGATTGATCATTTGGTCAAATGGAGTAGTATTTATTGTGATGCATTTGTGTTGAATTTCATTTTCATTTGGTTAAATGTTAGTGGAGGAGGAGTAATTGTTTTACCACTAGGTCGCTAGTGGGGGTTAGTTTGATCAACTCAATATAATCATCATATCATTTTCCAGTTTTAGTTGATATCAATGGTTTATTTTTAAATTAAAAATTATAAAATAATTTAATAAGCAAATCAATAATTCTCCTTCAGTAAGCTATAAAGAAAGGGAAGTCAAAAGTTATAATGAAACGTGAGAGACTATACCAACAAAAAAGTAGTACTTAAAATCAAAGGTAAAAAGACTTTGTTTAAAGAAAGTCAAGTCAGACAACGGAATAATGATTGATTCAAGTTGTGATTTTAAATTATATGATATGACATTCTGTTAAATATTGTATTGGGTTACTTTTTAATCTCTTAGTATCCATAAACTAACTTTGTATTTATATTTTATTTGATCAACTATAAAAAAAAAAACATCTACTTTAAAATTAAAAATACAACTTGATTTTTGATACATATTAAATTTAAAATAATTTTAATTGATTCAATTATTATAATTGTATAGTATATAACAAAAATTATAAATCAAAAAATTTATTTTATTCTAAATTTTTATGAGTTATATCAATTTTAAAGTTCAATATGATATGAAATTGAATATCTAATTTTGAAAAACAATTCTTTGGACAGACAGTAGTTGCATGTGGTCAAAATTAAGATGGGCACCTGAGTAAGGCGAGCCCAGCCCAAATAATTACCTGCTAATATAATCAGCTTATGAACTGGTATCTAGTTAGGGCAGCGGTTGGGCCAAAGCCATCACTATTCATTTGTGGTCCACCCGTCATTATCCACCCATATTATTGCATTTGGGTTCCGGATCCCGTACACAATTTATCATAATTTTAATGTGTATATATGTATTTTCTCTCCCCTTTTTTAATTATATAATCCTTCACAGTTTACCCTCCTAGAAAATTAATTCTCTAGTCTATATATATATATATATATAGCTAGAACTCAATCAAAATAAGTAAATTTATTCCATATCATTTAAATTAATTAAATGTTGAGCAGACAAGACAGTCTACTGTCATCCTCATCTCGTCGTCGTGAAACGCCTACGCATCCGCCCAATCACCGGCACCACCACCATGCAGCGAAATCCATCGGTTGCATGTCCGGCATTTTTCACCTTCTCTCCAAATACCAAAACCGCCGGAAATTCCTTACTTTAGGTCTCTCCCCCCTCTCCTCCCTCTCTATCTAAGCATAAAACTAAATGTGTATATATCTACCGACTACCAAATTAATTATTATGATCATATATATAAAACCTTAATTTCCTACTTAATTTCAGGTAAAAAGCAAGAAAAACGGGATACTACCAACAAGCAGAGAGAGAAAGAAGAATCTTGTGATCTTCGTCGAAGATTCTCATGCAGTATTGTGCAGAGGAGTCCCACAATTCCACCGGATATCAGGCGATCGGCGTCAGTCAAATCCCCGGAAAACTTCCGATCGCCGAGGGCGCTGGTTCCCCGTCTGATGGGACTACAGGAAGTGCCGGCGGCCGGGAACCGTCCAGTGACGGAATATTACTATTCTACTAGTAGTAATAGTAGTAGTAGTTCAGAGAAGAGAAGGAAACTGATGAGTGATATAGACAAGTGTAATGAAGATTTGAAAGAGCTTAAGGATATCATTCAAACCGTTCAATTTGCACGGCTTATCGGCCGATCACTGCCGCGGCGGCCACCGCTGGCAGAACTAAAGAGGGTGGTTAATGTGGCAAAAGTTGAAGGAGAAGATGATGGCAATGTTAATATTCCTACTAATGAACAACCGAGTCCCGTATCTGTGTTTGATGAGTTGACTCGTTCGGCTTTAATCGGCACCGCCTGCACAAGGAGACAAACCACTCAAGGTTAGTTTTATTTTCTTTTTTTAATGTTTTTTCCTCATTAATGAATATATATATATATATATATATATATATATTAGCTTTTAATTTGGATCAATTAATAGTTTAGATTATATATGTTCGACTTGAAAAAAGGAAGACTAATTAATTACAAAAAAAGAAAAAAGTCTTAAATCTTAATGGTAATTGTTTGAAACTTTTGATGCATGATAGTAATAATTAATCATATAAAGGGTAATTAAGAATTGGTGGTTATATATTACGTTTTTAATGTAGTACTTCATATATTAATATCCTTGTGTATGGCGCACATATATAACTGCTAAGTACTTTCTAATGACACATCTTGCAGAAAAATGCATATATGTGTCATTTGGTAGAACCTTTGCCTTTTCTCATTTGGTTAATCCTGTTACAAACGTGTTAATTTTTTTTGGGTACGTAATGATACTCTATTTTCTTTTTGCTAAAGAGGGTATGCAAAGTATGTTACATAAGTGGTGAATTTAAGATCTAACAAAGATATATATATATATATATATATATATATATATATATATATATATATATATACAAGATTGATCAGTCCCACTCTCGATTTGAGAGAAAATCCGGACCTTTAATTTTATATTTATTATTTTTGTTTTTTTTTTAAAAATAACTAATTTTTTTTTAATATTTTATAGAATTGGAATTTTTACATAATACAATGTTTTGGGCGAGATTTGGATACCTATACCAAAAAATGTATGTACAGTTTGTACAGACTTACATACATGTTTTGTTATATGTATCTAAATCACACCCAAAACACTGTATTATGTAAAAAATCAAGTTCCATAATTTTTTATTCATTTTTTTTAGTTGTTTTAAAAAAAACAAAAAAAAAATAGGTCCAAATTTTGGTCCGGTCTAGGAGTCCGAACCTGATCCGGCCTCTATATATATATATATATATAACTTGTGTCATCATATTTACCAACTGATATACGCAAAGCTAGCGATATGATTCAGTCAAAAGATGATTCAAGAAATTAGGAAGTAGTTAGCATGAAGTTTATTTTTGAGTAAGTTGGTTGATTGGTATTAAGATTCTATTTGGTCAATCAATTAACTTACCTAAAACGAAACTCATGCTTAACTCAGATCCAAAGAAGTTAGTACGTACCAAAAAGAAATTAAAGCAAAATAGAAAAGAGCAGAAATTATTAATAAAAGCGTGCGTTGTAGTAGTTTTCATCATCATATATATATAGGGACCGGACCAGTCCACTTTGTTATGTTCTGGGTCTGTTTGCATGTGGCTGCTGCAACCTCACTTGCATGTGTATCAACTCCATGAGAACAACTGGCCTATATGTATATATATATCATGACCAACGTACGTACCAGTCCACTAATATCAAAATAAAGTAGCTATATATATATATATATATATATATATATATATATATAGGCCACCACAGTAAATCTGTAAAAGTTGATCCAAATGAGAATCCAAAGTCCAAAAATTTAGTATATATATATATATATATATATATATATATATATATATATATATATATATATATATACGGAGGCAAAAGTGAACCTTAAAATGCGAATCAAAATGACGAACCGTCGTTTTTTTTACGATGAATGGACGAACCGTCGCTTATGACAATTGAAAGCATTTACGGTTGCTCTTTGATTTCTTTTTTAAAGTTTCGCTTTAGAGACAGGATAATAGATATATATATATATATATATATATATATATAATCGAAGAATATTAATTCTTATATTCATCTAATGGCTCATGCATGTGTGGTTCAATTGATCACCGACGAAGATTGATTCAAGTATTTGATAAAATATTTTGAGTTGTTAACCTGCATGTATTGTTCTGCCATTTATATTTTTGACAGTTTAAGCTTTCAAATCAATTGATGATATGATCACTGAGTTAACCTAATGGAAACATTTTGAAAAATAATATATATATATATATATATATATAGTCAATTAGTAGAATTAATTTGACATCTTAATTAATTTCGACGGTTTCCTATTTTCATTTCATCGGAGAGTTTGAAAACTTTTATATCATATAATATTCAATATAATTAATGGCGTTCTGAAAATTAATGGTATTTCTTTTATAATTTCTTAAAATTATTTTTTGTTTTCTTTTTAAATTTGTCAAATTGTTTGACTCCACCCGATCAAAAGTAGGTGGTGACCTAGCTAGCTAATTAATTAGAAAACAATATACATATATAGTGATATGAAACTTTTACATCTAATTATTAATCTACCATATTCCTTTGTCTTGGACATCAAAATGTATGCATTAAAGCCAAAAGTACTTCTAAAAAGAGATTTGTTAAGACTTCAGCCTATTCTTATATATTAATTATATGATTCTTTTTCGGAAATTATTTTCATATTTTTTGATATTTCTATATTAAATGTGTCGCTATAAATGTATAGCGACAATAAAAATCGTCACTATCGCTATATGGTCTATACCGACGATTTTCATATAAAAAAGTTATGTGATATCAGTTTCCTTCTCTTTCGGTCGGATAATATTAGCCATTAATGTTGAAATGTAGGACGAATATTGCCACTACCACAAGCGCAAAAGGCAACACACGAGAGGAAGAAGTCGGGAGAAGATGACGCTTTTGACTCGTCGTTCTTCCAGAAGGTCACGGTTGAATCGCTGCAGGCAAAGCGTGAGGTGGCGCCGCCGTGGAGTAGCAAAGCTATGGTTGAGAGTGTGGAGGAAGTGTGCAAGGACATTAATGCTTGGGGAGAGAAAAGGGAGGTTGGGAGAATAGGGTTGGTAATACATGATTATATATGCAGGGACTTGATTGAAGAGGTTGTCAAAGAGTACTTGGGATTTTGCTATACCAAATATTCACTGCCCCTTCAAGCATGCAAGAGAAGACTTTGTTTTTCATGATGTATGTGAAATAAATATGGTTGTTAATTGGGGCCTTTTTACTGCCATAAAAAAATTTATTGGTTAATTTGGTTTCTTTTTAATTTTTTTTTTAATTTAGTAGAATAATAGTATATTATTATTATGGTAAATATATGAGCACTGGCGGAACTAGGAGAGTCATATGACCCCACAATCCTAGAATCTGAAATATGTTAATATTAATTAAATTTGATTTTTGTTATGAGATGCATGGTATTAATTTATTTGTTTAATTCTTCATATCCTTCCACATATAATAAATTAACAATATTTTTATAAGATAAAATAATGATAAATAAGTTTAATAATTAATTAATTAATATTGCACTCATTTGTCTTATTGATTTAATCATACCTTGGTATCAATTTTTTGAAAATGAGAATAACTTAATTCATTTTCTTGCTTTGAGGGGCTCATCTTAGTTGTCTTCAAGGAAGATGATCAGAACCACAATATAAGGTTTTGAATATATAATATTATAATTTGTAATTTATTCATAAAAGTAGCTAATCAGTTGACTAAAAACTTCAAAGTCTGATTAATAGTCCTATAGTTTGGAGAATTTATATATATATATATATATATATATATATATATATATATATGTGTGTGTGTGTGTGTATATATATTTAAAGTCATTAGACTCACAACTCAAAAGTTGATAAAAATTGGAATAAGATGTTGTAAAATATTATAATTGGGCAAAATGAATTTGAAAGAAGTATTTCAAGCGTCAATAAATAATTTTTTTGTAAGAACTTTTGTTCACTTCCCCACGTTGTATTTGATTAACTCACTCTTCTTTTTAATTTCTCTGTGTACCCCCCTTTTCCCTCTCTATCTCTCTAGTTCCTTTTCCCTCTTTCATTCCAAAAATATTAAGAGTCAAAACATAAATAAATAAAATTTAAATACACTCATCTCCACGTAGAATATCACCTTCCTAAAAAACATGATCCCAAGTAAACACAATCCTAACACTAAGCCCAATAAAATGATTCTGGGCCAGCTTAACGCAATTCCAATAGAGGCCATAGTATGTGGATTGGTTTTTTTAAAGTAAAAAAACATCAGGGGTATTTCGGTCATATAAAATAAGTAATGCCCGGAGCAGAGTGTCCCTACGTGGCAGGGATGCCTGCACTTTTGTCAACGAGGGGGTGGGCACAAAGCACATACCGCGTAAGGACCGTGTAACCGCGTATTGACGGTGGAAGAGAGAGAAAGTAGGAGATAGCCAAGATAGGTAGTATTGGATAATCCCATAGAAATTTCAGATTCGCTTCAATTTATTTTATTTTATGCATAATTACATCGCATGCATAAATTATCTGATTTATAAAATTTTAAAAATTAATTAACATATAAAATAATTTAATAGAGATAAAAAAAAAAGTATAATAATATATTCATTTCTTACTTAATATGTATTTTTTAAATAATTTTATTTTTTTAATATTATATATTATTTTATATAATATAGGAGAATTAACTACAATCTTTTTAAAATTATCCCTCATAAAAAAATATTATAAATGATAGAGAATGAGATAAATATAATAATTATAAAATTTAAGACTATTATAAATAATTAATATTATAATTAATATTATATATTTATTTTATAATTTTGTGCACAATTTTAAAATAACATAGAAATTTAAAAAAACATGATGCGACACCATTACACGGAGATGATTACATTTAAAAATCGATATTTCAACGGAAGGTAATAAATAAATAATTAAAGGAAAAGGCTGAGAAAGCGCTGACTACGCGTCGGCTTAGCTATGTAATTCTATGCAATCCGTAGATAGTGAAAAGATGACAGTGACGAGAAGTAAGATGACACGTGTCGTATTAACTTGAGTCTATTTTTTTTTTTCAAGAGTGACCTCGAATTAAATCTAGTGCCGAATGCAGCTGAGGCTGTCCTTTCTATTATTATGTTTTTTATTTTCATTTACGTGCAGGAGGCGAATTTAGGAATTTTTTTTAATATGGGTAAATTTTAATTTTTTTTTTTATTAAAGTTAACTTTAAAAAATGAACTAATTATAATAAAATTTATAAATTATAATAAATATTCATAATCTAAATTTAAAAAATCAAATAAAAATATATTTAGATACAATTTAAAATTTTACTTGATTACTTATCGTGAGTTGTCGTTTACACTAAATTCTTATTATGTGCTACTTATGGTTAGAATCTTTTGAAGAGCTTGTAAATGATAATTCATAATAATGTTGTCGTTTACTTATTTAATAATGTTTCATTGTGCTCTTCAAATAATTAGCACATAAGTAAACAAGGATCGATCCATATAGAGTGATTTGTTTTATATTTATCTTATAATTTCTAATGAAAAAGGAATTTTGAATTGATCAACTAAATTAACAAGAATAAACTAATAAGAATTAACAATGAATAAAAAGTTTCAGTTCTTCAGTTCAATATCACATTTTTATAATAGATTAATCAAGTGTAATATTATTTACCATTCAATGAAACTAATAGCTCTAGGTAACAACTCCCCTTAGATTGTCACTCAATGAAACAAGCTCTTCACAAGATTCTAACCATTATATAACTTAGAACAAGCTCTCTAGATTTAATATAACAACAACATTAAGAACTAGGGAATTAGACTATTCCAAGCAACAAACACATAAGCTCAGATTGTTTAATTTGTCTTCTGATAATCATAGCAATACTCAAAAATTTGTCCACAATCGGATATTACTAATTACTACTTGTGATTAGGAACAATATCAATTACACGTAGTACTATTCCTTAATCTAGCATGTGATATTCGTTAACCAACTCAATCCTGCAGAAATCAAATCAGTTAAGCCAAATGACATTCAGAAATTAAATCAGATTATCAATAATGAATTTCATGTGAGAAAAATAAATAATGAATACTCAATTAACCATTAATTATAAATAAGGTTCAACATCCCTAAGAACTGAATAAAGAAAACTAGCCTGACATGCTTTCAAGTCTGTACTCCAATGGTGTAGATAAGAGAATGTTGTAAATGATTAAATGCCTAGAACACTGACTATCACCCTCTATTTTCTGCTCAAATTCGTCGGGGCAAATTTTTATTTTCTACTATGACGTTTTTTGGTAGAATGGTCATAACTTTTGATACGGAAAGAGTTACGGGGCCTGATACCTACCAAATCGAAGCTCTCGACGAGATCTACAAGTTTTATTATTTGAGAATTGACAGATTCTGGTCGGATCAAGGTCGAAATAGGGTTTCAAGTGACTACTATGTAAATTGCAACTCCAAACTTTGAGGTTCAACGTCTGTTTAGTAAAAATATCATAAATTTTTCATATGAACTCCGATCGGAACGATTCAAGATGTTCTGAAAAGCTAAGAAATAGCTCTACAATAAAATTCAAGTTCCATGCCAAGGCCATGCATCCAACTTAGTATTCAAAACCCTGTGATCTTCCCTTTTTTCTCATTTCAGCTTCAATTCTTTTTGAAATCATTAAACACCTTAATAAGCTCATATACACATGAATCATGCAATTAAACTAAATATAAAGGAATCAAAATAAATGAATAATATACACTCATCACTTATCATAGTTCAATTTGAATAATTCCCCAAATATTTAAAGTCTCAAATCAAACTTGATTTATATATTGAATAAACTCACGAAATTCAAAATTATTGGTAAATCGTCACCCATCTTGGGTCGGAAACAATTACGATTTTTTATTTCATAAATTTTATCTTTTTAAATAACCCAACTTACTAATATAAAAGCGTGTAGTAGATAAAATAATTTGACATAAATCGTGAGTTTGAATTTTGTGACACCCCAATATTGTCTACTAGATATTATGGTACATAAATTCAAATACAACTTACTAAAAAGGAGTCCTCATTTTGAATAAAATATTATCACAGATATTATACAAACTCAAATTTTACAACTATTATCACACTATTTCACGAAATAGTGAGGACTACTATTGCTATCCTCTGGACCATTACTCCGTTCCCCTGAGCTAAGTCCCGGTATGTTCTCATTTCACGAAGAAACGGTGAAAGAAAGAAAGGGTGAGCTCAACTAGCCCGATGAAATATTATGACTAAGATAATGCGAATAAATTATCATTAGCCTTGAACGATGTTAAAGCGATAAAATACAATAGACAACCGGTTTAAGCTGCGGTGATGAAATATCTGATCCATTAAAAAGAGTCAAGTAAAAAATAAAATCTACTTATCTTTTAGGTTTTAAAAGGTTTTCATCAATTTTTTATCATTTGAGACTCGACAATAAATAAACCACCACATCTAATCATCCACATACCACGGTCGAGGATTTTCATCAAATTATCAATGGTCAAGACTATCTCTTAGAATCACCCAGTCATAATCATACCAAAAACTATCCATCATTTGCATTCACAGACCCTTTGAGGACTTTTATCACATCATTTATAACAAGCCGTGATTATCTTAGAATGATCCACAGGTCATAATCATACTAAGTTCATCTATGCACGTAAGCGAAGATAACATAATATAACATGAGGATGATGATGATGATGACATAATAATTCAATAAAACAAGTTCAAAATTAATTTATCTAGGAATTATTAACGTCAAATTGTCGACAAGATCTTTGTTTTGTAGAGTAAAATTCAAGAATGATCGGAAGAATATTTCCATGAAAAGATCTTTGGATGAAGCCTTGAATATCGAGGATATTCTACTAATTTCATGGAGTATAGAAGTCAAAGTTTTAACTTATTTGGGTATAATAAAGAATGGAATAACAAAAGAAATCACCGTGCGTGCGGTGCCCGCGTAGACGAGTTATTCAAATGAATAATAATAACGGAACCGGTCGGTGAAATTCACAAAGCGGGATGATCAACGAATAATAAATCTTTGAATAATAAACAATGGAACCGGTCGGTGTAAAAACACTTGACGAGGATATTCCAATGCGAATAATAAATGCGAATAATAAACAATGGAACCCGGTCAGGTGTAAAACACAGAGAGAGGATATTCCAACGAATAATAAAGAATGGAATAACGAAGAAGATCACCAAGTATAGGGGATTCAGCGTATCTGAGTTATTCAATGAAATAAATAAGAATGGAATAATATAAGTTTCACCAAGTATAGGGTATCTGGCGTATCTGAGGTTATGTATAGGGTATGCCACTTTTACGAGTTATTCAACGAATAATAATGAATGGAATAACGAAGTTCTCTTCATGAATAAGAAAGAATAACACCCCTTACAGATACAACAAATAATATTCCTTACCGTAAAAAGACCTTTGGATATCAAAGTAGTGAAGTACCGAGAATACTCTTCTTCTTTCTCTCTATAGATTTTCTCTCTATAAACTTCTCTCTATAATTTCTCTCTAGAGTTTGATTGAATTAAGTAAGAAAATAATGAAGGAATGAGCTTATTTATAGGAAAATAGAATGCATAGTAATTAATCCATGAGCGGTCCAGATTGATTTACTTTAATCGGCGGGTCCATATTTAAAAGCAAAATCTTTTAAATAAAATATCATATATTCTATTTATATAAAAACATTTTATCTAAACCAAACACTTTATGCAACACTTATCAAAACACTTATGACACACTATCGTAATAAAATATAATATATTACATTTATAGAATAACTTTAATAAAGTATTACATTTTTTATATAAAAAGATGTTTACATTTTATTACGTTAATAATCTGAATAAAACAAAAGCGTCATTATCATTATAATAATTCATATTATTAATCGTGATAATGGAATCAATGGTGACTTCTCACATAAGCATCGATAATCAATCTGGGTGTCTTTCTTATGCAACCACACGCGTATTCTTTTACTTTTACTCTGAGTAGTTCAACGATGTCAACGGTAAAACTTCCGCGTTATTTCAATAAAATATTTTTGTCGTTTTCTCGATCAAATGAATAATTACATTGTGGGTCCACCAATGATTGGTAGTTATGCGAATATTCCTGCTAAACCGAGATATTCCCAGAGCAATCGAATATAATATAACCACTTGCATACTTTGCAAAATTTATAAATACTACCCACAACTATAATATTATCTCAAATTCACACCATAATATTAAAAATTATTTCGACAAAATTTAAATCTTTATTGATAAAATCTGGGGTCTCACAATCTCCCCTCCTTATGGAATTTAAGCCCTCGAAATTAGGGTATGCGTACACGGTATGATAAAGAGGTGAGGATACCTTGAATACCTTTATCGTTGAAAATATTAAATTCATCTTTGCAATCCGGCGAAGATATTCATTAACAATTCATCTTTGCCTTTCTGGGGCCAAAGATATACAATTTATAAAACCAATAATCTTTGAGACTAGCGACTTAATAGTATCACGACCACGAATTATCCATGCACCTTCTTGGCGAGGATATTACGTGTTTTTCAATCTGATCGTGATTATCTTAAGATAATCCTTGGTCGTAATCATACCAAATCTATCAATGCACTACTGACCCGAAAGATGACTTTTACCACATCCATGAATTAATATTTCATTCTTTGAGACTCATTTCGATAATTAATCCATATCATCGAATCATCCACACACTACGGGCGACCACAAATATTCATTAGTATCACGACCACAAATTATCCATACACTTCTGACGAAGATAATCGTGTATTCATTAGTATCACGACCACAAATTATCCATGCACTACTACTGACGAAGATAATCGTGTATTCATTAGTATCACGACCACAAATTATCCATACACTACGGCGAAGATAATCGTGTATTCATTAGTATCACGACCACAAATTATCCATACACTACGACGAAGATAATCGTGTATTCATTAGTATCACGACCACAAATTATCCATACACTTTACGGCCCGAAGATAATCGTGTATTCATTAGTATCACGACCACAAATTATCCGAATAATGCATTCATTACCCGAAGATAATCGTGTATTCATTAGTATCACGACCACAAATTATCCATACACTACTGACCAAAGATAATCGTGTATTCATTAGTATCGACCACAAATTATCCATGCACTACTGCCGAAGATAATCGTGTTTTCAATTACGGTTATGATTATCTTAGAATAATCCACAGTCATAATCATACCAAGTCCATCTATACTTTTCTGAATACACGAGATGACTTTCAACGTAATATAAGCATGAGGATAATGATATAAAGAATCAATCAAATGAGATAAAGGATAAATATTAAACATTTATAATATAATTTATCCGAGGATTCAAGAATATCCCCATGTTATCAATCACTTAATAATCTCATAATCTAATATCATTAATATTATAACAATATTTTAATCACTTCTTAAATTTATAAACAATTTATCTCGATTGTTTACGCTTTACCATATAATGCATTTAATCATTCAAAATGCCATACTCATAAGATATCATCACCAATTATCAAATCCCTCAAAAAAATATGCATATACTATATATAGGATTCTCTAGCCATAAAATCCTATTTTCAACTTTGTTACTTCACATAACATATTTAACTTTCATATGTTAAGTAACTAAACTATTTTCATGAAAATACCAAATTAGTCCCAAAAATATTTCTTTTCTGGGATTTAGCATAATATAGTCCCATAATGAAAATATATTTTTCTCGAATTTTTAAAATTCATTTACTATTTTTCAAAAATCAATTTCTAATTAATTCCTTAAAAATTAGCTACCTCAAGTTTAACTCCAAAAATTTCCCAAATCTTGGCAGGACCTTACACATGTTAACGTGAGCTTCTAGTTTAAATTTCATGGTCATCGGAGTTATAGAACTTTCGGTTATAGCGTTTTTAAATCGGAAAAACCTAAATATTGAAATAGTCATAACTTGCTCATTTTAAGTCGAGAATGAGCTCATTTTTGGACAGGAGGTACTTTATACCATATACTTTCATGTCCCAAAAGGCCAAATTTTTCTCATAATTTAAGTGGCCAGAAACAGCCCTCTAAAATCATGGCAGTGACTTTTTTGGTTTTGCAGCTTTGCACTCCTTTGCTAAAATCAGTCCACACAAAAATCTACAACACCTTTTCCAGTAATTCCACTTGGATTAGTTAGGTAACTCATAGATCTAACTCTAGGACTTGACCACACTCAAAAATTCAAAATATAATAAGAGATATGGTCGATTGAATTTCATATTCGTTTTTCACAAAAATCGATTTTCAACTCTTTGTGATTTCTAAGAAACTTTCATGTTTTTCATACTAACCAACATAACTCATCATAAAACTTACTAATACCACGAATACCCATGATTTTCATTAGTCCAATGCTTTTATTATGACTTTCATCATAAACCACGTAAAGCATTCATTTTAGTTGAAGAAATATTTGAGGTTTTAAGAAATGGGTTTTATCTTTGGGGTTAATACAAAATTCGATTTCACGCTCTAAGTAGGCTAAGAAGTCTTCAAGAATCGCCGGAAATTTATTAATAATAGAAATATCATTCAATCTTGCTGTGACTCTCATCCAAGACTTGGATAATACGTCACATTGATACCAACTGTGACTTTTATCCCTTAACTTAGATAGCACCTCACAATGATACCTATAACCTTGCCATCTTCATTCACGATGTAAGCCTCTGAAAAATGCGGCCGGTGCATTCCACACAAGAAGTCAACAACGAAAGGTTCGGGGCTCTTTACTTATGGCTTGATATGATGATAATTGACTTTAGTAGTTTGGTTACTTGAATTACGCACAACAAGTTGGTTATGAATATAAAAGCTAACAACCTTACGAAAAGAATAATGAGTAGTTAATCAATCGATTTTCAAAAATTACCTCAAAGGCAAGTATTTTCAAAGAGATAATATCGACGAATTAGCGTGAAAGTGTTTATTTGAATCAAACAAGATTTAAAAAAAGCGATTGGAGGTAACGAAGGCTCCTACTAACGAAGTTTCAACCAATAAGTCAAAGTTTAACTTCTTGGTCAAATTTAAGCGTTGAACACAACTAGGTGAAATAAAAGAGTGGGTAAGCGGTATCTAACACGGTATAGACTTATGAGCTTTATGATTAACTTACGTGATAATTTTATTGGGTTCCTCGTCACGAGAAAAAAAAAAACGCTCTCTCTTAAACTCTGGCTTTGGTTTATGCAGGGGCGACCTTTGGTGCCTCCATCCTAGTTGAATTTGTCTTGATAAGCGACAAAATCGAGCTAAGTGACCTTCTCTTCCACAATTATAACATGCTTTGAATGACGTAGTGCGATTCGAGATGATGTGTCCCTCTCCTCGCATTTGAAGCATATGATAGGTGGTCTTTCTCCTTCCTTAACAACGGGTCTTTGGTCTTTGGCGTCTTTCCATCATTGTTGAATCTCTTTTCTTGAAATGTCCATTCTTATTATTTTGGCCACGATTACCACCAAGTGGTTACCATATCTGGCTTTGTTGATTCCCTCCACGCTTGTTGTCACTTGCCGATGACTACTCTCCATTTGATATTATAATTTTGCTTGCTTTTGCTCTCTTTTAGTTGCGTTGACTCGTTATCGCGCTCCACTAAGCGAGCCCTATTTACAACATCTCGAATAAAAACACGGTTTATGAGAAATAAGATGTTGGCGTATCTCGGGTTTGAACCTCTTAAAAACATTCACGCCATTCTCTCTTCATTATCCACCAGTGGGGCCTTGAATGTGATAACTCATAAAAATTTTGCCTCGTATTGCGACACGGTCATATTGTTTTGTTCGACTTGATAAACTCCACCTCCTTCATGTGGCGAATACTTTCGGGAAAGTATTTGTCGTTGAACAACTCTGGAACTTCTCCCAAGATATCTTGATCTGATGAGGTTGAGTCGTTTCTGATTCCCACCGATGTCTGCCTCTCTCGCGCAACATAAAAGGTGGCAAAGGAACCTTTTGCTCCTCGGAGCATCCCAAGACATCAAATATCTTGGTAATCTGCTTTATCCATGCTTCCGCCGAAGTGGTTTTGGCTCTCCCTTAAACTCGGTGGTCCCAGCTCCTTGAATTGTTTAGCGGTGGCCGCTTGAGAGTTTCAGTGTTTTTCCTTTCGTTTTGGGCGAGTCGCTTTACTTTGATGTTGCATGAATTCTAAAAACCTCTTAAGCGTCTGTCGTTAAATCGATTGATCGGTGTTGTTGTTTACGGGAGGATTATCGCCATCTGTTGCACATTGTCACGATTATTGATCATGGAGAATCAGCGGTCTCTGTGCTCCATTCTTATTCTCAACATTCTCGGATGCCATTTTCAAACACCGCCACAAAATAAGGGTTAATTGACATACGACATATTATCACTATACTCACGTGTGAGCCAATCAAATACCAAATAAACTTAGGTAGGTCATCTAGCGAAGGTATTCCCGTCTCTCCCCTCCTAGTTCTTATCTCACATCTTAGCGAGGATCGTATCCTAAGCTCGATACTGTTGTGGCGCCCCAAAATTAGGTATCGTCACCCGTCTTGGGTCGCCACTTACATGGTACATAAATTCAAATACTGACTTACTAATATAAGCGTAGGTATGCAATACGACATAAAGCGTGAGTTTGAATACAAATATTGTCTACTAGATATTATCAAACTCGAAAGGAGTCCTCATTACAACTATTATCACCTTATTTCACGAATAGTGAGGACTACTAATCTTATCCTCTGGACCATTACTCTTTCCCAGGCTAAATCCCGGCTATATTCTCATTTCACGAAGAAACGGTGAAAGAAAGGTGAGCTGAGCTCAACTAGCCCGATAAAATATTATGACTAAGATAATGCGAGAATAAATTATCATTAGCCTTGAATGATGTTAAAGCGATAAAATACAATAGACAACCGGTTTAAGCTGCGGACGAAATATCTGATCCATTAAAAGAGTCAGTAAAAATAAAATCTACTATCTTTTAGGTTTTAAAAGGTTTTCATCAATTTTTTTATCACTTGAGACTCGACAAATAAATAAACCACCATATCTAATCATCCACATACCACGGTCGAGGATTTTCATCAAATTATCAATGGTCATGACTATATCTAGAATCACCCACAGTCATAATCATACCAAAAACTATCCATCAACTTGCATTACAGACCCTTTGAGGACTTTTATCACATCATTTATAACAAGCCGTGATTATCTTAGAATGATCCACAGTCATAATCATACTAAGTTCATCTATGCACGTAAAGCGAAGATAACATAATATAACATGAGGATGATGACAATGACATAATAATTCAATAAAACAAGTTCAAAATTATTTTATCCGAGAATTATTAACGTCCAATTGTCGACAAGATCTTTGTTTTGTGAGAGTAAAATTCAAGAATGATCGGAAGAATATTTCCATGAAAAGATCTTTGGATGAAGCATGAATATCGAGGATATTCTACTAATTTCATGGAGTATAGAAGTCAAAGTTTTAACCAATTTGGGTATAATAAAGAATGGAATAACAAAAGAAATCACCGTGCATGCGGTACTTGCATAGAGCGAGTTATTCAATAGAATAATAATAACGGAACCGGTCGGGTGAAATTCACAAAGCGGGATGATCAACCAAGAATAATAAATCTTTGAATAATAAACAATGGAACCGGTCCGGTGTAAAACACACGAGCAGGATATTCCAACGAGAATAATAAATGCGGAATAATAAACAATGGAACCGGTCCGGGTGTAAAACACACGAGCGAGGATATTCAATGAGAATAATAAAGAATGGAATAACGAAGAAGATCACCAAGTATAGGGGATTAAGCGTATCTGAGTTATTCAATGAGAATAAATAAGAATGGAATAATATAAAGGATTTCACCAAGTATAGGGTATCTGGCGTATCTCGAGTTATGTATAGGGTATGCCACTTTTACGAGTTATTCAATGAGAATAATAATGAATGGAATAACGAAGTTCTCTTCATGAATAAGAAAGAATAACACCCTTACAGTACAACAAATAATATTCCCTACTAGTAAAAGACCTTTGGATATCAAAGTAGTGAAGTGCGAGAATACTCTTCTTCTTTCTCTATATAGATTTTCTCTCTATAACTTCTCTATATAATTTCTCTCTCTAGAGTTTGAAATTGAATTAAATAAGAAAATAATGAAGGAATGAGCTTATTTATAGGAAAATAGAATGCGTAGTAATTAATCCATGAGCGGTCCAGATTGATTTACTTTAATCGGCGGTCCATATTTAAAAGCAAAATCTTTTAAATAAAATATCATATATTCTATTTATATAAAAACATTTTACTTATCAAAACAATGCACTACTATCTGACACTATCACAAAACACTTTATGCAACACTATGCATAATAAAATATAATATATTACATTTATAGAATAACTTTAATAAAGTATTACATTTTATATAAAAAGATGTTTACATTTTATTACGTTAATAATACGAATAAAACAAAAGCGTCATTATCATTATAATAATTCATATTATTAATCGTGATAATGGAATCAAAGGTGAGTGACTTCTCACATAAGCGTCGATAATCGATCTGGTGTCTTCTTATGCGACCACACGTATTCTTGTACTTTTTTCTACAGGTAGTTCAACGATGTCAGCGGTAAAACTTCGTAGTTATTTGATAAAATATTTTTGTCGTTTTCTCGATCAAATGATAATTACATTGTGGGTCCACCAATGATTGGTAGTTGTGCGAATATATCTGAATATTCCTATTAAAACCAATCAATAATATTCCCTTGAGACCAATTTATCTACCCAATATAATATAACCTCTTGCATATTAAAAATTATTTCAAAATTTATATAAATACTACCATTTCATTTGACCATAAACTATTATCTCAAATTCACACAACAACAAATATTATTTATTTCCCAACCCAAAATTTAAATTTAGAAGCATAATAATTTTACGTTTTACTTGTATTTATAATATGAATAATTTTTTTTTACCCTCTCCAAATTTAACTCTTCTATTATTTACTCTCTTAAATTTATTAACTTACATATTTATCTATACACCTATACCTATAAAAAAAATTCAACAAGCTTAACAGGTCCTCAAAAGTTTATGTGATTACAATTTCCCCTCAAAAGTCGGAAGGTTTACTATTTTACAAGAAAATGATGAGTTAAATGACTAGAAAACCAATTAACGCAGTGTTGTGAATATTTAATTGAATTAATCACCGCAATTCCTTTTGAATATCTTTTATTTTTAAAAAATAATTCTCAAAAACCTATAATATATTTTAAGCTAGAGAAATAAAATATAAAATGTTTTTTATAAAAAAAATTCGTAAAGAATTTAATAAAAGCTATACACAAATATATCGAAAATAGCAACTACATTCTAAGTAAATATTCTTGTCCTCATTAAGAAAATATAAATAGAATAATGTTATAAAAGATATTAATATTACTAAAATCAAGAACAAAGATGATGATTAAGGGAGAAGAGCATTCTCATTTCATATATTGTAATTGTATATGTCTCTCACCCATCCTCTTAACAATGGTACTATTTATGGTTCAAGGATATCAATACTAAGAGGTTACAAAAATCAAAGGTCATGAGTTTCAAACCTTAAAGGATATGAGAGTTACAAAGCTTAAAGTTCATTACAATAAAGAGGGGTAGGAATGTATCTAGACATGGGTAAGAATGTATCTAGACATCCACACACAATGTATAATTTTATAACACTCCCCCTTGGATGTCTATTGTATAACCCTACGCATTGAAAGCTGCTGTGACGCCCCCAAAATTAGGTATATACGTCACCCATCTTGGGTCGCCACTTACATGGTACAGAATTTAAATACAACTTACTAATATAACTGTCGTATACAATACGACATAAACTGTAAGTTTGAATACAAATATTGTCTACTAGATATTATACAAACTCAAAAGGAGTCTTCATTACAATTATTATCACACTATTTCACGGAATAGTGAGGACTACTAATCTATCCTCGGACCATTACTCGTTCTCAGACTAAGTCCCGGCTATATTCTCATTTCCTGAAGAGAAAAGTGAAAGAAAGGGTGAGCTCAACTAGCCCAATAAGAAATATTATAACTAAGATAATGCAGAATAAATTATCAATAGTCTTCAACAATGTTAAACTGATAAAATACAATAGACAACCAGTTTAACTGCATCATAATATGCAATCCATTAAAAGAGTCAAGTAGAAAATAAAGTCTACTATCTTTTAGGTTTTAAAAGGTTTTCATCAATTTTTATCACTAAGACTCAGTTTAATGAATAAACCACAATATCTAATCATCCCTGTACCATGGTCAAGGATTTTCATCAATTATCAATGGTCATGACTATACCGAATCACCCCTGGTCATAATCATACCAAAAACTATCCATCATTTGCATTCTGGACCATTTGAACTTTTGTCACATCATTTATAACAAGCCGCTGATTATCTTAGAATGATCCTGTCATAATCATACTAAGTTAATCTATGCACGTAAGCCAAAGATAACATAATATAACATGAGGATGATGACAATGACATAATAATTCAATAAAATAAGTTCACGAATTAATTTATTCAGGAACCTATAACATCCAAACTGTCAACATGATACTGCTTTGTAGAGTAAAAATTCAAGAATGCTCAGAAGAATATTTTCATGAAAAGATACTGGATGAAGCATAAATATCAAGAATATTCTACTAATTTCATGGAGTATTGAAGTCAAAGTTTTAACCAATTGGGTATAATAAAGAATGGAATAACAAAGGAAATCACCATGCATGCGGTACTTCACATAGACAGGTTATTCCAACAGAATAATAATAACGGAACCAGGTCGGGTAAAATTCACAATCGAGCGGGATGTTCCAACGAGAATAATAAAGATGGAACCGGATCACGTGTAAAACACACGATATGATATTCCAACGAGAATGATAAAGAGCGGACCGGTCCTGTAAAACACGCATGTGATGTTCCAATGAATAATTATAAAGATTTTAACCAGTCCTGTAAAACACATGAGCGAGGATGTTCCAATGAAATAATAGAAGAATGTCACCAAGTATAGGGTAAACCACATATCTGATTATGTATAGGGTATGCAGCGTATCTGAGTTATTCAACAGAATAATAAAGAATGGAATAACGAGAGGATTTCACCAGTATATGGGTATCTGCTGTGATACAAAGTTATTCCAATGTAATAATAAAGAATGGAATAATGAAGTTCTCTTCATGAATAAGAAAGAATAACACCCCTTACTGAGTACAACAAATAATACCCTTACCTTTGAAAGAAATCGGATATAGGAGTAGTAGGAAGCGGACTTCTCTTCTTCTTTCTCTCTATAGATTTTCTCTCTATAACTTCTCTCTATAATTTCTCTCTATAATAATGGCTCTAAAGCTTTGGTGAATTGGTGAGAAATGAAGAAGAATGAGCTTATTTATAAAAAGCGAAAGTGGCTCTTGGTCTTAATGAAGGGTCAAAATGACTCTTGGTAATATCGAAGAGACAACTACTATTTGTGAAGGGGTAACTCTTGGTAATACTAGAAGGACAAGATTACTATTAAAATCTTAAATCAACGATCCTTATTGATTTTACTATTATAATTTCATCCAACGGACTGAAAAATTAGCACATGAATAGTAGCTCGTGAATAGTAACTCATAAATAGTAACTCGTGAATAGTAACTCATGAATAGTAACTCCGACACAAAAAGTGTCCCAAATACTCGAGTGAACAATATAACCTCCAGACATCAATTACCATCGAAATAAATGTTTAACACAAATAATTTCAACACAATGGAACTATCAAATTCATCTTTAATCAACACGAACTTATCCATCATTAATATCATAACTCACAATATTTAACAACCAGTCGTTTCCTAGGAAGAGAGGGGCTTTCCAATAAGGATTTCTCCCTATCATGCGCATTGATTAGGTGACCAAACCTCTCGATGTAACTTCTAGACATTGTAAATATTGCAATTTAATAATGTGAATAACTTTGTCGTCTCAATTATTGATTTAATAAAATAACATATTATGCATACGAATCTTGTGACAATAATTGAATCAATAATATAGAGAGATATGATCGTGAATTCTTCAGAAGCAATAATGCAAGTATAACCGGTGACTTCTTACGTAAGCATCAATAATCAATACCGGTGCTACTACTATGCAACCACGCGTATTCTTCATATTTTTACTATCGGGTAGTTCAACAATATCAACGGTAAAACCTCCGTAGTTATTTTCATAAAATATTTTTGTCGTTTCTAACTTCGGACGGTTCTTCCTGTTAAGGGTCCACCAATGATTGTGTCATCGCATCTGAATATTCCCCGACAAAAAGAATATTCCCCACCAATCGAATATTATATAACAACTTGCATACTTTGCAAAATTTTTAAATACTACCCCCAACTATAACATTATCTCAAATCCACACCTTAATATTCAAAAAAAATATTTCGAGAAATTTAAATCTTTATTTATAAAATCTGGGGTCTCACAGCTGCCTCATTAAAAACCTTATCAGGAAAAATCCAATTGAAAAAAAACCTTGGTTAAGGGAAAAAGAGTGCAGCGCGTATTAGCTCCCCCTCATGAATATATCCTTAAGTCCTTCAGCTGTCACATTTCAATATTGTGACGCAATCTTTCAAATGTTGCCGTTAGTAATGCCTTGGTGAATAAATCTGCTAGATTATCTTTTGATCGAATTTGTTGAACATCAATGTCACCACACTTATCAAGGTCATGTGTGAAAAAGAATTTCGGTGAGATATGCTTTATTCTATCTCCTTTGATGTATCCTCCTTTTAATTGAGCTATACATGCAGCATTGTCTTTATACTGAATGGATAAAGTTCTTTTGTAGCAATTTTTTAAGAATATGCCTCGTTAAAAATATTACCAAATAAAAACCCAGTGGAAAAAAATTTGGCGAAGGACAAGAGTACAATATTCTTGTATAACTTCTAGTGCCTTGGGATTTCTTCATTAAAACCTTGCAAATGAAAACCTAGTGGGAAAAAACCTTAGCGAAGGAAAAAGAGTACAATCAGCACATATCCTTTTTACTCCCCTTCATAAGTACATAGAATTTTCATTGTTCATGGTAAAAATATTATTAAGTCAAAGTATGCCAATATTGTGCACCATCTTCTTCAAAATCATAGTTGGTAATGACTTAATGAATATATCAACCAAATTATCACATGATCAATATTGTCATTCTTCTGGAGCTCATGTGTATAAAATAATTTTGGTGCAATATGCTTGGTTCTATCACAATGGATTAAATAATCTCAATTAAATCAATAGTCTCACGAAGATAACGTAAAATATGTTTAATTTCATTATAATATCTTCGAGTTGGTGCATAACTATACATTGCTAGTAAGTTAACTGCAAATGTTATATCAGGTCTTGTCAAATTTGCAAGATACATCAAAGTACCAATTATATTAAGATATAGTACTTCAGGACCAAAACACCAATTTCACAAAGATATGGTACTTCAAGACCAAAAGTTTATTAATCATTTTCTTGTGGTCAAAACGGATATTTCTTGATATCATGTGACCAACCCATCATTGGAGTACTCAAAGGATTAACATTATCCATTTAAAGTTACTTCAGGACTTTTTCTATGTATGTTGATTGATGAACAAGAATTCCATAGTTCAATTTGTATCTAAAACAAAAATTTGTCTTACCAATATCTTTCATCTTAAATTAGTTGTTTTTGTTGACTCTTCTGGAGCAAGATCTTTCATCAATAAATACAATAATAATAACAAATTCAGATTATGATCTTTTGATAAAAATGCATGCACAAATTGGATTATTCTCAAATCATTCTTTCAAAAGATATCCACTCAAGCAATTATACCACAATATGCATCTGGATTGCTTTAACCTATATAAAGATCTTTGTAGCTTAATAGAATACATGTTTTGAGATGTAGAATTATATGCTTCAGGCATTTTATATCCTTCAGGAATTTTCATGTAGATATAATTATATAATTGTGACGCCCCCAAAATAGGTCCATTCCATCCAACCCATTCTGAGTCGCCAAATACATGGTACAGAAATAACTACAACTTTATTAATACATTTGTCGTGCAAAATACGACAACATATATCTTCATGAAGTTTAAATACAATTATTGTCTTCTAGACAATATACATACCCAAATAAATCCTCATCACAATTATTTATACATTATTTTACAAAAATGGTGAGGACTACTAAACAACTCTCTCTGTAACCTTCATTCCATACCCCGACTAAGTACTCATTACATTCTCGCCTCCCGAGAAGAAAAATGGAACAACAAGGAAAAGGGTGAGCTCAACTAGCCCAATAAGAATATTATGACTAAGATAATATATACAACAAATTATTGTTAGTCTTCAACAGGAAAATCTAATAGAATACAATAGATAAACCGGTTTTAAATCAACAATGCAGTGAAACAACAATTTATTAGAAGAGTTAAATAGAGAATGCAAACTACTATCTTCTATATATGAATTTAAAAGTTCATCGTCGATATTTTATCCTGTAACATCAATCAATATATATCTGGAATCAAATATTCATCTTTTTACTACTGAGCCAAAGATATTCATCACCGGGTCATGTTCATCTAAACACACTGCTCATCTTTGCACTACGCCACAAAGATATTCATCGAAAATCATTCATCTTTACTCACTACAGGCCAAAGATATTCAATAATATAATCATTTAAGGCGAGGATGATGAAAATATTTTTAAAAAACGAATCCAAAGAAACAAAATGACAAGGATTTAGGATTAAGGATTCGTACTTTGTTTTATCCATGTCCAACAATACCTCAAAAATAATCATAGTGGTGTAAAATTCAAGAATGATCAAACATGGATACAATCAAAGCTAGTATCCAGAATAGATATTTTGGACGAAAAGAAGAAATTTTATTTTTCGGTGAATAGTGCCGTATTCGTGAATAATGTCGTATACGTGAATAGTAACTCCAACACCAAAAGATAGAAATTTCATAAAAAAACATCTTCACGCTTCGTGAATAGTACTCGTGAATAATAACTCGTGAATAGTAACTTTCGCTGAATAAGAACTCATGAATAGTAACTTGTGAATAAAGAACTCATGAATAGTAACCCCGACATGAAAAAGTTCCAAATTTGATAAAAAGTTCCAACCAATATTTCGGCATAATGATATTGAAGAAATAATATCATTTTCGAATAAAATAACATCCTTTACCTCGAAAGAGCAGATCTTAGTTGAAACAGGATATAGGCTATGACTTGAACTTGCATAGTATAGCAATACTCAAAGTATACTCAAAATACTCACAAGAATACGCTTTCGATAATATAGAGAGAAAAACTTCGATTTAAATTGTGATTTTCAATTCTAACCTAAGCACCTATTTATAGGAAAATCTTAGAACACAAAGCGAAAAAATTTAATATAATATATTATTAATAATAAATTTTCTTACGCCTCTTTAAATCAGATCCAAACATTTCCCACATGCCAACCTTCTAGAAAAGTAATAAAAAACGTTTTTCATAAAATAAATAATTAAAACTTACAAAAATCAATTATTTGAACTTGAACTTCAATAATTCATAATAAATAGGCCTTTTATCAGAAAATTCGACTCTCGCAACTTTTTATAGGAAATTCAATTATCTACAACTTTGAAGAAGAAAGTTTTTCCAAATTCCAAACAAAAATTGACAAAAATCCACAAACCAAGCGATTTTACAAAGTATAATCAAATTTCAAATCGAGAAATGGGGTCCATTTGACACACAAAAACATGTGTTAATCATTTAATGCCACAAAATACTCTTCCTCCTCATATACTCACATATCGCACATTCATTATAAAAATATCACCGTTAATATATTATTAAAATAATATATTTAAATGAATTATTTTATCGAAAAAAGATAAAATATTAATTTTCAACAATTGTCACATTAAAAATTTTCTCCATCTATATCCACATAAAATCAATATTTTTCTCATCATATAAATCAATAATTAATTATTCACAAATAATATTACGAGAATCACGATCTTGGCAACCGTGCGGGTTCCGGGAAAGAGGGGCTTTTCATAAGGATATCTCTTCATGGCGCATGATTAGGTGACCAAACCTCTCCTTAGATGAACTTTCTAGACATTGCCAATAATGTTACCCAATAATATTATTCGGATAATATGAATTATTGCTCTGAGATAATAGAAAATATTGTGTAATGACAATTTATTGAAACAACAATAATATAAAATATCAATGTAGCAATTATTGAATCAATAAAATAAAATACTGAACAGTAATTAATGTAACAATTATTGAGTAGTGCCTTTTTACGTAAGAATCAATAATTGGTGCAATACTGCATGTATCTTCTTGTTCAACAACGCGTATTAGTGTGTTTTAACCAATTTGTATTCCAACGGTATTACTTGAGAATAACTACGCCATTATTTATAAACAACTTATATTTCTCGTTTTCTTCATCCAATTACTTTCCATTATGGGGCCCACAAAAGATCAAGTCGTCATTTAAATATTCCCAGATAGCAAGAGAATATTTCACGACCAAACGAATATTCCCTTTGACAATGAATATTTTATAACCACTTGCTTATTCAAATATTTGCGTATTTTACCCATAACTATCCACATTAATCAAATCAACCCTTACTATTTCAAAATAATAAATAGAGGAAATTCCATTTTATTAAAAAAAAATCGGGGTCTTACAATAATGATCCATATAGATATGATGTAACAACATCCATTAATTTCTCTTTCTACCAAGCTAATTAAAAATCTGAATGTAATTGTGTCCATTACAGGATCATATATTTCTTCACAATTAATACATGTCTCTGCGAAGAAACCTTGTGCTACAAGTTGCACTTTGTACCATATAATTTCATTTTTCTTATTTCGTACAAATACCCATTTGTATTCAACAGGCATTACACCTTTTAGGTGTTCTTGGACTCTGAGTCCAAAAATTTCACATTTACTTAGTGAATTTAATTCTGCTTGAATCGCCTCTTTCTACATTGGCCAAATATTTCTACATTTATCAACAATTTTTGGTTAATATATATGATCATTACTTCTGGTAATAGCCATAGCAAATTTATATGAAAATATGTTGTCGACAACGATTTTATTTCTATCCAATATATACATCTCCTGTATATACATAATGTATCGAGATCTCGTTATTTTCAGGTACCTGGTCCTCTTCAGGGGATAACTCATCCTCTTTAGGGGATAACTCTTCAAGAGTTTTATTTACTAGAGATTTTTGTTCATAAGTTTTGGATAGATTGATAAAATTTGTAGCCTGTTTCATGGGTATAGCCTCTTTATAGGCTGCAACTTGTTTTTCTTGTACTTTCTTCTTCTGGGATTTTTTTTTTAAAACACCGATAGGTCTTCCACGCTTCAGGTGTGGTTTTGATTCATTTGTTGCTGTATAAACTTATTTTTCTACAGGGACTTCAATCCATATTAGAGTATTAGCAGCTAGAATGTGATATATCATTATTTTCTTATTATCGGTGAATAATTTTGGTAATTGTTTTGCAATTCATTGCAAATGAATAATCCTTTGAACTTCTAGTTATATTGATTTGTATAAGGATCAAGATTAAATAACGTTGAAACATTCCAATTAATCTCCCTTCGTGCTTCATGCAATGATCTTACGTCGTGCTTCAGACAACGACTTTTCTTCCCCTAATGGTGGGAAGACTATTAAAATAACAATCCTCAAAATATACTTTAAAAATATCACTCTGAATTCTTTCTTAGAAAGATGAACACCAAATAACAATAATTAAATGTGATAATTTGGTAATTAATTTACTTTGATATAATCAACAGGTAAAAGAATCTTCTGGTTCTTTAAGGGATGTTCATGGGAGTTTTCAATAATTCAATGATCATTATTGATCCTAGATGATTATGCCAAGACATAAAAATATTTGGATCCGAACACTTATGGTGTATTGCACACTTCTGGTGTATTACAACATTTGTTTCAACTATTCTCATTTTAGTATAATATATCCCAGAAGAGAAAATATACAGTTTTTTTTAATATGAGCTTCTGGCCCGATACTATTGATGTAATATAAAGAAATTCTTCACTGCCTTCAATATTGGTTTCAATATGATAACCATTATAATGTATATCCTTAAAATTGAGCAAATTTCTGTTTGTCTCAGAAGAATATAAAGAATCATCAATACAAAGTTTTGTGCCCTTTAAAAACATTATAATCGCTCTTCCAGAGACTTTAATTAAATTTGATGAATAATCACTCTTCAAGAGTCTTCAATTATGTTTGATGAATAATCGCTCTTCTAGAGCCTTTAAAGTTTGATGAGCTTCTGGCCCATACAACTTCATATATGCAAAACATAAATTTAACTTTATTACTTGAAACATAAATAAAATATATAATAAAAAATACTTATTATAATGAAATAAAAATAATTAATTGGTATAAACATTTCTATCAACATATCATTAAGGAAACTATAGATATCAAAATTAGTTATTTTCATTCCATTTGAAAGTCAAAATAATTCATGGGATCTTCAGGATCATTATGATCAATAAAGTTTATTTCAATTCCATTTCCTTTTCTTTTATGGAGTCTTGATACAAATCTACCAAATGTTTAGGAGTACGACTGGTACATTCCCTTTTATATATTGATTGTTCTTTTCAAGTCCACTACCACAACTATAACCATAATTTCCTCTATGATTATCAAATGAGGTTTCATTTGATAATAGAAATGTAATAGAATCGGTTGTGTGAGATTGTTGGTTTTTTCAGCAAAAACTCATTATTTTGTACAACCACTAGAAGAAATGATATCACTTCTAGGAATATAATTTCCTTTATCGCTTCAAGGAATATATTCTGAACTTACACTCATAATATTGCTACTACAGGAGCATATTCGAGGCATGAAATATAGTAAATATTTTTTCAAACATGTCTTTATCAATATTTTTTTTTCATGAATATTATAGCAAATAATAATTAATTTTACATGATCCTGCAGGAATGCATGATTGCCAACTTTAATTGTATTTCCAAGGTTCTTTGCCTTTATATGAATCTCAGCATCAAGATTCCATTATAAATAATTTTTGCTCGATATAAATCAAGGGCAACAAATTCAAATTTATAAAATTTGAATATTAAATAACAAAACTTAATTCAACATCAGTAGTAGTAGTGAAAAGTACGAATAATACAACACTATAAAGTAGTAGCACATTGAACAGTGTGTAACTAGTGAACAATATAATTTATAACAAGACCTTATCAAACATACCAACTGTGACGCCCCCAAAATAGGTATACAACACCCATTCTGAGGCCAAATACATGGTACATAAAGCAAACTACAACTTCAATAATACAATTGTCGTGCAAAATACGACAACACATACTGTGAGTTTAAATACAAATATTGTCTTCTAGACAATATCCACACTCAAATAAGTCCTCATTACAATTATTCAAACACTATTTTATAGAAATAGTGAGGACTGCTAAAACATCTTTCTAGAACCATCACTCCATACCCGATTAGATCCTCAAGTATGTTCTCACCTCACGAGAAGAAAAATGGAACAAAAAGGAAAAGGGTGAGCTCAACTAGCCCAGTAAATAATATTATGACTAAGATAATATACAACAAATTATCATTAGTTTTCAACAGGAAAAATCTGATAAAATATAATAGACAACAAGTTTTAGATCAACAACTGCAAATGAAACAACAATCCATTAGAAGAGTCAAGAGAGAAATGAGTTCTACTATTTTCTAAGATTTAAAAGTCCATCATCAATATTTTATCCTCGTAACAACAATCAATATACATCTTTAATCAAATATTCATCTTTGCACTACTGGGCCAGATATTCATTTGTATCACCAAATTAGTCATGTTCATCTCAACACCTGTTCATCTTTGCACTACGGGCCAAAGATATTCATCAGTTAATCATTCATCTTTGCACTACAGGCCAAAGATATTCAGTAATATCATAATTTAGGACTGAGGATGATGAAAAATATTTTAAAGAAAACGAATCCAGTGAGACAGAAGGACAAATAGTAGGGATTCGTATAACAGTTTATCCAAGATCAATAATACTTCATAAATACTAATTTTGAAGTAGAATTTAAAAATAAAGATCAAAACATGGATACAATCAAAGATAGTAACCATAATAGACATCTTGGACAAAAAGAAGAAAATTTTATTTTTTCGGTAAATAGTGTCGTATTCGTAAATAGTGCCGTATACGTGAATAGTATCGTATACGTGAATAGTAACTCCGACACAAAAAGTTTCAAATTTGATAAAAACGTTCACCAATATTTTGGCATAATGATATTGAAGAAAATAATATCATTTAAGAAGAAAATAACATCCCTTACATCAAAATAACGGTACTTTTGATCGGAATATCGGATAGAAAGCCGAAGGAAACTTGTACCGAACAGCAACTCTCAAAGTATATAAATTGTGACGCCCCCAAAATAGGTCCATTCCATCCAACCCATTCTGAGTCGCCAAATACATGGTACAGAAATAACTACAACTTTATTGTTACAACATATAAACTGTGAGTTTAAATACAATTATTGTCTTCTAGAAAATATCCACACGCAAATAAATCCCCATCATAATTATTGATACATTATTTTACAAAAATGGTGAGGACTACTAAACAACTCTCTCTAGAACCTTTATTCCATACCCCGACTAGTACTAGCTACATTCTCGCCTCCTGAGAAGAAAAATGGAACAACAAGGAAAAGGGTGAGCTCAACTAGCCCAGTAAAGAATATTATGACTAAGATAATATATACAACAAATTATCGTTAGTCTTCAACAGGGAAAAATCTAATAGAATACAATAGACAACCAGTTTTAAATCAACAACTGCAGCGGAAACAACAATTTATTAGAAGAGTTAAATAGAGAATGCAAACTACTATCTTCTATATATGAATTTAAAAGTTCATCGTCGATATTTTATCCCTGTAACATCAATCAATATATATCTGGAATCAAATATTCATATTTGCACTACAGCCAAAAGATATTCATCACCGGGTCATGTTCATCTAAACACTGCTTCATCTTTTGCACTACGGGCCAAAGATATTCTTCAAAATCATTCATCTTTGCTACTACAGGCCAAAGATATTCCATAATATCATCATTTAAGATCAAGATGATGAAAATATTTTTAAAGAAACGAATCCAAAGAAACAAAATGACAAGGATTAAGGATTAAGGATTCGTACTTTGTTTTATCCACGTCCAAAAATACCTCAAAATAATCACATTGGTGTAAAATTCAAGAATGATCAAAACATGGATACAATCAAAGCTAGTATCCAGAATAGATATTTTGGACGAAAAGAAAATTTTTATTTTTCGATGAATAGTCTTGCCGTATTCGTGAATAGTATCAGTATCGTGAATAAAGGCCATATCGTGAATAGTAACTCCGACACCAAAAGTTCCAAATTTGATAAAAACTTCAGATCAATATTTCAACATAATGATATTGAAGAAATAATATCATTACGAAAAAATAATAATATCCCTTACCTCACAAAGACAGTACTTCTAGTTGAAACACCGGATATTGACTATAACTTGAACTTGCACCGTATAGCAATACTCAAAGTATACTCAAAATACTCACAAGAATACGCTCGATAATATAGAGAGAGAAAACTTCAATTTCTGGTGTGATTTTCAATTCTAACCTAAGCACCCTATTTATAGGAAAATGCTTAGAACACCAAAGTAGAATATTTAATATAATATTATTATTTATAATAAAATTTCCTACGCCTCTTAGAATTCAGCTCCTAGCATTTCCCACATGCTCACCTTCTAGAAAAAGTAATAAAAACGTTTTTCCAATTTAAAATATTTTAAACTTCCAAAAATCAATTATTTCGGAGCTTCAGAACTTAAATAATTCATAATAAATAGTTCTTTTATCAGAAAATTCGAATCTCGCGAGTTTTTATAGGAAATTCAATTCTCTACAACTTTGCAGAAGAAAGTTTTTCCAAATTCCAAACAGAAATTGACCAAAATTCACAAACGGGAGATTTTATAAGCTATAATCAAATTTCAGTCAATAAATGGGGTCCACCGACATGTTTAACATGTTTTAAACATTTATTGCAACAAAAATACTCTTTCTCCTCGTATACTCATATATCCCACATTCGTTGTAAAAATATCACCATTATTATATTATTAAAATATAATAATATATTTAAATGAAGTATTTTATCAGAAAAAGATAAAATTTCAATTTTCAACAATTGTCACATTAAAAATTTTTCTCCATCTATATCCACATAAAATAAATATTTTCCTCATCATATGAATCAATAATTATTTATTCACAAATAATATTACGAGAATCACAATATCGATGACCGAAAGCTTCCTTAAGAAGAGGGGCTTTCCAATAAGAATTTCTCCTTCTTGGCGCCAAGAATTAGGTGACCAAACCTCTCCTTAGACATAACTTTCTAGACATTGCCAATAATGTTATCTAATAATATTATTCAGATAATATGAATTATTGCATCGATAATGAAAAATACTGTGTAATGACAATTATTGAAACAACAACAATATAAAATATCAACGCAACAATTATTAAATCAATAAAATCTTTGAATAATTAATTCTCGTAACCATTATTGAGTAGTGCCTTCTTACGTAAGAATCAATAATTGGTGCAATACTGGTATCTTCTTGTGTTTTAACCAATTTAGTATTTTAACAAAGATTAATGATAATAACTACGCCGTTATTTTTAAACAACTTATATTTGTTGTTTTCTTCATCCAATCGCTTTCCAAGTATGGGGCCCACACATGGTCTACCGCTTGAGTAAATGCGAATATTCCCCGGCGATCTTTAATATTCCACGACCAAACGAATATTCCCCGACAACAATGAATATTTTATAACCACTTGCTTATTTTGAAATATTTGCGTATTTTACCCCTAACTATCCACATTAATCAAATCAACCCTTACTATTTCAAAATAATAAATAGAGAAAATTAAATTCCATTAATAATAAGTTGGGGTCTTACATAAATACTCACTAAAATACGCTCGACAATATAGAGAAAAAGAAAACTTGTTTCTAGTGTGATTTTCAATTCTAACCTAAGCGTCTATTTATAGGAAAATGCTAGAACGCCATAGGAGACTAAAATAATAAAATAATATTATTAATTACACCAACCTCTACGCATGCTTTGTTGACAAATAATACCAGACCATCTTTGAACAATTTTCAAAGAAATTTCAAATTGTTGTCAAACAAGAGTGGTTCCCACCCATAATTTAATAAAAATCATTTTATTTTTTGAAACTTCAGTAATTCATAGAAAATAGCTCGTTTATCAGAAAAATACGAATTTTATGTCCATTCTGCCTGAAATTGAATTCTCTACAACTTTGTAGCTTTAAGTTTTTCCAAATTCCAAACATAAAATATCCGAAATCTACAAACGGATGATTTTTAATACCACTACACCTACAAAATACTGATAAAACACCTCAGCATTAATTCCTTCATTTTTATCCACATAAAAATAAATATATCCATCATTTATATCCACATAAAATAAATATTTCTTTATCATATAAATCAATAATTAATTATTCACAAATAATATTACAGAATCACAATTATGACAACCAGGCCGTTCCCAGGAAAGAGGGTGTGACGCCCCCAAAATAGGTCCATTCCATCCAACCCATTCTGAGTCGCCAAATACATGGTACAGAAAATAACTACAACTTTATTACAACATTTGTCATACAAAATACAACAACACATATACTGTTAGTTTGGATACAAATATATACCAACTGTGACTCGTGTCTCAACTGTAATGTGACAAATGTCCCATCAATGGACAGTACCTCACAGTTATACCTACATAAAGGTATAATCAAAAATTGTTTTAGAAATTAGAATCTTTAGGAAGTGCTCAAGGAAACCTTCGTACATGGGAGGCCATGCTTCTAGGTTATGATAGATATCATATGGCCACAGAATTATCCTTGGTTGACCCAATAGACCCCAAAAAAAATGAGAAGATTACTATCATATTCTTCCCAATGGTGAGTCTTCTCTTGCCATATCATTATCTTCACTGTCTTTAAATGAGAATTATCCTTCAAACAAACATAAAGATTATATAGTAGTAGTGCTCAGTAAATATACTCAAAGAAGTGGATGAAACAACCCATCTTTTATGATGACACGAGGTTGTATGTCATTAGACATCTTGTATGATAGTGGCAAAACACCTTCCAACGTTGGGTTCGCCTCACCTAGTTGATTCACCAAATAAAACTATTAAATGATGACCACCGCTTCTATTCCTCATTACCCCAGCTCACCCAAATTTACACTCTTATTACACGAAAGGAATTGTGAAGCAAAAGGGTGAGCACAACTAGCTTCAAGAAAGAATATCATGACTAAAGATAATTAATTATCAATAGCCTTCATCAGTAATAAATCAGAGATTTAGAACATATGGTAGATGATAAAACTTTTCAACTATAATTGCAGTGGAATGAGCAATCCATTAGAAGAGTTAAATAGACCATAATGTCTATTATCCTCTCCATGTTAAAAGTCCACCAACAATGTTTTATCCCTGTAACATCAATCAACAGTTCATTTCCACAATCATATGAATAGCTCATAATCATAATTGTGATTCTAAATTCCTCTTAGCACTCTGTGGCGAAGATAATTTTCATCACCGCTCTTTACACGAAACATCAAAGATCATGGTTATACCAAACCACGCCTGCTCATAATCATACTAATTAATCCATCTTTTGCACTACGGGCCAAAGATATTCATCAACAGACCATCTTTGCACTACGGGCCAAAGATATTCATCAATAAGTCATCTTTGCACTACGGGCTAAAGATATTCATATCTCAACGAAATATATAATCATTTCAGAATTTATATAAACAATAATTATAACCATGTTGATCAATTCACCTTTGCATTTAAGCTAAAGATATTCAATTATAAATTCAATGGTCATGATCATACCAAATCCACAATTCAACTTTTCACTTTCTTGGCCAAAGAGAACCCTAGTCATGATCATACCAATAATCTATCCATCATTACACTCAAGTGAAAGAGAATTTCAACATCAGGGTTATAAAAATGTTATATATGATAATAAAAATAATATGATAAACAACTGCATTTAATTTCAAGAGCAATATTCATAAATCAAATGATAATTTGGTCAGAAAAAAAAACCAATTTTTGTCGTGAATAGTACCCGTGAATAGTAACTCATGAATAGTACTCCGTATTCGTACATAGTACCGTATAAATAAATAATGTCATGTAAATAGTGCCTTATACATGAATAGTGTCGTATACGTGAATAGTGTTGTATACGTGAATAGTAACTCCGACTCAAAAAGGTAGAAATTTCACAATAAAATTCATACCAATATTTCAGTATAATGATATTGAAAGAATAACATCATTATAAAGAATATAATATCCCTTAATATCCCTTACTATCCCTTACCTCAAAAGAGCAGCACTTCTGACTGGATATCGGATATGACGCTGAAGGAAACTTGCACTGAAGAATGGCAACTCACCAAGTATCTAAATACTCACAAAAAACACTAGATAATCTAGAGAGAGAAAGAGAGAAAACTTGTTTCTGGTGTGACTTTCAATTCTAACGTAGCCCTCTATTTATAGAAAATATTATACGCCAAAGCGGACTTAACTGCAACTCAGTGGCTTTATCTGCTACTATTCCCACCCACCACATTTGAAAATTCAATTGAGCACATTTCTCACCTACCAAAAGTGCGGCCCACCAATTCTAGAATTTTCCACCAAAATCATTTATAACCTAATTTCCTAATCACCACCTCTTAAAATTCATAACAAATTATACGCTCATTTTAATTCGCTCAAAATTTGTGGACATATACTAAACTTATATATGTATAACATATCCAAAAATTACAACGATCCAATCTAGTTGGATTAAATATTACAACTCACACAATAAAGTTTATATAATAACACGATTTGATCTTTTAATACCTCCAATCCGATAAAATCTTGATAAAACACCTCAACATTAACTCCTTCATTTATAACCACATAAATAAACCCATCATTTATATCCACATCAAATAAATATTTTCTTATCATATAAATCAATAATTAATTATTCACAAATAATATTACGTAATCACAATTATGATGACGGGCATCTGTTCCTCGGAAAGAGGGGCTTTCGATAAGGATTTCTCCTTACTGGCGCGCAATTAGGTGACCAAACCTCTCATTAACAGAACTTTCTAGACATTGCCAATAATGCTATCTAATAATATTATTCCAAATAATATTAATTATTGATCCGATAATGGAAAATATCATGCGAAGACAATTATTGAAACAATAATAATATAAAATATCAACGCAAAGAATTATTGAATCCATAAAATAAAATATTGAATAAGAATTTCTTTGTAACAATTATTGAGTAGTGCCTTCTTACGTAAGGATCAATAATTCAACAATATCGCAATACTGTATCTTCTTTGTGAAACCACGCGATTCACGTATTTTAACCACCGGTATTCCAACAAATGATTATTAGTGAATAACTACGCCGCTTATTCAATTTTGTCATTTTCTTCTTCCGACGAGTTATCCGCTATGGGGCCCACAAATATCTGCGCCATCGCATTTAATATTCCCCGGCGAAAAGAATATTCCACGACCAAAACGAATATTTCCTTTACAATAATGAATACTTTATAACCACTTGCATATTTTGAAAAAAAAATTCATATATCACCCTTAACTTTAACTTTTATCAATTTAACCATTTCTTGAATAGAAAAATGAATACTTTTATTTCATAAAATTTGGGGTCTTCTGAAGGGGCTTTCGATAAGAATTTCTCCTTCTTGGCGCAATTAGGTGACCAAACCTCTCCTCGATGTAACTTTCTAGACATTTACCAATAATGCTATCTAATAATATTATTCAAATAATATGAATTATTGATCCGATAATGGGAAATCTTGTGCGTTGATAATTATTGAAACAACAATAATATAAAATATCAACGCAACAATTATTGAACCAATAAAATAAAATATTGAACAGTAATTACTGTAACAATTATTGAGTAGTGCCTTCTTACGTACAAATCAATAATTCAACTATACTGTGCAATACCGTGTGCTACTATGCAACTACGCGTATTACTGTATTTTAACCACCGGGTATTCCAACAGTGTTAACGGTAACAACTACGCCATTATTTGTAAAAACTCAAATTTGTCGTTTTCTTCATCCGACCGTTATCCGTTATGGGGCCCACAAATGGATGCGCCGTCGTACGAATATTCCCCGACAGAAAGAATATTCCACGACTAAATGAATATTCCCCGACAAAATGAATATTTTATAACCACTTGCTTATTTTGCAAAATTTTCACATTTCACCCATATCCAAAGCATTATATAAAATTAATACCTTATTAATTTAGAATAATGAATAGAGGAAAATTCACTTTTATTTATAATAAGTTGGGGTCTTACAGATATACACTATGTGTTAAAGCAACCACAACATTAAACATAATAAAGTACACTCCATTTGTAATGTTATCCAAGCGTGAAAGCGCGAATAGAAATAAGAAACAAGTTCTAAAAATGAACCAATCAATCCTTATATATAAATACAGCACAAAACTCAATTTCAAATCAATTGAAAAATTCACCGAGTCAACTCTTAATTAATTAAGAGTTAACTCGGTTATTTCTCCTAATCTGAGTCAATTTTAATCTTAATCGATTCATTTTCCTCTTTCGGCTGGCTTTTTCTATCATTTCAATCGATTTCTATAAATCCAATCTCCGTTGGTTTTCCCATCTCTTCATCTCCTCCCCTGTAAATCATATCTCTCATCTATTGATCACTAATGAATCAATCGGTTTGATTCCTTCTCTTCTCAATCGATTCCTCTTATTCATAGTCGACTGACTCATTCTCTTCTTCTCGATCGATTCCTTCTCTTCTTTCCCTCGATCGCTTCATCCATATAAACAATCACCTCTTCACTCACTTCTCTTCTTCAATCCTTGATGAAACCCTACTAAACGAAACTATATACTATACATGTGACGGAGGATTAGCCATGTGATCTAAGTGAATAATTCCCAACTTTCCGAATCGAAATCTTCCCTTCTGAGTAAAAAATATGAGCCCCATTATTTTTATCATCATCTCCTCATTCATCGCTTCAGGAGGAGATCTCATACTGGAATTAAAATTTTTCTTATTTTACTAACCTTTACATGAAATTAAATAGTTTTGCATAATTGTAAATTGTTTATTTTTACTTCTTCTTTTTTTACCCGAGGCAACCACCCCGTAATCGAGACAAAAAACTTGATGTGCAAAAAAATAGAATCCCTAACAATACAGGAAGATATGAAAGAGGGTGAAGATTATGATGAGGAAGGACTCCCAAAGATACCTTTACGAACGCCTTAAAATACTCTCTATGGATCCTATTCACGAAATTGTATGCTTCTCCTCCAACATCTTAATGAGTCTACATCTTTTATCAAGCATCTTGAGAGTTGAGAATCAATTGTGCACGAGCTTATCTATCCTTAGAAGAGTTCGAGAGAGAATTTGGGCTTTCATAAGTTACCCTATTGCGTTAATTTGAAGTTGGATTGTGCAATTTGGTGACTCTTATCGCGTTAATTTGTAGCCTTTATATTTGTGTGCAATTTGGTGAATCTATGGCATCGTTTGAAAAAATCTCACGATCCGCAAACCCAAATTGCTTTCAAATCGTTGGCTTCCAACCCAGAGAAGCTTCTCCAATACACAATTTACGTAAAGGTACCCACTTCCCTTCTCATCAATTGAATCCATCGAAAATACCATATAATTTGTAATTGTGTTGAGCTAAAAAACTAAGAAGCTTACGCTTTCGATAAAGTGCTTGATAAAAGTCCCGATTAAAAAACATGATATGATTTTATTGCGATTTTTTCATTATTCATTGCAATTTGTTTTGTTTGATGATTATTACCTGTTTATTTCTCTGCATAAATTTCATGGAATTACTCCTTTTACTCTCCCCAAATCTTATTTTTTGTTATTCAAATTTGACCTTGAGTTGATTGTTGGTTTTCTATAATAACTGTTATGTATAATATGACAGTATATGTAAGACCCCAACTTTTTGAATAAAGATTAAATTTTCTCGAAATATATTTTTGAATATTATGGTGTGGATTTGATATAGTGTTATAGTTGTGGGTAATATTTACAAATTTTGCAAAGTACGCAAGTTGTTATATAATATTCGATTGGTCGGGGAATATTCGTTTTAACAGGGAATATTCGTACAACGGCACAATCATTAGTGGACCCCCACAACGAAATTATTGTCGGATTGAGAAAACGACAAAAATACTTTATGAAAATAACGGCGGAAGTTTTACCGTTAACTGTTGAGGAGCGAATGACACGAATGTTTTTAAGAGGTTTGAAACCGGAGATACGTCAATATCTTATTTCTCATAAACTGTGTTTGTACTCAGATGTTGTAAATAGGGCTCGATTATTGGAGCGCGCGATAACGAGTCAACGAACCAAGGGAAAGCGATTAAGCATGAAAAATACCGGATGTAATAAATATCAAAAAAGCGGTGACAACAAGCGTAGGAATCAACATGCTAGAAATGGTAACCACTTGGTGATAATCATGACCAAGACGGTAAAATGGACATTTCAAGAAAAGGAGATTCAACAATGATGGAAAGACGTCGGCTGACCAAAGAAGTGGTTAAGGAAGGAGAACGACCACCTATCATATGCTTCAAATGCGGAGGGGAGGGACATATCAGTCCAAACTGCGCGATGCCATCCAAAGCGTGTTATAATTGTGGAAGATAAGGTCACCTAGCCCAATTTTGTCATTCACCGAAGACAAGTTCAGCTAGGTTGGAGGCACCAAAGGCCGTCCCAGAAAAGTCAAAGCCGGTAGTGCAAGGGAGAGCGTTTGTTGTGACCTCCCAGAAAGCAAGGAACCCGAACGAGGTCATCACGGGTAAGCTTATCATAAACTCTAGAGAAGTTTATACCTTATTTGATATCGGTTCTGCCCATTCTTTTATTTCTCCTACTTGCGCTCAACGATTAAATTTGACTACAGAGAAATTAGACTTTGACTTATCTATTGAAACTCCATTAGGAGAAACCTTCATTACATCCACTGTTTATAAGTCTTGTTTGATTCAAATCAAGAAACATACGTTACACAGTCGATCTTATCTCCTTAAAAATACTTGCATTTGACGTGATTCTAAGGATTGATTGGTTAACTACTCATCATGCTAAAATTGATTGTTTTCGTAAGGTTGTTAGCTTTCATATTCCTAATAAACCTATTATGTAATTCAAGCGACCAAACCATTAAAATCAATCACTGTCATCTCAAGCCATAAAGCTATTCGTTTATTGAAAAATGGATGTCAAGCTTTCTTAGCTCATGTCACGGATTTAAACAAAAATACGTCAAATTTGAAGGATATTTCTATTGTTAATAAATTTCCTAATGTATTCCCTGAAGAACTTCCTGGCCTGTCCCCAGAGCGTGAAGTTGAATTTTGTATCGACCTTGAACCCGGTACAAAACCCATTTCCAAAGCCCCCCATATCGAATGACTCTATTGAACTTCGAGAGTTAAAGACCCAACCGCAGGAATTGTTAGACATTGGTTTCATTCGTCTGTCGTCGCCTTGGGGTGCTCCTGCTCTATTCGTGAAGAAAAAAGATGGGAGTATGCGACTTTGTATTGATTATCGGGAGTTGAATCATGTCACCATCAAAATAGGTACCCATTGCCACGTATTGATGACCTGTTTGATCGATTACAAAAGCAATTTTTTCAAAGATCGATCTTCGTTCTGGATATCATCAGCTGAAGGTTAAAATTGAGGATATTCCAAAGACTGCCTTCAGAACTCGGTACCATGGAGTTTAACTTGTCAAAGAGTCAAGGCGGAGCATCAAGTACCAAAAGGTCCATTGCAACCACTTGAAATTCTAGAATGGAAGTGGGAGAACATTACCATGGATTTCGTTACCGGTCTTCCCAAAGTTTCTCAAGGCATAGATGTGATTTGGGTCATTGTTGATAGATTAACCAAGTCTGCTCATTTCTTACCGATACGAGAAACTTATACACTTGAACGTCTTGCTCGTATGTACATAAACGAGGTTGTAAGATTGCATGGTATGCCAGTATCCATAGTTTCTGATCGAGACCCAAGATTCACTTCAAGATTTTGGGTTAGTTTGCAAAAAGCTGTGACGCCCCCAAAATTAGGTATACATCACCCATCTTGGGTCGTCAGATACATGGTACAAAATTCTAATACAACTTACTAATACAACTGTCGTGTACAATACGACAAAACATAACTGTGAGTTTGAATACAATTATTGTCAACTAGAGATTATACAAACTCAAAAGGAGTCCTCATTACAATTATTAACACACTATTTCATAGAATAGTGAGGACTACTAATGCTATCCTCCTGACCGCCACTCCTTTCCCAACTAGTCCTCGCTATGTTCTCATTTCACGAAGAAAACGGTGAAAGAAAACGGGTGAGCTCAACTAGCCCGATAAGATATATTATGACTAAGATAATGCGTAATAAATTATCATTAGTCTCGAACAATGTTAAACCGATAAAATATAATAGACATCAAGTTTAATCTGCAGGTGAACAAGCAATCCATTAAAAGAGTCAAGTAGAAAATAAAATCTACTATCTTTTATGATTAAAAGGTTTTTCATCACCGTTATCATTGGGACTCGAACAATAAATAATCCACATCATCGAATCACCCTCGCGCACTACGGCCAAGGATATTCTTTAGTATCACGACCACAATTATCCATACCTACGGGCCAAGAATATTTGTGTATTCATTAATGGTCATGATCATGCCAACAACTGTCCATCAATGCACTACGGGCCAATGAGAACTTTTACCACATCATTTGTAACATTACGGTCATGATTACACCGAATAATCCCTGGTCATAATCATACCAAGTCCATCTATGCACTACAGGCCACAGATGACTTTCAACAAAATATAAACATGAGGATGATGACAATGATATAAGAAATCAATAAAACAAGTTCAAGAATTAATTTGTCCAAGAACTACTAAAGTCCAAATTGTCAACATGATACTGCTTTGTAGAGTAAAATTTAAGAATGATCAGAAGAATATTTCCATGAAAAGATCTTTGGATGAAGCCTTGAAATATCGAGGATATTCTACTAATTTCATGGAGTATAGAAGTCAAAACTTTAACCAATTGAGTATAATAAAGAATGGAATAACAAAAGAAATCACCATGCATGCGGTACTTTGCATAGACAGGTTATTCCAACAAAATAATAATAACGGAACCAAAGTTAGGCAAAATTTTGCACCAAGCGGGATGTTCCAATGAGAATAATAAAAGGCGGAACCAGTCCGGTAAAAAACACGCATGTGATGTTCCAACGTAATAATAATAAAGGCGGAACCAGTCCGGTGTAAAACACACGACAGGATATTCCAGCGGAATAATAATAAAAATGGAACCAGTCCGGTGTAAAACACATGACATGGATGTTCCAAATGAATAATAAAAGAATGTCACCAAGTATAGGGTGAATCACGTATACTGAGTTATTCCAACGAATAATAAAAAATGGAATAACAATGATTCTCTTCATGAATAAGAAAGAATAACACCCCTTACCGTAAAAGAAACCGAATATAAAAGTAGCAAAATACTTTTCTTCTATCTCTCTATAGTCTCTCTCTATAGTTTCTCTCTCTAGAGTTCAGTGAATTCGTATGAAAATAATGAAGTAATGAGCTTCTATTTATAGAAAAATGGAATGCATTGTAACTAACTCATGAACGGTCGAGATTGATTTACTTTAATCTGACGGTCCATATTTAAAGCAAAATTTTTTAAATAAAATATAATATATTCTATTTATAATCTAATAAAACGAATAACTTTATAAAAGATTTTACTATGCAAACACTATGCAGTCACTATACAAACACTATGCATAATAAAATATAATATATTCTAATTATTGTCTAATAAAATAGATAGCTTTATAAAAGTAAAGATTTTACTATGCAAAACACTATCTGAGACACTATACTACTACACTATACATAATAAAATATAATATATTCTATTTATAGAATAACTTTATAAAAGTATTACATTTTATATAAAAGATTTTTACGTATTATTACATTAATAATACCAACAAAACCGAGTGTGACTTATCACTTAAGCATCAATAATTAACGTCCAAATTGTCAACATGATCTTTGTTTTGTAGAGTAAAATTCAAGAATGATCGTAAGAATATTTCCATGAAAAGATATCTTTGGATGAAGCCTTGAAATATAAAGGATATTCTACTAATTTCATGGAGTATAGAAGTCAAAACTTTAACCAATTGAGTATAATAAAGAATGGAATAACAAAAGAAATCACCATGCATGCGAACTTGGCATGAGCAGGGTTATTCAAATGTAATAATAATAACTAATCGTGTCGTGCAAAATTTGCATGGGCGGGATGTTCCAACCAGAATAATAAAGACAAAACCAGTCCGGTGTAAAACTCACGAGCATGGATGTTCTAACAAAATAATAATAAAAGACGGAACCGAGTCCATGTAAAACACACGACATGTGATGTTCCAACCGAATAATAATAAAGATGGAACCAGTCCGGTTGTAAAACACATGATGGATGTTTCAACGAGAATAATAGAAAAATGTCACCAAGTATAGGGTAGATCACAGATATCGAGTTATTCCAATGTAATAATAAGAAATGGAATAACAACAGTTCTATTCATGAATAAGAAAGAATAACACCCCTTACCGTAAAAGAAATCGAATATAAAAGTAGTTAAGTAGCAGAATACTTTTCTTCTATCTCTCCATAGTCTCTCTCTATAGTTTCTCTCTCTAGAGTTTAGTGAATTCGTATGAAAATAATGAAGGAATGAGCTTCTATTTATAGGAAAATGGAATGCATAATAACTAACTCATGAACGGTCGAGATTGATTTACTTTAATCTGACGGTCCATATTTATAGCAAAATAAAATATAATATATTATATTTATAATCTAATAAAACGAATACCTTTATAATAGATTTTACTATGCAAACACTATGCAGGCACTATGCAAACACTATGCATAATAAAATATAATATATTCTAATTATTGTCTAATAAAACAGATAGCTTTATAAAAGTAAAGATTTTACTATGCAAAACACTATGCATAATAGAATATAATATATTCTATTTATAGAATAACTTTATAAAAGTATTCTATTTTATATAAAAGATTTTTTGTATTATTATATTAATAATACTAACAAAAGCTGAAGTGACTTATAACTTAAGCATCAATAATTAATACCGTGTTATTACTATGCAACCACGCCATTCATCGTATTTTTAACACCGGTGTTTCAGCAGAATTAACGGTAAAACTTCCATGAATTATTTTCATAAAGTATTTTTGTCGTTTTCTCAATCCGACAATAATTCCGTTATGGGGTCCACCAATGATTGTGCCATTGTACTAATATTCCCTGTTAAAACGAATATTCCCCAACCAATTGAATATTATATAACAACTTCCGTACTTTGCAAAATTTATAAATATTACCCACAACTATTATATCAATTTCACTCCATAATATTCAAAATTAATATTTATAGAAAATTCATCTTTATTCAAAAGTTGGAGTTTTACAATCTCCCTTCTTATGAAATTTAAGCCCTCGAAATTAGGTACGACACTGGTATGTCGAAGAGGTAAGGATACCTTGATTTCATTTGATTCTAACTCCCAAGTCATTTCCTCAACATCGTGGTTTCTCCACAAAACTTTGACTTGAGGTATAACCTTGGTGCGTAGAATATGTTCCTTCTTATCCAAGATTTTAACAGGAACATCTTCATACGTTAAATCTTCCTCTATGTCGTCCGGTTCTAACTCAATAATGTGGTTCGGGTCTTTCACATATTTATGTAACATGGATATGTGAAAAACGTTATGAACACGAGACATACTTAAGCGATAACGCAAGTCTATAGCCCACAATTCCTACTCGATCGAGGATTAAAAATGGGCCATGAATCGAGGATTGAGCTTTCCTCTTTTTCCAAATCTTGTAACTCCTTTCTATGGAGCAACACGTAACAACATATGATCTCCAATATCGAATTCTACGTCCTTTCGATGAAGATCAGCATAACTCTTTTGTCGATCTTATGAGGTTTTTATACGTTGTCGGATCATTTGAACCTTTTCCGTAGTCATACGTACCAACTCTAGTCCCAACAACGTTGCTTCACCTAATAATGTGAACAGGAACTTCTTCATACGTCAAATCTTCAGTTATTTCGTCCGGTGCCAACTCAATAATGTGGTTCGGGTCTTCCACATATTTACGTAACATGGATATGTGAAAAACGTTATGAACACGAGACATACTTGGCGGTAAAGCGAGTCTATAGGCCACAGTTCCTACTCGATCAAAGATTAAAAATGGGCCGATGAATCGAGGATTGAGTTTTCCTCTCTTTCCAAATCTCGTAACTCCTTTCCATGGAACAACACGTAACAACACATGATCTCCTATATCGAATTCCAAGTCCTTTCGATGAAGATCAGCATAACTCTTTTGTCGATCTTGTGAGGTTTTTATACGATGCCGGATCGTTTGAATCTTTTTCGTAGTCATACGTACCAACTCTGGTTCCAATAACGTTGCTTCACCCACCTCATCCCAGCTTACTGAAGAATGACACTTTCTTCCATACAACGCTTCGAATGGAGCCATGCCAATACTTGCTTGATAACTGTTGTTGTAGGAAAACTCCACCAATGGTAAGAACTTGTCCCAACTTCCCTTGAAATCAAGGACACAGAGTCTTAATAGATCTTCAAGAGTTTGAATAGTCCTCTCCGACTGTCTGTCCGTCTGAGGATGATATGCCGAGCTAAATCGTAAATTTGTGCCCATAGCTTTTTGTAAACTAACCCAAAATCGCGAAGTGAATCTTGGGTCTCGATCAGAAACTATAGATACTGGCATACCATGCAATCTTACAACCTCGTTTATGTACATACGAGCAAGACGTTCAAATGTATAAGTTTCTCGTATCGGTAAGAAATGAGCATACTTGGTCAATCTATCAATAATGACCCAAATCGCATCTATGCCTTGAGAAACTTTGGGAAGACCAGTAACGAAATCCATGGTAATGTGCTCCCACTTCCATTCTGGAATTTCAAGTGGTTGCAATGGACCTTTTAGTACTTGATGCTCCGCCTTGACTCGTTAACGCATTAGACACCTTGAGATAAACAGCGCTATCTCTCTCTTCATATTGCCCCACTAAAATGTATGTCGAAGATCATGATACATTTTGGTACTCCCAGGATGGATTGCAAACGGTGTGTTGTGCACCTCCATCATGATTTTATACTTTAAATCAGGGTCGTTAGGAACACAAAGTCTGGAGTTGACTCGAAGTATTCCTTCTTCATCGATTCTTGCTTTCGGAATCGCACCTTCTTGCACTTTCTTCCTCATACGCATCAGCTCCGGATCTGTAATTTGAGAAGCTTTAATTTTATCAATTAAAGTCGGTTCCACTTGTATATTTGCCATCCTCACGTGGGTCCCTGGAGTCTTTATCTCTATCTCCATCCTTTGCAAGTCATACAAAATATGTCTTTGCATTGACAATATTGCACTCGTACCCGCATATGATCTTCTACTCAATGCGTTAGCTACCACGTTCATTTTTCCAGGATAGTATTGGATAGTATGATCATAATCTTTCAATAGTTCAAGCCAACGTCGTTGTCTCATGTTGAGTTCCTTTTGAGTGAAGAAATATTTGAGGCTTTTATGATCCATAAAGATCTCCATTTTTTCCCATACAAGTAATGCCTCCAAATTTTAAGTGCGAAGACAACAGCTGCTACCTCTAGGTCATGAGTAAGATAATTCCTCTCATATTCTTTGAGTTGTCATGAGGCATAGGCTATAACTTTCCCATGTTGCATGAGAACACATCCTAACCCTTTGCCCAAAGCATCACTGTAGATGACAAATCCCTCCGAACCAGATGGTATTGTCAGAACAGGTGTTGAAATGAGTCTCCTCTTGAGTTCTTGAAAACTCTTCTCACATTCCTCGCTCCAACCAAACTTTGTATCTTTTCGAGTCAGCTGAGTTAGTGGAGTAGCGATTCGAGAAAACCCTTCTACAAATCTCCGATAATAACCAGCTAAGCCAAGAAAGCTACGTACTTCGGTCACTGATTTAGGTTGTTCCCAGCTTTGAATAGCTTCAATCTTTGCTGGGTCAACAGATATTCCATGACTTGATACAACGTGCCCAAGGAATTCTTCTTCCTCAAGCCAGAACTCACATTTCTTTAACTTGGCATAAAGCTTATATTCACGAAGTTGTTGGAGTATTAGCCTCAAGTGTTGCTCATGATCTTCACGGCTTTTGGAATAAATAAGGATGTCATCAATAAAGACGACCACAAAGTGATCTAAATATTCCTTGAATACTAGGTTCATCATATCCATGAAGGCGGTGAGAGCATTAGTCAATCCAAAGGACATGACTAGAATTCATAATGCCGTCTATCGAGTTCTGAAAGCCATCTTTGGAATGTCATCGGTTCTAATATTCAATTGGTGATATCCTAACGCGAAGATCAATCTTTGAAAAGAATTTGGCTCCTTGCAAATCGGTCAAACAGTCATCAATACGTGGGCAATGGGTACCTATTTTGATGGTGACATGATTCAACTCCAGATAATCAATATAAAGTCACATACTCCCATCTTTCTTCTTCACGAATAGAAACAGAGCACCCCAAGGAGAAGTACTAGGGGCAGAATAAAGCCAATGTCTAACAATTCCTGCAGTTGAGTTTTTAACTCACGAAGTTCAATAAAGCGCCATTCGATATGGGGATTTAGAAATGGGTTTTGTACCGGGTTCAAGGTTGATACAAAATTTAATTTCACGCTCTGGGGGTAGGCCAGGAAGTTCTTCAGGGAATACGTCAGGAAATTCATTAACAATAGAAATATTATTTAAAACTGTCGTATTTTTATTTAGATCTGTGACAAGAGCTAAGAAAGCTTGACATCCGTTTTTTAATAAATGAATAGCTTTATGGCTTGAGATGACAGTGATTGATTTTAATGGTTTGGTTGCTTGAATTCGCATAATAGGTCGATTAGGAATATGAAAGCTAACAACCTTACGAAAATAATCAATTTTTGCATGATGAGTAGTTAACCAATCAATCCCTAGAATTACATCAAATGCAAGTATTTTTAATGCAATAAGATCACAGGTAATGTGTGGGTACCAACTTGAACCAAACAAGACTTATAAACCGTGGATGTAATGAAGGTTTCTCCCAACGGAGTTTCCACAGATAAGTCAAAGTCTAATTTCTCCGGAGTCAAATTTAATCGTTGAGCGCAAGTAGGAGAAATAAAAGAATGGGTAGAACTGGTATCAAATAAAGTGTAGACTTCGCTAGAGTTTATGATAAGCTTACCCGTGATGACCTCATTCGGGTTCCTTGCTTTCCGAGAGTCACAACAAACGCTCTCCCTTGCACTACCGGCTTTGACTTTTTTGGGACAGCCTTTGGTGCCTCCATCCTAGCTGAATTTGTCTTCGGTGAGCGACAAAATTGGGCTAAGTGACCTTCTCTTCCACAATTATAACATGTTTAAGATTTGCATCGCGCAATTTGACCGATGTGTCCTCCCTCCGCATTTGAAGCATATGATAGGTGGTCTTTCTCCTTCCTTAACAACGGGTCTTTGGTCTTTGCCTTCTTTCCATCATTGTTGAATCTCCTCTTCTTGAAATGTCCATTCTTATTGTTTTGGCACTCGATTACCACCGGCGTGGTTACCATTTCGGCTTGTTGATTCCCTCCACGCTTGTTGTCACCGCTTCGATGGTATACTCTCACTGGTATTATCATTTTGTGGTTTTCTTTCTTTTTGGTTAGGTTGACTTCGTTATCGCTACTTCTCACCAATCGAGCCCTATTTACAACATCTCAATACAAACACAATTTATGAGAAATAAGATGTTGACGTATTTCCGCTTCTTCAAACTCTTAAAAACATTCAGCGCCATTCTCTTTTCATTATCCACCAAGTGGGACGAAAACCGGGATAACTCAAGTAAATTTTGCCTCGTATTGCGACACGGTCATATTATTTTGCTCCAATTTGATAAACTCCACTTCCTTCATGTGACGAATACTTTCGGGAAAGTATTTGTCGTTGAAACAACTCTTGGAACTTCTCCCAAGACATCTTCAATCTGGCGGAGTTGAGTACGTTTTACCGATTCTCACCAAGTCGCCTCTCACATGAACATAAAGGCGTGAAAGGAACCTTTTGCTCTCGGAGAATCCCAAGACATCAAATATCTTGGTGATCTGCTTTATCCAAGCTTCCGCCATAAGTGGTTTTGGCTCTCCTTAAACTCGTGGTCCCACTCCTCAGAAGCTTAATAGCGGTGACACTTTAGAGTTTCCGTGTTTTCACCTACATTTTGGACAGAGAGGCGACTCTACTTCTTATTGCATGAATTGCATAAAGCCTTTGAACAATCCATCATTCATCATTTGGTCAGTGTTGTTGTTTGCATGAGGATTGTCGCCTTCATGATGCACATTCTCCTGATTATTGATATGTGGAGACTCAATGGTCTCTTGTGCTCCATTGCTATTCTCAACATTTTTTGATGTCATTTTCAGATACTGCCACAAAATAAAGGTTAATTGACATGTAACATAATATCTCTAAACTCTGACCAACCAATTTAAATACAAAATAAATTTAAGTAGGTCATACTAGCGAAGAATTCCCGAATCTCTCCCCTCCTAGTTCTAGTCTCACATCTTAGCCGGGATCATATCCTAAGCTTTGATACCAAATCGTGATGCCCCCAAAATTAGGTATACATCACCCATCTTGGGTCGTCCAGATACATGGTACAAAATTCAAATACAACTTTCTAATACAACTATCGTATACAATACGAAAAAACATAACTCATGAGTTTGAATATAATTATTGTCTACTAGAGATTATACAAACTCAAAAGGAGTCCTCATTATAATTATTAACACACTATTTCATTGAATAGTGAGGACTACTAATGCTATCCTCTGGGACCGTCACTCCGCTCCCCGACTAGTCCTCGCTATGTTCTCATTTCAAGAAGAAACAAAGAAAGAAAGGGTGAGCTCAACTAGCCCAAAGAAGAAATATTATGACTAAGATAATGCGAGAATAAATTATCATTAGTCTCCAACAATGTTAAACCGATAAAATATAATAGACATCAAGTTTAACTGCGGCTTGAACAAGCAATCCATTAAAAGAGTCAGTAGAAAATAAAATCTACTATCTTTTATGATTAAAAGGTTTTTCATCATCATTTATCATTTGGGACTCGACAAATAAATAATCCACATCATTGAATCACCCCTTTTACTTGACAAGGATATTCTTTAGTATCACGACCACAATTATCCATGCACTACGGGCCAAGAATATTTGTGTATTCATTAATGATCATGATCATGCCAACAATCATCCATCAATGCACTACGGGCCAATGAGAACTTTTACCACATCATTTGTAACATTACGGTCATGATTACAATCAAATAATCCACGGTCATAATCATACCAAGTCCATCTACATGCACTACAAAGGCCACGGATGACTTTCAACAAAAATATAAACATGAGGATGATGACAATGATATAAGAAATCAATAAAACAAGTTCAAGAATTAATTTGTCCAAGAACTACTAAAGTCTAAATTGTCAACATGATCTTTGCTTTGTAGAGTAAAATTTAAGAATGATCGTAAGAATATTTCCATGAAAAGATCTTTGGATGAAGCTTGAAATATCAAGGATATTCTACTAATTTCATTGAGTATAGAAGTCAAAACTTTAACCAACCGAGTATAATAAAGAATGGAATAACAAAAGAAATCACCATGCATGCGGTGCTTGCGCGTAGACAAGTTATTCCAACAGAATAATAATAATCCAGTCGGTGCAAAATTTGCACTCGCGAACAGGATGTTCCAACAGAATAATAAAGATTTTAACCGGTCCTGTAAAACACACGAACAAGATGTTCCAAAGAATAATAATAAGATCGAATCAGTCCTGTAAAACACACGAGCAGGATGTTCCAACGGAATAATAATAAAGATTTTAACCGGTCCGGTGTAAAAACACACAGATGTGGATGTTCCAATGAATAATAAAAGAATGTCACCAAGTATAGGGTAGACCACGTATACAAAGTTATTCCAATGAATAATAAAAATGGAATAACAAATGATTCTCTTCATGAATAAGAAAGAATAACACCCTTACTAGTAAAAGAAACTGAATATAAAAAGTAAGCAAAATACTTTTCTTCTATCTCTATAGTTTCTCTCTAGAGTTCATTGAATTAGTATGAAAATAATGAAGGAATGAGCTTCTATTTATAGAAAAATGGAATGCATAAGAACTAACTCATGAACAATTTAGATTGATTTACTTTAATCGACGGTCCATATTTAAAGCAAAATCTTTTAAATAAAATATAATATATTCTATTTATAATCTAATAAAACGAATAACTTTATAAAAAAATTTTACTACGCAAACACTATGCAGTAATATACAAACACTATGCATAATAAAATATAATATATTCTAATTATTGTCTAATAAAAATGATAGCTTTATAAAAGTAAAGATTTTACTATGTAAAACACTATGCATACACTATGCAACACTATCGTAATAGAATATAATATATTCTATTTATAGAATAACTTTATAAAAGTATTCATTTTATATAAAAAGATTTTACATATTATTACATTAATAATACCAACAAAACCGAGTGACTTATCACTTAAGCATCAATAATTAATACTGTGTATACTACGCAACTACGCCAGACATTCTTTATGCTTTAACAAGGGTGTTTCAACAGTTAACGGTAAAACTTTCGCGTTATTTTCATAAAAGTATTTTTATCGTTTTCTCAATCCGATAATAATTCCGTTAATGGGGTCCACCAATGATTGTGTCGTTGTACTAATATTCCTGTTAAAACGAATATTCCCAAGCCAATCGAATATTATATAACAACTTGCGTACTTTGCAAAATTTATAAATATTACCCACAACTATTATATCAATTTCACTCCATAACATTCAAAATTAATATTTATAGAAAATTCATCTTTATTCAAAAAGTTGGGGTTTTACAAAAGCTATTGGCACGGATTTACGATTTAGCTCGGCATATCATCCTCAGACGGACGGGAAGTTGGAGAGGACGATTCAAACTCTTGAAGATCTATTAAGACTCTGTGTCCTTGACTTCAAGGGAAGTTGGGACAAGTTCTTACTATTGGTGGAGTTTTCCTACAACAACAGTTATCAAGCAAGTATTGGCATGGCTCCATTCGAGGCGTTGTATGGAAGAAAGTGTCGTTCTCGGTATCTTTGGGATGAGGTGGGTGAAGCAACGTTGTTGGGACCAGAGTTGGTACGTATGACTACGGAAAAGGTTCAAATGATCCGACAACGTATAAAAACCTCACAAGATCGACAAAAGAGTTATGCTGATCTTCATCGAAAGGACGTAGAATTCGATATTGGAGATCATGTGTTGTTACGTGTTGCTCCATAGAAAGGAGTTACAAGATTTGGAAAAAGAGGAAAGCTCAATCCTCGATTCATTGGCCCATTTTTAATCCTCGATCGAGTAGGAACTGTGGCCTATAGACTTGCATTATCGCCAAGTATGTCTCGTGTTCATAACGTTTTTCACATATCCATGTTATATAAATATGTGAAAGACCCGAACCACATTATTGAGTTAGAACCGGACGACATAGAGGAAGATTTAACGTATGAAGATGTTCCTGTTAAAATCTTGGATAAGAAGGAACATATTCTACGCTCCAAGGTTATACCTCAAGTCAAAGTTTTGTGGAGAAACCACGATGTTGAGGAAATGACTTGGGAATTAGAATATGAAATGAAATCAAGGTATCCTCGCCTTTTCGACATACCAGGTACGCACCCTAATTTCGAGGACGAAATTTCATAAGAAGGGGAGGTTGTAAGACCCCAACTTTTTGAATAAAGATTAAATTTTCTCAAAATATATTTTTGAATATTATGGTGTGGATTTGATATAATGTTATAGTTGTAGGTAATATTTACAAATTTTGCAAAAACGCATGTGAAGTTGTTATATAATATTCGATTGGTCGGGAAATATTCATTTTAACGAGGAATATTCGCATAACTAAGACAATCATTGGTGGACCCCACAACGGAGTTATTGTTGGATTGAGAAAACGACAAAAATACTTTATGAAAATAACTGCGGAAGTTTTACCGTTAACTGTTGAAACGCCCGGTGTTAAAAGTACAGTAATACATGTGGTTGCATAGTAGCACACAGTATTGATTATTGATGTTTACGTGAGAAGTCACTCAGTTATACTTAATTATTGCTACAGTAATTGCTGCATCATATCTATCATATTATGGATTCAATTATGGTCAGTATCATCTGCATAAAATATTTTTTTATTAAATCAATACTTGAGACGACAAAGTTATTCATATTATAAACTGCAATATTTATAATATCTAGAAGTTCTGTCAAGTAGAGGTTTGGTCACCTAATTGCGCGTCAATAGGGAGAAATCCTTATTGGAAAGCCCCCTCTTTCCTGGGAACGACCTGGTTGATAAATATTATGAGTTATAATATTAATGATGAATGTTTTTCGGAGTTAAATTTGGAGACGCGGACGTGATATTTGAGTCCGGAACGACGAAATTTGTGACGCCCCCAAAATAGGTATACCTGACACCCATTCTGAAATACGCCAAATACATGGTATGAAACAACTACAACTTTATTATCACAACAATAAAATCGTGAGTTTAAATACAAATATTATCTTCTGACAATATTTATACTCAAATAAATCCTCATCACATTTATTGATACATTATTTTACAATAATGGTGAGGACTACTAAACCATCCTTTCTAAAACCTTCATTCCATACCCCCAGCTCATACTCGCTATATTCTCGCCTCCCGAGAAAAATGGAACAAAAAGGAAAAGGGTGAGCTCAACTAGCCCAAGAAAGAATGTTATGACTAAGATAATATACAACAAATTATCGTTAGTCTCCAACAGGAAAAATCTGATAGAATACAATAGACAACAAGTTTCGGATCAATATTCGCATGAAAATAATAATTCATGAAGAGTTACGTGAGAATGAAATCTACTATAATCTATGAATTTAACGGTCCATCATCAATATTTTATCTCCAGAACATCAATCAATATTCATCTCAAATCAAATATTCATCTTTGCACTACAGGGCCAAAGATATTCATCAATCGGTCATGTTCATCTCAACACTGCTCATCTTTGCACTAAAGGCCAAAGATATTCATCGATCGGTCGTGTTCATTTAAACACTGCTCATCTTTGCACACTACAGTGCCAAAGATATTCTTCAAATCATTCATCTTTTTTACTACTGCCAAAGATATTCAATAATATCATCATTTAAGACTGAGGATGATGAAAAATATTTTTAAAGAACGAATCCAATGAAACAAAATGACAAGGATTAAGGATTAAGGATTCGTACTTTGTTTTATCCATGTCCAACAATACCCCAAAAATAATCATAGTGGTGTAAAATTCAAGAATGATCAAAACATGGATACAATCAAAGCTAGTATCCAAAATAGATATTTTGGACGAAAAGAAGAAATTTTATTTTTCGATGAATAGTCAGATATCGTGAATAGTCTTAGTATCGTGAATAAGTAACTCAACACCAAAAGATAGAAATTCCACAAAAAACATCTTCACGCTTCATGAATAGTACTTTGGTGAATAGTAACTCGTGAATAGTAACTCATGAATAGTAACTTCGTGAATAGTAACTCATGAATAGTAACCCCAGATGAAAAAGTTCCAAATTTGATAAAACTTCAGATCAACATTTCAAAGATAATGATATTGAAGAAATAATATCATTCTGAAAAAAATAATATCCCTTACCTCAAAGAATCGAGATTTCTTGGAGGAAAGGTCGGGAAGTGATCTTTGAATGAAACTTATCTTTGAACAAAGAACTCTCAAAGTATCTAAATACTCACAAAATACGCTCGAATAATATAGAGAGAAAAGAGAAAACTTTGTTTCGGTGTGATTTTCAATTCTACTTTAGCCTCTATTTATAGGAAAATGTTAGCCCGTAAAAAGCGGACTTGACTCACCTACTTTTGATGGCTTTACTCGCTACTATTATTGCCCCACCACATTTGAAATAAAATTCAGCACATTTCTTCACCAACCACAAGTGGGGCCCACTCAATTTTAGAATTTTCCACCAAAATCAATTTTAAACCTAATTTCCGAATCAGACACCTCTTAAAATTCATAACAAATCATTCGTTCATTTTTAACGGTTCAAAATTTGTGGACATATACTCAACTTATATATGTATAACATATCCAAAAATTACAACGATCCAACGGTCGGATTAAATATTATAACTCACACAATAAAGCTATAATAACACCGATTTGATCTTTTAATACCTCCAATCCGACAAAATACAAATAAAACATCTCAAAGATTAATTCCTTCATTAATAACCACATAAATAAATCCATCATTTATATTCATATAAAATAAATATTTCCTTATCATATGAATCAATAATTAATTATTCACAAATAATATTACTGAATCCACAATTATGATGACCGGTAGTTCCCGGAAAGAGGGGCTTTCGAATAAGGATCTCTCCTTCTTGGCGCAATTAGGTGACCAAACCTCTCCTTAGGCGTAACTTTCTAGACATTGCCAATAATGTTATCTAATAATATTATTCAAATAATATGAATTATTGATCCGATAATGGGAAATCTTGTGCGTGACAATTATTGAGCAATGATAATAATATAAAATATCAACGCAAAGAATTATTGAATCAATAAAATAAAATATTGAGCAATAATCATGTGAAAATTATTGAGTAGTGCCTTCTTACGTAAGGATCAATAATTCAACAATCATTATGCGTACCGTATCTTCTATTGCAACCACCAATGTATTCATCGTATTTTAACCACCGGTATTCCAACAGATCTTAATTCTTAATAACTACGCTGCCGTTATTTTTAACCAACTTATATTTGTCGTTTTCTTCATCCAATCGCTTTTTCGTTATGGGGCCCACACATGGTCGCTGTCGTCGCATTTATATTCTGAAAGCAATGCGAATATTCCACGACCAAACGAATATTCCCAAACAACAATGAATATTTTATAACCACTTGCTTATTTTGAAATATTTAGCATTTTACCCATAACTAACCACATTAATCAAATCCACCCTTACTATTTCAAAATAATAAATAAAGGAAATTCCTTTTATTTAAAAAATTTCGGTCTTACTGAACCTCCCTCCTTATGAAATTTAAGTCCTCGAAATTGACGTCGTGCGTACACTGTGTTTGAAAAGGTGAGGATACCTCGCTTTCATTTCCGTTTCAAATTCCCGTGTCATTTCTCTCTATAGCATGATTCCTCCACAAAACTTTAACTTGTGGTATGACCTTTCTTGGCGTAGGACATGCTCCTTTCCTATCCAAGATCTTGACAGTACCTCCTCATACGTTAAGTCTTCGCTCATCTCGTCCGTTTCTAACTCTATAACGTGGTTCGGGTCTTTCACATATTTACGAAGTACGATATGTGAAACACATTATGAACACGAGACATACTTTGAGGTAACGTGAGTCTATAGGCTACATTTCCTACTCGGTCAAGAATTTGAAATGGACCGATAAATCGTGGATTGAGCTTTCCTCTCTTCCCAAATCTTGTAACTCCTTCCATGGAGCAACTCATGACAATACATGATCCCCTACATTAAATTCCACGTCCTTTCGATAAAGATCCGCATAACTCTTTTGTCGATCTTGTGCTTGCTTTGTATCGTTGTCGAATCATTTGGATCTTTTCTAGGTGAGTCATGTATCTAACTTCGGGTCCCAACAATGTTGCTTCACCCACCTCGTCCCAACATATTGGAGAACGACATTTTTGTCCATATAATGCTTGAATGGAACCATGCCTATATTTGTTTAATAACTATTGTTGTATGAGAATTTCACCAACGGCAAGTACTTATCCCAACTTCCTTTGAAATCTAGGACACGAGTTTTAATATATCTTCAAGAGTTTGAGTAGTCCTTTTACGATTGCCCATCCGTTTGAGGATGGTATGCCAATCTAAATGTAAATTCGTGCCCATAGCTTTCTGAAACTAACCCAAAATCATGAAGTGAATCTTGGGTCACGATCTAAAACTATGGATACTAGCATGCCATGCAACCTCACAATCTCATTTACGTACATACTAGCAAGACGTTCAAGGGAATAAGTCTCCGTATTGGCAAGAAATGAAAGCGGACTTGGTTAATCTATCAACAATAACCCAAATAGCATTGATGCCTTGAGAAACCGTAGGAAGACCCGTGAACGAAATCTATGGTAATGTGTTCCCACTTCCATTCAAGGAATCTCAAGTGGTTGCAACGGACCCTTAGGTACTAGATGCTCCGCTTTTTACGTTGGCAAGTTAAACACATCGAGATAAACTTTGCAATCTCTCTCTTCATATTGTTCCACCAAAATGTATGTCAAGATCACGATACATTTAGTACTTCCGAGGATGGATTGCAAATGGTGTATTGTGTGCCTCCATCATAATCTTGTACTTTCAAATCGTGAGTCGTTAGGAACACAAAGTCTAGAGTGGACTCAAGTATTCCTTCTTCATCAATTCTCGCCCTAATAGCTCCTTCTTGTACTTTCCTCTTTATACGCGCATCGGCTCAAGGGTTACGGTGGCTTGAAGCGACTTTTAACTAAAGTCGATTATACTCGTATATCATCACGTGGGTACCTAGAGTTTTCATCTCCATCTCTATTATTTGTAAATTATACTGAAATTAGTCTTTGACAATATCGTCTTTCGTACTTATATCGATCTTCTACTCAACACGTCGGCTACCACATTCGCTTTTTTCGGGGATGGCATGGTCGAACATGTCTTTGAAATGAGTCTCCTCTTGAGTTCTTGAAGCTCTTCCCACATTCCTTGCTCCATTCAATTTTGTATCTCTACGAGTTAGCTACGTTAATGGAATAGCGATTCGAGAATATCCTTCAACGAATCTCCGATAATAACCAACTAAGCCTGAAAACTACGCATTTCGATTCTTGACTTAGGTTGCTCTCAATCGTGACTCATATCCCAATCTTGGATATGCGTCACAATGACACCTATCGATTTACTATCGCATTTAATATAACGTCCCCTACAGAGAGTGCGGCTTGGGTGAATTCCACAAAGGAAGTCACAAGATAAAGGCTCGGTACCAAATTCTATAGTTGAATTTTTAACTCACGAAGTTCAATAGAGCCATTCGATATGAGATTTTAGAAATGAGTTTTGTCTGCGTTCAAAGTCGATACAAAATTTAATATCGGGCTTTGGGAGTAAGCCAAGAAATTCTTGAAATACGTCGGGAAAAATCAATAACAACGGGAATATTATTCAAATCGGCGTGTCTTTATTCAAATCCATAACATGGACTAAGAAAACTTGACATCCGTAATAAACGAATGACTTCATGGCTTGATATGAAAATGTTTGATTACAATGGTTTGATTGCTTGAATTCGAATAACGGGTTGCTTAGGAATATGAAAACTAACAACCTTACGAAAACAATCAATTTTGGCGTGATGAGTAGTTAACCTTAAAATCACATCAAAAGCAAATATCTCTATAGAAATAAGGTTAACGGTAATGTGATAATGCCAACTGAATCAAACAAGATTTCTAAACAACGGATGTAATGAAAGTTTCTCTAACGAGTCTCCATAAATAGGTCAAAGTCTAATTTCTCCGTAGTCGAGTTCAAACGTTGAGCAAAGCAAGAGAGATAAAAAGAATGGGTAGAACCCAGATATCTAGTAAGGTATAAACTTCGCAAGAATTTATAATTAACTAACCTGCTAACCGTTCGGTTCCTCGCATTTTGACCGGTCACGACAAACGCTCTTCCGAGAATCGTTGACTTTGACTTTTCTCGGGACATCTTTTGAGTCACCATTCCCGTGGGACTGGGTTTCGATATCGTCTGAATCTCGGCGATATGTCCTTCTTTTCCACAATTATAACATACCTTAAAGCTGTTGTGGGCGGTTTGGTGATATGTCCTCTTTCCGCATTTGTAACATACGATTGGTGGTCTTTCTCTCTCCTTGGAACCCGATTCTTCTTGGCAATCGGACGTCTTCACATAGTCGTTGTTGAATCTCCTCTTTTAAAATCTCCTCCCACTCGCTTCTTCTATTTTCATGGCCACGATTACCACCAGAGTGGTTACCGCTTTGTTTGTATTCTTCTTTCTCACCGTGGTTATCGTTATTTTGTTGACTACTATCTTCGTGATGATCCTGGTTATGGTCCCTCGGTTGAGCGTACTTTCGTTATCTCGCTTCTAACAACCGAGCCTGCTGACAACATCTCTGAATAGAGAGAAAATTTATGAGAAATAAGATCTTGGCGTATCTTAGGGTTTCAAACCTCTCGAAACATCCGCGTCATCGTTCCTCATTCTCCACCAAATGAGGTGCTGAACACGGATAACTCCGCGAACTTACCTCGTCTTTGGGACAAATCATGTTATTCTCGCTTTCTAGTCTAATAAACTCCACTTCCTTCATATAGCGAATACTTTCGAGAAGTACTTGTCATTGAACTGCTTTCGAAATGTCTCCCATGACATCTTTGAGTGCAATTGGATGGATGTACGCTTCACGATTCCCACCTGATGTCGCCGCCTCATACGGAACATAAAGGTAGCGAATGGAACCTTACATTCCTCCGTGCATCCCAAGACATCGAATATCTTGGTAATTTGTTTGACCCATGTTTCCGCCATGATCGGATCGGGCTTTCCCTTAAATTCGGTGGTCCCAACTCTTTGAATCTGCTTGCTTGTGACCACCCGTGAATTCTATCATTTCCTCCTGTATTTTGAACACGAGTCTCTCAAATGCGATTTTGCATGAACTGCAAAAAGCTTCTAAACATCCCTCGTTCATCATCTCGCTTTCGGTGGTGTTATTATTCACAGAGGTACATTGCCGACTGTTACGCTTCTCCTCGTTATTAAATCTGAGCATCTCCACGGTCTCATTTACTCCACTATTAATATTCTCGATCGACATTCTCAAATCACATTGTCATAAAACAAGGGTTAATTAAGGAAATCAATATATCACATAATATCCCTAAATCTTGACCAACTAACAAATAAGCTTAGGTAGGACACACTTAATGAAGGATTTACTCGTCTCTCCCTCCTAGTTTTATTCCCCGATCTCCGCCGGAGATCATATCCTAAGCTCGATACCAACCGTGGCGCCCCAAAATAGGTATACACAACACCCATTCTGAGTCGCTTGAATACATGATGCAAGAAACAACTACAACTTTATTATCACAACAATAAAGCGTGAGTTTAAATACAAATATTATCTTACTGACAATATTTATACTCAAATAAATCCTCATCACATTTATTGATACATTATTTTACAATAATGGTGAGGACTACTAAACCATCCTTTCTAAAACCTTCATTCCATACCCAGACTCATACTCGCTATATTCTCGCCTCCACGAGAAAAATGGAACAAAAAGGAAAAGGGTGAGCTCAACTAGCCCAAGAAAGAATGTTATGACTAAGATAATATACAACAAATTATCGTTAGTCTCCAACAGGAAAAATCGATAGAATCTGATAGACAACAAGTTTCGGATCAATATTCGCATTGAAATAATAATTCATAGAAGAGTTACGTAGAGAATGAAATCTACTATAATCTATGAATTTAACGATCCATCATCAATATTTTATCCTCAGTAACATCAATCAATATTCATCTCAAATCAAATATTCATCTTTGCACTACAGCCAAAGATATTCATCAATCGGTCATGTTCATCTCAACACTGCTCATCTTTTGCACTAAAGGCCAAAGATATTCAACGATCGGTCATGTTCATTTAAACACTGCTTTCATCTTTTTACACTACAGAGCCAAAGATATTCTTCAGAAATCATTCATCTTTGCACTTCTGGCCAAAGATATTCAATAATATCATCATTTAAAAGCGAGGATGATGAAAAATATTTTTAAAGAACGAATCCAAAGAAACAAAATGACAAGGATTAAGGATTAAGGATTCGTACTTTGTTTTATCCATGTCCAACAATACCCCAAAAATAATCATAGTGGTGTAAAATTCAAGAATGATAAAAACATGGATACAATCAAAGCTAGTATCCAAAATAGATATTTTGAACGAAAAGAAGAAATTTTATTTTTCGATGAATAGTCAGATATCGTGAATAGTCTTAGTATCGTGAAATAGTAATCTCAACACCAAAATAGAAATTCCACAAAAAACATCTCTTACGCTTCATTAATAATAGTACTGTGAATAGTAACTCGTGAATAGTAACTCATGAATAGTAACTCGTGAATAGTAACTCATGAATAGTAACCCCGACATGAAAAAAGTTCCAAATTTGATAAAACTTGGATCAACATTTCAAAGATAATGATATTGAAGAAATAATATCATTACAAAAAAATAATATCCCTTACCTCAAAGAATCGAGATTTCGGAGGAAAGGTCGGAAGTGATCTTTGAATGAAACTTGTCTTGAACAAAGAACTCTCAAAGTATCTAAATACTCACAAAATACGCTCAATAATATAGAGAGAGAAAGAGAAAACTTTGTTTACGGTGTGATTTTCAATTCTACCTTAGCCCTCTATTTATAGGAAAATGTTAGCTCATAGAAGCGAGACTTGACTCACTACACGATGGCTTTACTCGCTACTATTGCCACCCACCACATTTGAAATAAAATTCAGCACATTTCTTCACCAACCACAAGTGGGGCCCACTCAATTCTAGAATTTTCCACCAAAATCAATTTTAAACCTAATTTCCTAATCGGACACCTCTTAAAATTCATAACAAATCATTCGTTCATTTTAACGGTTCAAAATTTGTGGACATATACTCAACTTATATATGTATAACATATCCAAAAATTACAACGATCCAACGGTTGGATTAAATATTATAACTCACACAATAAAGCTATAATAACACCGATTTGATCTTTTAATACCTCCAATCCGACAAAAATACAAATAAAACATCTCAAAGATTAATTCCTTCATTAATAACCACATAAATAAATCCATCATTTATATTCATATAAAATAAATATTTCTTTATCATATGAATCAATAATTAATTATTCACAAATAATATTACGAATCACAATTATGACAACCAGTAGCTCCAGGAAAGAGGGGCTTTCCAATAAGGATCTCTCCTTCTTGCGCCGCAATTAGGTGACCAAACCTCTCCTTGAGATGAACTTTCTAGACATTGCCAATAATGTTATCTAATAATATTATTCAAATAATATGAATTATTGATCCGATAATGGGAAATATCATGCGTTGACAATTATTGAACAATGAATAATATAAAATATCAACGCGGCAATTATTGAATCAATAAAATAAAATATTGAACGATAATTCATCGTGAAAATTATTGAGTAGTGCTTCTTACGTAAGGATCAATAATTCAACAATATCATGCATACTGTCTGGTGTCTTCTTGTGCGACCACGCGTATTCATCGTATTTTAACCACCGGGTATTCCAATGATCTTAATTGGTAACAACCTACGCCGTTATTTTTAACCAACTTATATTTGTCGTTTTCTTCATCCAATCGCTTTTCAGTTATGGGGCCACACATGGTCACTACCGTCGCATTTAATATTCCCAAGCAGATCATTTAATATTCCACGACCAAACGAATATTCCCAAATAACAATGAATATTTTATAACCACTTGCTTATTTTGAAATATTTAGCATTTTACCCATAACTAACCACATTAATCAAATCCACCCTTACTATTTCAAAATAATAAATAAAGGAAATTCCTTTTTATTTAAAAAATTTCGGGGTCTTACAAAATTAGTAAAAATAGTCTATAAACACAAAATTTTTCGGGATTCACTATTTGGTCAAAAAGTCAACAGTTGACTTTTTTGGGAAAAGTCAAACTTCAAAATTTCAAAATTTATATTTTTTGATAAAATAGTTTCATTATGTTGGAATTGTTTGTGTTAGTAAAATCACACATTTATTCCGATGATAATTGATGTCTAGGGTTATATTGATAAATCGGTAATTTATCTGGATAAATGAGCAATTAATTGCTACTAATTCACATGCTTATATAACTATTTATTCACATATGTACTATTGAATCACATTATTTACTATTAGGGGAGTTGGTGCAAGATTGATAATACTTGCATGACTAAGTTAAAAATTGAGGTATAGATGGAGGTACTATATTGTAATTCGTATTTTTTTCACATGATTATACTATTGATTCACATGATTGAACTATTGATTCACATTATTTACTATTAGGGGAGTTGGTGCAAGATTGATAATACTTGCAGGACTAAATTAAAATGAAAGAAAAGTTGGAGGTATTGTCTTTGTAATTTTCGAGCCCCAAAACGTCAATTATCGAAACTATATTTTTCTATAAATAAAGCTCATTCTTCCTTCATTTCTCACCAATTCATAAAAGCTTTAGAGCGATTATTATATAGAAATTATAGAGAGAAAGAAGAAGAGAATCTGCTTTACTCACTATTCCAAAGATCCAGCTTTTTCCAAGGTAGGGAGTATTATTTCTTTCTTATCTATGAAGAGAACTTCATTATTCCATTCTTATTATTCATTGAAATAACTTGTATACACACCTGCTACCCTATACTTGGTGAAATTCTTACATTGTTCCATTCTTTATCATTCTATTGGAACATCCATGCATGCGGTTCTACGCTGGGACTGGGTTCCGCTCTTTATTATTTTGTTGGAATATCCTCGTACATGCGTTCTCACGCCGAACTCGATTCCGTCTTTTATTATTACATTGGAATATCCTATCTATACGTTTTTACGGGACTGATTCCATCTTTTATTATTCATTTGGAATATCCATGCATGCGTGCTTTTACGTCGGACTCGATTCCGTCTTTATTATTACATTGAAATATCCTGCCCTGCATGCGTTTCTGCCGAACCCGATTCCGTTATTTATTATTACATTGGAATAACTCACTGCACGGTCTTGATTATCGCATGCTGGTGATTTCTTTTGTTATTCAATTCCTTATTATACTCGGTTGGTTAAAGTTTTGACTTACATACTCCATGAAATTAGTGGAATATCCTTGATATTTAAGCTTCATCTAAAGTATCTTTTCATGGAAATATTCATCTAAGCATTCTTGAATTTTACTCTACAAAGCGGATATCATGTTGACAATTTGGACGTTATTAGTTCACGGATAAAATAATTCTTGAACTTGTTTTATTGAATTCTTATATCATTGTCATCATCCTCATGTTTATATTTTGTTGAAAGTCATCTCGTGGCCTATAAAGCATAGATGGACTTGGTATGATTATGACTGTGGATTATTCGATGTAATCATGGTAGTAATGTTACAAATGATGTGGTAAAAGACCTCATTGGCCCGTTGTGCATTGATGGGCGATTGTTGTCATGATCATGACCATTAATGAATACACAAATATTCTTCTTGGCCGGTAGTGCGTGGATAATTGTGGTCGTGATACTAAAGAATATCCTCGGCCGTAGTGCGGGGATGATTCGATGATGTGGATTATTTATTGTCGATCCCAAATGATAAAAGTGATGAAAAACCTTTTAAATCATAAAAGATAGTAGATTTTATTCTCTATGACTCTTTTAATGGATTGCTTATTCATTGCAGCTTAAATTTGATGGTTGTTATATTGTATCGGTTTAACATCATTGAAAAGCTAACGATAATATATTCTCGCATTATCTTAGTCATAATATTTCCTCATCTTGGGCTAGTTGAGCTCACCCTTTTACTTTTATTATTCTCTTGAAATGAGAACGTGGCGAGGGGACTAGTCGAGGAGCGGAGTGACGGACGGATGATAGCATTAGTAGTCCTCACTATTCTCTGAAATAGTGTAATAATAATTGTAATAAGGACTCCTTTTGAGTTTGTATAATCTCTAGTATACAATATTTGTATTCAAACTCACAATTTAGGTTTTGTCGTATTGTACACGACAGTTGTATTATTAAGTTGTATTTGAATTTTGTACCATGTAAGTGGCGACCCAAGATGGGTGACGTATACCTAATTCTGGGGGCGTCACAGTATAGGGACTGCCCACCATATGTTTGATAAAATGTCTGATAAAGGACTGTTATTATACTAAGGCTAGACTAAGTGTGCAGTTTAGATTCTTGACTAGAATACCAAGCTAAGTAACCAAGTAAAGTCATATATGTTTGTATACTATGTGGTTTGGTATATTTTGTATAACTGAGTATATAAAGATTGCAAGTTAGTAAACTAACTTATATGTTAGTAAGATTACAAGTAAAGTAAAATAAAGAATTAGACGAAGCTGAGGCTAAGGCTTCATATATATACACTATATGAACATAATTAAAGGGTTTGGGCAACTCAAATTAGAACAAAAAAAATAATTTTGAGACAAAAAGAAAAGTCCGAAAGATTATGTGGCTGCTGACCCTAAAACATAAATTCGGGGATAGTATATGTATCCAGAAAATTCTGGGCTTTTGGGGTATTATAGTACACTGAATAAACTTTCCAAAGACTCCGAAACGAACTAATTCCGACTTCGGAGTAAAGAGTTACGACCATTCAAAGTATTCGCGTCAAAACTGTCCAACTAATTCCGACCAGTCCCCTTTGCACGAAATTCTGTGTTTTGAATTTGGAAATGGTCAAAGAATGAAAGTTTTAGCCCCAGAAGTTAGCTTCGCGTGGGCTCAAGAAACGCTCAAAAATGTTTTGAAACGAAAAAGTTATGACTGTTTTAGCGAAAGAGGGTAAAGCTGAAACTAAAGTAAAAATTGTTATGAACGTACACTTTTGGCGCTCTGTTTGGGCTGCCTAACAAATCCGAAATGGGAGTTTGATATTTTTTAAAAATAGTCATATATGCTATATTTAACATATTTAAGGATGAATTATCAACAAAAATTAATGCTTTTATTGAATTTGGATCAGGTTTGTGATTTTGGTGTTCAAAATTAAGAGAATTTTATGTTTTAAGTATGAATTAAGAATGAAAATTGATACTTTATTGGATTTGGATTTGTGATGGTATATATATATATATATATATATATATATATATATATATATTATTCAAAGCTACACTGCATCCAAGGTAACATATTTTCGAAAGTTAAACCTTGAAAATAATTAAAAGATGTGTTTGTTGATGCTTAAAATAACATAAGAATATCTTTACTGTGATTGTTACGTGAATATATTAGTGTTATAACTACTATGAATCTGATCTAGATTTATGAAACTAAATAACCTTTTTGCATTGTGGTGGTTTCTCATATAGGCAAAGCTTTTAGCTTGGCTCTTGCACAGAAGGGATTGAGTAGTTGTTTCAATTGTTGATTACTCTAAGTTTTTATATCAGTGTCTTAGTCATGTTTTGATTGACTCATTTTGAATGAGATGAAGTTTTGTAATTTCAGTTTATTATATTTGAAAAATGTTTAAACTATAGATTTGATTTTTGTTTTTTCTACATGCAATTAAGCAAATATGGTGAGATTAGAATGTGAATCCACCTAGACTAAAAGGCTAAAATTATTTAATTTATTCTTCATGGTTGCATTTTTGAGCATCTTTTAAATAAGTATTAATGCATACTTCAACAATCCATAACATGGTTTATTCAACCTCATTCCCCGCTCAATAACATGCTGCTTTGAAGCTCTCCAAAGGTATGTCAAAATTCAACACACTTTTACTTTTTTGTATTACTATTTTGAGGTTTCATAAATTGAGTGAAATGATTTTATAGAGCTTAAGCATTGTAACTTGATTCATTTGGGTTCTGTAATTTGAAGTGTACTTGAAGTGTTTGATGAAATATGGTTAAGAGAATGTTCATAAGTGGTCTTTCACTAAACAAATAGTCATTTGGCATAAGACATTTGAGTAATTAGATTTGAGAACTTTTATGATTGGTATATATATATATATATATATATATATATATATATATATATATATTTTTTTCATCGCAATTTTAATAAACTATATAATCATGAGTTACTGTTAGCCACCAAATCAATACTTGTGACAACCCCAAAATAGGTCCATTCCATTCAACCCATTCTGAGTCGCCAAATACATGGTACAGAAAACAACTACAACTTTATTACAACAATTGTTGTGCAAAATACAACAACACATATATCTTGTGAGTTTGGATACAAATATATATACCAACTGTGACTCTCATCCCAACCTTGGATAGCACGTCACAATGACACCTTATGTGACGCCCCCAAAATTAGGTATACGTCACCCATCTTGGGTCGCCACTTACATGGTACATAAATTCAAATACAAACTTAATTATACATCTGTCGTGTAACATACGACAATACATAAACCGAGAGTTCTAATAGAAATATTGTCATTTAGACAATATCCATACTCAAGAGTCCTCATTACATTTATTGTCACACTATTTAACGTAATAGTGAGGACTACTAATGCTATCTTCGGGACTATCACTCTTTTCCTCGACTCGTCCCAGTTATATTCTCATTTCAAGAGAAACGGTGAAAGAAAGGGTGAGCTCAACTAGCCCAAAGAAGAAATATTATAACTAAGATAATGCGAGAATAAATTATCAATAGTCTTCAACAATGTTAAACTAATAAAATACAATAGACAACCAGTTTAATCTGCAATGAATATATAATCCATTAAAAGAGTCAAGTAGAAAATAAAGTCTACTATCTTTTAGGTTTTAAAATGTTTTCATCAATTTTTATCACTAAGACTCGGTTTAATGAATAAACCACAATATCTAATCATCCCTGTACCCGCGGTCAAGGATTTTCATCAAATTATCAATGGTCATGACTATCTTAAATCACCCCTCGTCATAATCATACCAAAAACTATCCATCAACGCATTACTGAGCCAACTTGAGGACTTTTGTCACATCATTTATATCAAGCCATGATTATACCGAATGAACCACGGTCATAATCATACTAAGTTCATCTATGCTTGTAAGCCAAAGATAACTTTCAACATAATATAAACATGAGGATGATGACAATGATATAAGAATTCAATAAAACAAGTTCAAGAATTAATTTATCTAGGAATTATTAACGTCCAAATTGTCAACAAGATCTTGTTTTGTAGAGTAAAATTTCAAGAATGATCGGAAGAATATTTCCATGAAAAGATCTTAGATGAAACGCAATTATCAAGGATATTCTACTAATTTCATGGAGTATAAAGTCAAAGTTTTAACCAACCGGGTATAATAAAGAATGGAATAACAAAAGAAATCACCACGTAATGCGGTTTCCATAAGCAAAGTTATTCGAATAGAATAATAATAACGGAAATAGGTCGGGTGAAATTCACATTCACAAGCGGGATGTTCCAACGTAATAATAAAGATGGAACCCGATCCGTGTAAAACACACGATGGGATATTCCAATGAGAATGATAAAGATTTTAACCGGGTCCGGTGTAAAACACACGACGAGGATGTTCCAATGAATAATAATAAAGATTTTAACCGGTCCCAGGTGTAAAACACATGATGAGCGGATATTCCAATAGAATAATAGAAGAATGTCACCAAGTATAGGGTAAACCACGATCAGATTATGTATAAGGTATGCACAGCGTGATCTGAGTTATTCCAATGAAATAATAAAGAATGGAATAACAGAGGGATTTCACCAAGTATAGGGTATGCCGCGTATACAGGTTATTCCAACAGAATAATAAAGAATGGAATAACAGAAGTTCTCTTCATGAATAAGAAAGAATAACACCCTTTACGGGTACAACAAATAATATCCCTTACCTTTGAAAGAAACTGGATATAGGAGTAGTAGGGAAGCAGACTTCTCTTCTTCTTTTTCACTCTATAGATTTTCTCTCTATAGTTTTCTCTATAATTTCTCTCTATAATAATGGCTCTAAAGCTTTGGTGAATTGGTGAAAAATGAAGAAGAATGAGCTTATTTATAAAAAAGCGAAAGTGGCTCTTGAGTGCTTAATGAAGGGTCAAAATGACTCTTGGCAATATCGAAGAGACAACTACTATTTGTGAAGGGTAACTCTTGGTAATACCGAGGGACAAATTACTATTAAAATCTTAAATCAACGATCCTTATTGATTTTACTATTATAATTTCATCCAACTGATTTGAAAAATTAAACATGAATAGTAGCTCGTGAATAGTAACTCATGAATAGTAACTCGTGAATAGTAACTCATGAATAGTAACTCTCACACAAAAAGTGTCCCAAATACTCGAGTGAACAATACTAGAGTGAATAGTAATTTTGGTGAATAAGAACTAGTGAATAGTAACTCGTGAATAGTAATTAGATAAAAACCGCCTTCAATACCATTGAACAATATAACCTCCGGACATCAATTACCATCGAAATAAATGTTTAACACAAATAATTTCAACACAATGGAACTATCAAATTCATCTTTAATCAACACGAACTTATCCATCATTAATATCATAACTCACAATATTTAACAACCGTGTCGTTCCCGAGGAAAGAGGGGCTTTCAATAAGGATTTCTCCTATTGGCGCAATTGATTAGGTGACCAAACCTCTCCGTGATGAACTTCTAGACATTGTAAATATTACAATTTAATAATGTGAATAACTTTGTCGTCTCAATTATTGATTTAATAAAATAACATATTATGCACATGATCTTTGTGACAATAATTGAATCAATAATATGAGAAATATGATGCGTGATCTTTATCAGAGCAATAATGCAAGATAAGCTGAGTGACTTCTTACGTAAGCATCAATAATCAATACCGGTAGCTACTATTGCAACCACGCCAGACATCGTCTTTGTACTTTTACTACCGGGTAGTTCAACAAAGATAAACGGTAAAACCTCCGCCGTTATTTTCATAAAATATTTTTGTCGTTTTCTAACTACGACAGTTCTTCTGTTGTGGGTCCACCAATGATTGTGTCGTCGTACGAATATTTCCCGACAAAAAGAATATTCCCCGACCAATCGAATATTATATAACAACTTGCATACTTTGCAAAATTTTCAAATACTACGCCCAACTATAACATTATTTCAAATCCACACCTTAATATTCAAAAAAATATTTTCAGAAATTTAAATCTTTATTTATAAAATCTGGGGTCTCACACCTTACATAAATGTATAGTCAAAAACTGTTTTAGAAATTAGAATCTTTGGGAAGTGCTCAAGGAAACCTTCGTACATGGGAGGTCATGCTTCTAGGTTATGATAGATATCATATGGCCACATAATTATCCTTGGTTGACCAAATAGACCCCAAAGAAAAATGAGAAGATTACTATCATATTCTTCCCAATGGTGAGTCTTCTCTTGACTTATCATTATCTCCACTGTTTCAAATTGAGAATTATACTTCAAACAAACACCAAGATTATATAAGTAGTGCTCGTAAATATACTCAGCAAGTGGATGAGCACAACTCTGTCTTATGATGACACGAGGTTGTATGTCATTAGACATCTTGTATGATAGTGGCAAAACACCCTTCCAACGTTGGGTTCGCCTCTCCCTATATGATTCACCAAATATAACTACTAAAAGATGTATACAACACACTTGTCTATACTGTTTAGGGAGAACTCCACAGCTAGAGACCACCGTTCTATTCCCATGTTACCCCCGCTCGACCCAGCTACACTTTTATTACCTGAAAGGAATTGTGAAGAAAAAGGGTGAGCACAACTAGTTTAGTAAAGAATATCATGACTAAAGATAATTAAATTATCAATATCCTTCATCAATAACAAATCAGAGATTTAGAACATATGGTAGATGATAAAAATTTCAACCATAGTTGCAGCGGAACGAGCAATCCATTAGAAGAGTCAAATAGACAATACAGTCTATTATCTTCTCCATGTTAAAAGTCCACCAACAATGTTTTATCCCTGTAACATCAATCAACAGTTCCTTTCCACAATTATATGAATATCTCATAATCATAATTGTGATTCTAAATTCCTCTTCGTACCCAGGACGAATATAATTTTTATCACATGTCTTTACCTGAAACATCAAAGATCATGGTTATACCAAATCACAGTTCCTGTTCATAATCATACTAATAAATTCATCTTTGCACTACGGGCCAAAGATATTCATCCACAGTTCATCTTCGCACCACTGGCCAAAGATATTCAACAACAGGTCATCTTTGCACTACGGGCCAAAGATATTCATTAACAGTTCATCTTTGCACTACTGGCCAAAGATATTCATCAACAATTCATCTTTTTTGCCTACTGAAAACAAAGATATTCATGAAACGATTCATATTTGCATTCTGAGTGCCAAATATATTATTATCTCAAAGAAATATATAATCATTTCAGAATTTACGTAAACAATAATTATAACCATGTTGATCAATTCACCTTTGCACTTAAGCTAAAGATATTAAATTATAAATTCAATGGTCATGATCATACCAAATCACAATTCAACTTTTCACCATCGGCAAAGAGAACCCTAGTCATTCATACCAATAATCTACTCATCTTTATACTCCGGTGAAAGAGAATTTCAACATCGGGGTTATAAAAATATTATATATGATAATAAAATCAATATAATCAATATATAGTTTTAATCTCCGAGTAATATTCATAAATCAACTATAATTTGGTTAGAAAAAAGAAACGAATTTTGTAGTGAATAGTACCAAGTGAATAGTAACTTTCGTGAATAGTAACTCATGAATAGTAACCCTGACACAAAAAGGTAGAAATTCCACAATAAAATCTATACCAATATTTCGGTATAATGATATTGAAAGAATAACATTTCTTAAACTTATATACAATTTATTTTAATTGTTTACACTTTACTAAATAATGCATTTAATCATCATAAAATGCCAAACTTCTAAGATTTCATCACCAATAACCAAAACCCTCATCAAAAATCTGCATATACCACATATATGATTCTCAAGCCATAAAATCATATTTTCCAATTTTTTTCCTTCACATAACATATTTAACTCATTTATTCATAACTAGTCCATTTTCATGAAAAATACCAAATCAATTCCAAAAATATTTCTTTTCTGGGATTTAGCAGAATATAGTCCCATATTGAACATATATTTTTCTTAGAATTTTTAAAATTCATTTACTATTTTTCATATGGCCAAAAACCCCCGAATATTTAGACATTTATCATAAATTGTACTTTTATCCAAAAATTCCGAAATTCACAGAGTACACTGACATTATATAGATGTACTCCAAATAAAAATTTCATCAATTTTGGAGTTAACCACAAGGAGTTATAAGCGGTTACTTTTAAAATAGTTTTTTCTCATAAAGTTCATAACTCTTAATCTATACATCCAAAAATCACCATTTTTGGACAAAATCAATAAAAGTCATCAACATATCATTTCAAATTTTTCCAGAATTTTCTGAAGATCGGAAGAAATCGAATGAAAAACATAATAACCCTTAAAATTCCTTACCTCAAAAGAGCAGTACTTCTGACTGGAATATCGGATGAAAAACCGAAGGAAACTTATACTAAATAGCAACTCTCAAAGTATCTAAATACTCTCAAAATATGCTTGATAATATAGAGAGAAAGAAAACTTGTTTCTGGTGTGATTTTCAATTCTAACTTAGCCCTCTATTTATAGGAAAATTTTAGCAGACTTGACCTGCAACCTGATGGCTTTACCTGCTACTATTCCCACCCACCACATTTGAAATAAAATTCAGCATATTTCTTCACCAACCATAAGTGGGGCCCACTCAATTCTAAAATTTTTCACCAAAATGCTAAATTCGGATACTTCAATAATTTCTAAACCATTCACCTTTTAAAATTCATAACAAATCATACGTTCATTTTTAACGGTTCAAAATTTGTGGACATATACTCAACTTATATATGTATAACATATCCAAAAAATACAACGATTCAACGGTCGGATTAAAAATTATAACTCACGCAATATATCTCAAAAACACTGGTTTAATTTTTAATACCTTCATTCCGACAAAAATACTGATAAAATACCTCAACAATAATACCTTCATTTATAACCACATAAATAAATTCATCATTTATATCCACATCAAATAAATATTTTCTTATCATATAAATCAATAATTAATTATTCACAAATAATATTACGTAATCACAATAATGACAACGAGGCGCTTCTCGGAAAAGAGCTTTTCGATAAGGATTTCTCCTTACTTGGCGCGCCTTGATTAGGTGACCAAACCTCTCCTCGATGAACTTTCTAGACATTGCCAATAATGCTATCTAATAATATTATTCAATAATATGAATTATTGATCGATAATGGGAAATATCATGCGTGTGACAATTATTGAACAACAATAATATAAAATTTCAACGTAACAATTATTGAATCAATAAAATAAAATATTGAGCAATAATTACTGTAAATAATTATTGAGTAAAGTGCCTTCTTACGTAAGAATCAATAATTCAAAAATACCGTGTGTCTGGTACCGCAAAGCTTGTGCAACAACGCGTATTACTTTTTTTTACTGACCGGGTATTCCAACAATGTTAATTCGTGAACGATTACTGCCGTTATTTATAAAAACTTAATTTTGTCGTTTTCTTCATCCGACAGTTATTCTGTTATGGGTGAAAGTATTATGCATACAAGCCAATCATGTATGATGATAAAGCATATACTGTGTAATCAATCTTATTTATTTATTAATAAAAGAATTATTTATTAAATGCATTTATTATCTACATGGTGTTTGTTTTTAATAATATGTGATAAACCCATAGTTTTAAGCAACGCTTTTAGAATAATGATGATGATCATTCTAATGAGATCTAAATTCTTAGAAAGCTTAAAACTAAAATAGCTCCCAATCATTGGATTACTAAATTGGGGATTAGTGAATCCGGATAGATTGGTACATCGTTCTTGCTTTCGTTGGATGAGGATGATTGATCTCATGATCATTTGTGTGGAGACACTAAAGCAAGTATGTAGGTGCTTATTAGAGAATAAGTTCATTTGAACGTTGACTCGCTAAGGAATACCTAATGGAGTTTTACTTACCAGCATCAATAGGAATTCAGTAGTGATAGTAGTATATAAATGATCCTTGAGACTTGAGATCATCATAGTATCTTATATATAATGAATTGCACTTTGACTTATTCCTTAAGACTCTTAGAGTATATCAAAGGGTATGCTTGGGTGTAATAAGTTATATATGAAGATAATGAATGATCGATAAAGAATCTACCACTTCTAGTAAAAGGAGAAATATCTTATGTGATTCGATAAATGACAACCCAGAATCCTTGGCGAGGTGGAATGAAATTAGAAAGTAGTTTCTAATTTGCATTCATTAGGAGTTGTGCATTTAGGAATCGAAATACATACAATTAAATAAAATAAGACTTGACAAAGAATTCCATGTCTTATATTTAATTGGGACATTGTATGGTGGAAGGATTGAATTATGCGGTAACTATTTACTCAAAGGTTCTTTTATGATTAATGTTGAAATCTATATTATCTGGAAAGTCGCTGATCGCTAGGAGGCTTATCCTATTGTAGAATAAATATTATTTATTTAAATAAATTATTTATTTAATTTATTTATTTAAATGAGATTAAATTGTTACAATTGATTTATTCACAACCTAGGTTTAATATATGGAGAACCTAAAGGGTCACACCATAAAAGGAAGAATAATTATTTAAGAAGTTAATGGCATAATTGTAATAATATATTAAGTATATTTAATTTAATCTATGGTGATAGAATAAATTAAATAGCTTAATATTTATTATTTAATATTTTAGAAATATTAAATATAAATTAATAAGAGAGTCTTATTAATATTATTACAATTATTATTATTTTAATTTCTAAAAGGTTTAGGAATTAATTTAATATAAGTACTCTCATTTATTCCTATTTGGATTAGGAAAGAAAATTAGTTAAAGGAGTTTAATTAATTACCCCTAATAGGATTAGGGGCCCATTTAATTAAAAGAGTTTAATTAAATAAATAATACCTTATTTTAATTAAAATAGGTTTACATGATATCTTTATAAGAGGAGTCTTATATTAGATATCTAATATCGTAATTCTAGAGTTGGAGAAATCGCCTTTTTTTCTATACAGATAGGAAAAACTAGGGTTTGAGCCAATACCCTTCTTCTTGATAATTATTCTTCTTTGATGGATCACTATAGAGGCCATACACTTGGGGGCTTACATTGATCGAAAGGAAGGAATCTACCCGAGATTGAGGAGATCGAGAAGTAGGAGGTGAACTTCGTACACGAGGAAGCTCGTTTCTACAAGGGGTATGATTTCATAATTTCTTATTCTTCGTTTAATTAATAATATGCATAAAAGGATGATCCGGGTAATTGGTTTGTGAAAAATTTTAAAATCGATTTTATTTCGCTTAGCTAATTTTTCAATTTGATTCTACTTTGATTTTCACAAAACCTAACAATGGGGCCCCAATGGTTTAACGGCCGTCGCATTTAATATTCTCCGAAGCGGAAAGAATATTCCACGACCAAACGAATATTCCCCACAACAATGAATATTTTATAACCACTTGTGTATTTTGAAAAAAATTCATATATCACCCTTAACTTTAACTTTTATCAATTTAACCATTTCTTGAATAGTAATTATAAGAAAAATTGAATACTTTTATTTCATAAAATTCGGTCTTACAATCTCCCTCCTTACGAAATTTCATCCCCAAAATTTACGTGCACAGTATTTCGAAAAGTTGAGAATACCTTGCTTCCATTTCGATTCTATCTCCCGGTCATCATGATTTCTCCATTGCTCATCTCCGTGATAACTTCATTTGGGTTCCTCATTTGTTGGGAAGTCATGACAACCGCCATCCCTCGAACTACCCGGCTTTGACTTGTGCGGGGACGACATTTGGCGTCATCACTACTGGTTGGAATATACTTTTCTATAGGGGCATATTCCTCCTCAACTTGCCTCGTCGTACTCTCGATTCATGATTTGAATCATCAATCTTCGATCCATATCAAATTCGGTTGGCCGCTCTTGTGCGGTAATTCAAAACTTCGATGTTGGGTTCTCCCAATTGCTTTCCAAAAAGAGAAATTCATGTCATTTATTTTAGTCTTCTTAGATCGGACATCTCTTTCCACAATATCCATGTGTTGTGTGGCTTTTACCCATGCATCACTCATTCTTACTCGTTCGGTTTTTCTTCTTTCATTTCGATTCCATCTTTATCATCTTATACTCGCCAAAGAATGCTTCATTCAAGCATCACATATCGGGTAACCTGAAGCTTGAATTGTTGCATCCTTTTGTTCCACGACCTTTATCGTTCTTCAACTGCTCTTCTTCTAACTCATGAATACGATTTTGAAATTCTACATTTTGATCATATAATACCTCTAATAAACTCTCCTCGGTACCACTTCTTCCTCTTCTTCCTCTCTCTCATTTGTTACCTCTGCGACTATCTCTAATCTGACTATCAATTCTTCACTCACCACATGGGTTTCTCTAATTCCTTCTTCACCGATATCACATTATCACGGTTGGTGATTAGAGGTATCCCCACGGTCTCATTCACTCCATTGTTAATATTCTCAAAGAACCATTCTCAATCTCGCCATAAAACAAGGGTTAATTTAAACAAATTAACATATCACATAATATCCCGATATTATGACTAACCAACAAATAAGCTTAGGTAGGACACACTTGCGAAGGATTTATTCATCTCTCCTCCTAGTTAATTTTCCGATCTCACGCCAGAGACCATATCCTAAGCTCGATACCAAATGTGACAACCCCAAAATAGGTCCATTCCATCCAACCCATTCCCGAGTCGCCAAATACATGGTACGAAAACAACTACAACTTTATTACAACAATTGTCGTACAAAATAGAACAACACATATACTGTGAGTTTAGATACAAATATATATACCAACTGTGACTCTCATCCCAACCTTGGATAGCACGTCACAATGACACCTTACATAAAGGTATAGTCAAAAAACCTGTTTTAGAAATTAGAATCTTTGGGAAGTGCTCAAGAAACCTTCGTATACGGAGGGGACGCTTCTACAGGTTATGATAGATATCATATGACCACGAGAATTATACTTGGTTGACCTAATAGACCCCAAAGAAAAATGAGAAGATTACTATCATATTCTTCCCAATGGTGAGTCTTCTCTTGACTTATCATTATCTCCATTTGTCTCAAATTGAGAATTATACTTCAAACAAACACCAAGATTATATAGGTAGTGCTCGTAAATATACTCGGCGAGTGGATGAGCACAACCACATCTTATGATGACACGAGGTTGTATGTCATTAGACATCTTGTATGATAGTGGCAAAACACCTTCCAACGTTGGGTTCGCCTCTCCTATATGATTCACCAAATATAACTACTAAAAGATGTATACAACACACTTGTCTATCTTGTTTAGGGAGAACTCCATGACTAAAACCACCGATTATTTCCCTTGTTACCCCCGCATGCACCCAACTACATTTTTATTACACGAAAGGAATTGTGAAGCAAAAAAGGGTGAGCACAACTAGCTCGATAAAGAATATATCATGACTAAAGATAATTAAATTATCAATAGCCTTCATAAATAACAAATCGTAGATTTAGAACATATGGTAGATGATAAAATTTCAACCATAGTTGCGGTGAACGAAGCGATCCATTAGAAGAGTCAAATAGACAATACGATCTATTATCTTCTCCATGTTAAAAGTCCACCAACAAAGTTTTATCCTATAACATCAATCAACAGGTTCCTTTCCACAATCATATGAATATCTCATAATCATAATTGTGATTCTAAATTCCTCTTCGTACCGGAATGAATATAATTTTCATCACATGTCTTTACTTGAAACATCAAATCATGGTTATATACCAAATCACAATTCTTGTTCATAATCATACTAATAAATTCATCTTTTTTACTACGGGCCAAAGATATTCATCCATATTCATCTTCGCACCTAATCGCTAAAGATATTCACAATGGTCATCTTTTGCACTACGAGCCAAAGATATTCATTAACAGATTCATCTTTGCACTTCTTGGCCAAAGATATTCATCAACAATTCATCTTTGCAATACAGGCCAAAGATATTAATATCTCAAAGAAATATATAATCACTTCAGAATTTATATAAACAATAATTATAACCATGTTGATCAATTCACCTTTGCACTTAAGCTAAAGATATTCAATTATAAATTCAATGGTCATGATCATACCAAATCACAATTCAACTTTTCACTCATCGCCAAAGAGAACCTAGTTGTGACGCCCCAAAATTAGGTATACATCACCCATCTTGGGTCGCCACTTACATGGTGCGTAATTTAAATACAACTTACTAACATAACTGCGTGGTATACAATACGACATAAAGCGTGAGTTTAAATACAAATATCGCTCTACTAGATATTATACAAACTCAAAAAGGAGTCCTCATTACAATTATTATCACACTATTTCACGAATAGTGAGGACTACTAATGCTATCTTCGGACCATCACTTTCGTTTCCCCGACTAAATCCCGGCTATATTCTCATTTCACAAGAAACGGTGAAAGAAAGGGTGAGCTCAACTAGCCCAATAAGAAATATTATGACTAAGATAATGCGAGAATAAATTATCAATAGTCTTCAACAATGTTAAATTGATAAAATACAATAGACAACCGGTTTAATCTGCGCTGGAATATGCAATCCATTAAAAGAGTCAAGTAGAAAATAAAGTCTACTATCTTTTAGGTTTTAAAGGTTTTTCATCATTTGTTATAGCCGAGACTCGACTTTAATAAATATTCCACATCATCGAATCACCCCCTTGCACTACTGGCCAGGATATTCTTTAAGTATCGCGACCACAATTATTCATGCACTACGGGCCAAGAATATTTGTGTATTCATTAATGGTCATGATCATGCCAACAATCGTCCATCAATGCACTACTACCAATTTGAGGATTTTTACCACATCATTTGTAACATTACTTAACCATGATTACACCGAATAGTCTCTCGTCATAATCATACCAAGTCCATCTATGCACTACAAGAGCCACAGATGACTTTTAAAAAAATATAAACATGAGGATGATGACAATGATATAAGAATTCAATAAAATAAGTTCAAGAATTATTTTATCCAGAATTATTAACGTCCAAATTATCAATATGATCTTGTTTTTGTAGAGTAAAATTCAAGAATGATCGAAGAATATTTTCATGAAAAGATATCTTTGGATGAAACGCAAATATCAAGGATATTCCACTAATTTCATGGAGTATAAAGTCAAAGTTTTAACCAACCGGGTATAATAAAGAATGGAATAACAAAAGAAATCACCATGCATGCGATAGACCGCACAGACGGTTATTCCAATGAGAATAATAAAAAGATGGAACCAGATCCGATTAGTAAAACACACAGATAGGATATTCCAATGTAATAATAAAGATTTAACCGGTCCTTGTAAAACACATGCATGTGATGTTCCAACAGAATAATAAAGATTTTAACCAGTCCTGTAAAACACACGCATGTGATGTTCCAACGAATAATAAAAGATTTTACCAGTGTCCGTGTAAAACACATGCATGTGGATGTTCCAACAGAATCATAGAAGAATGTCACCAAGTATAGGTAAACCACGATATCAAAAGTTATTCCAATGAGAATAATAAGCAATGGAATAACAACAGCTTCTCTTCATGAATAAGAAAGAATAACACCCCTTACATTTGGTAGAAGATTGAATCTTTAGCGAAGTGTAGTAACAAAATACTCTTCTTCTTTCTCTCTTATTCTCTATATTTTCTCTCTATAAACTTGAATGAATTCGTGAAAAATAATGAAGCCCTAGGCCTCTATTTATAGAAGATTTCTAGCTTAGCACCGCCAGTGTGAAAAGGCAAGTGGCTTGACGGTTTGTTTGGCCTTTGTAATGTGAAACGACAAGTGGTTCGGCGCTTTTTAATGTGAAACGACAAGTGGTTCGACGTCTGGTAAAGGTAATTACTATTAACGAAGGTAAATACTATTGACGAAGGTAAATACTATTCACAAGGGTAATTACTTGATTTAAGGTAAATACTATTCACAAGGGTAATTACTATCTATTGGCGAGGTAATTACTATTGACGAAGGTAAATACTATTCACAAGGGTAATTACTATTGGCGAAGGTAATTACTATTGATAAAGAGACTCTTAGATGATGATACATATGAGCCCCCATAAAATAATCAAACTTACCACAAATCATTTTTTTTTTCATCAACACATATTTAATCTTTCAACAATTATTAATCATTTATAACTTGTCGTCTCAATTATTGATTTAATACTATAACATATTATACGATGATCTTGTGACAATAATTGAATCAATAATATAAGAGATATGATCAAAGAATTATCGTGTAGTAATAATTGAGCGTATATTGGTGAGTGACTTCTCACGTAAGCATCAATAATCAATATCGTGGTGCTACTTGTCTGAACTACGCGTATTACTATACTTTTTTTACCACCGGGTAGTTCAATGAGGTTTTAACGGTAACACCTCCGCCGTTATTTTTATAAAATATTTTTGTCGTTTTCTCAATCCGACAATAATTACATTATGGGGTCCACCAATGATTGAGCCATTGTATTTAATATTCCCTAACAAAAAGAATATTCCCCACCAAACGAATATTTTATAACAACTTGCATACTTTGCAAAATTTATAAATATTACCCACAACTATAACATTATATCAAATTTATTCCATAATATTCAAAAATAATATTTATAGAAAAATTCATCTTTATTTATAAAAGATGGGGTCTTACAACCTCCCTTCTTATGAAATTTACCCTCGAATTAGGGTACGACTGGTATGTCGAAGAGGTAAGGATACCTTGATTTCATTTCGATTCTAACTCCCAAGTCATTTCCTCAACATCGTGGTTCCTCCACAAAACTTTGACTTGAGGTATAACCTTGAGCGTAGAATATGTTCCTTCTTATCCAAAATTTGAACAGGAACCTCTTCATACGTCAAATCTTCCGCTATTTCGTCCGGTTCTAACTCAATAATATGGTTCGGGTCTTTCACATATTTACGTAACATAGATATGTGAAAAATGTTATGAACACGAGACATATTTGGCGGTAAAGCGAGTCTATAGGCCACAGTTCCTACTCGATCGAGGATTAAAATGGACCATGAATCGAGGATTAAGTTTTCCTCTCTTTCCAAATCTTGTAACTCCTTTCCATGGAGCAACTCTTAACAACACATGATCTCCTATATCGAATTCCACGTCCTTTCGATGAAGATCAGCATAACTCTTTTGTCGATTTTGTGAGGTTTTTATACGTTGTCGGATCGTTTGAATCTTTTCCGTAGTCATACGTACCAACTCCGGTCCAAACAACGTTGCTTCACCCACCTCATCCCAGCATACTGGAGAACGACACTTTCTTCCATACAACGCTTCGAATGGAGCCATGCCAATACTTGCTTGATAACTGTTGTTGTAGGAAAACTCCACCAATGGTAAGAACTTGTCCCAACTCCCCTTGAAATCAAGGACACACAGTGTCTTAATAGATCTTCAAGAGTTTGAATAGTCCTCTCCATTGTCCGTCCGTCCGAGGATGATATCGCCGAGCTAAATCGTAAGTCTGTGCCCTTATAGCTTTTTGCAAACTAACCCAAAATCGTGAAGTGAATCTTGGGTCTCAATCGAAACTATGGATACTGGGCATACCATGCGCCTTACAATCTCGTTTATGTACATACGAGCAAGACGTTCAAGTGTATAAGTTTCTCGACGGTAAGAAATGAAAGCAGACTTGGTCAATCTATCAACAATGACCCAAATCGCATAAATGCCTTGAGAAACTTTAGGAAGGCCGTGAACGAAATCCATGGTAATGTGTTCCCACTTCCATTCTGGAATTTTCAAGTGGTTGCAATGGACCTTTTGGTACTTGATGCTCCGCTTTAACTCGTTGACAAGTTAGACACCTTGAGATAAACAAATATATCTCTCTCTTCATATTGCTTCCACCAAAATGTATAGCGAATATCATGATACATTTGGTACTCCCGAGATGGATTGCAAATGGTGTGTTATGCGCCTCCATCATGATATTATACTTTAAATCGTGGTCGTTAGGAACACAAAGTCTAGAGTTGATTCAAGTATTCCTTCTTCATCGATTCTTGCTTCCTAAGCGTAGCACCTTCTTGCACTTTCTTCCTCATACGCATCGGCTCCAGTGTCCAGCTTGAGCGGCTTTTAACTTTATCGATTAAAGTCGGTTCTACTCAGATACTCTCTTATCATCACACGCGTCCCCAGGTCTTTAACTCTATCTCCATCCTTTGCAAGTCACACAAAATGGGCCTTTGCGTTGACAATATCGCACTCATACTTGCATATGATTTTCTACTCAATGCGTCAGCTACCACGTTCGCTTTTCCAGGATGGTATTGGATGGTATGATCATAATCTTTCAACAGTTCTAGCCAACGTCGTTGTCGCATGTTGAGTTCCTTTTGAGTGAAGAAATATTTGAGGCTTTTATGATCCGTAAAGATCTCCACTTTCTCCCCATACAAGTAATGCCTCCAAATTTTAAGTCACAAAGACAACAAATGCTGACTCTAGATCATGAGTAGGATAATTCCTCTCATATTCTTTGAGTTGTCGCGAGGCATAAACTATTACTTTTCCATGTTGCATGAGAACACATCCCAACCCTTTGCTCAAGCATCATTTGTAGATGACAAATCCTCCGAGCCGATGGTATTGTCGTAAGCAGTCTTTGAAATAAGTCTCCTCTTGAGTTCTTGAAAACTCTTCTCACATTCTTCGCTCCAACCGAACTTTATATCTTTCCGAATCAATTTGAGTCAATGGAATAGCGATTCGAGAAAATCCTTCCACGAATCTCCGATAATAACCAAATTAAACCGAGAAAGCTACGTGCTTGATTCATCGATTTAGGTTGTTCCCAGCTTTGAATAGCTTCAATCTTTCTTTGGGTCAACAGATATTCCATGACTTGATACCACGTGCCCAAGGAATGCTACTTCTTCAAGCCGAACTCGCATTTCTTCAACTTGGCATAAAGCTTATATTCACGAAGCTTTTGGAGTGTCGACCTCAAGTGTTGCTTTCATGATCTTCACGGCTTTTGGAATAAATAAGGATGTCATCAATAAGGGCGACCACCACAAAGTGATCTAAATATTCCTTGAATACTCGGTTCATCATATCCATGAAGGCGGCGAGGAGCATTAGTCAATCCAAAGGACATGACTAGAATTCATAATGCCCGTCTGGGAGTTCGGCCGCCTTTGGAATGTCGTGATTCTAATCTTCAATTGGTGATATCCTAACGAAGATCAATCTTTGAAAAGAATTTGGCTCCTTGCAACCGGTCAAACAGTCATCAATACGTGGCAATGGATACCTATTTTTGATGGTGACGTGATTCAACTCCCGATAATCAATACAAAGTCGCATACTCCCATCTTTCTTCTTCATGAATGTAATGAGGAGCACCCCCAAAGGAGAAGTACTTGGGACGAATAAAGCCAATGTCTAACAATTCCTGCATTGGGTCTTTAACTCCTCGAAGTTCAATAGAGCCATTCGATATGGGGCTTTGAAATAGGTTTTGTCTGGGGTTCAAGGTCGATACAAAATTCAATTTCACGCTACGGGGTAGGCCGGGAAGTTCTTCTGAGAATACGTCAGAAATTTATTAACAATAGGAATATCGTTTAAAACCGGCGTATTTTTATTTAAATCATGACATGAGCTAAGAAAGCTTGACATCCGTTTTCAATAAACGAATAGCTTTATGGCTTGAGATGACCGTGATTGATTTTAATGGTTTGGTCGTTTGAATTCGCATAATAGGTTGATTAGGAATATGAAAGCTAACAACCTTACGAAAACAATCAATTTTGCATGATAAGTAGTTAACCAATCAATCCTTGTAATCACGTCAAATGCAAGTATTTTTAATGAAATAAGATCGACGGTGTAATGTGAGGGTACCGATTTGAACCAAACAAGACTTATAAACAAATGGATGTAATGAAGGTTTCTCCCAACGGAGTTTCCACAGATAAGTCAAAGTCTAATTTCTCCGAGTCAAATTTAATCGATGAGCGCAAGTAGGAGAAATAAAAGAATGGGTAGAACCGGTATCAAATAAAGTATAGACTTCATTAGAGTTTATGATAAGCTTACCCGTGATGACCTCATTCTGGATTCCTTGCTCTTTGGGAGGTCACAACAAACGCTTCTCCTCAGACTACTGGGTTTTGAATTTTACGGGATGGCCTTTGGTGCCTCCATCCTAGTTGAATTTGTCTTCTAGAACGCACAAAATCGAGCTAAGTGACCTTCTCTTCCACAATTATAACATGCTTTGGACGGATGACGCAGCAGCTTGGGTCGATGTGTCCTCTCCTCCGCATTTGAAAGCATATGATAGGTGGTCTTTCTCCTTCCTTAACAATGGGTCTTTGGTCGACGCGTCTTTCCACCATCATTGAATCTCCGCTTTCTTGAAATGTCCATTCTTATTGTTTTGGCCCCGATTACCACCGGCGGTTACCATATCTGCCCGTTGATTCCCTCCACGCTTGTTGTCACCGCCTGATGACTACTCTCATTTGGTATTATAATTTTTGCTTGCCGCTTCTTTTTAGTTGTGTTGACTCATTATCGCGTTCCACTAATCGAGCCCTATTTACAACATCCGAATACAAACACAGCTTTATAAGAAATAAGATGTTGGCGTATCTCCCGCTTTCAAACCTCTTAAAACATTCGCCCATTCTCTCTTCATTATCCACCAAGTGGGGACGAAACGTGATAACTCCGCAAATTTTGCCTCGTATTGCGACACGGTCCATATTGTTTTGTTCCAACTTGATAAATTCCACCTCCTTCATGTATGCGAATACTTTCGGAAAGTATTTGTCATTGAATGACTCTGGAACTTCTCCCAAGATATCTTGAGTACAAAGAAGAGTTGAGTACGTTTACCGATTCCCACCAAGAATCCGCCTCCGCAAGCAACATAAAAAGGCGGCAAGGGAACCTTTGCTCTCTGAGCATCCCAAGACATCAAATATCTTGTAAATCTGCTTTATCCATGCTTTCGCCGAGAAGGGTTTTGCTCTCCTTAAACTCCGGTGGTCCCAAATCTCTTGAATTGTTTAGCGGTGACCGCCCGAGAGTTTTCCGTGTTTCCACCTACGTTTTGGACGAGTCGTTCTACTTTCTTTGCTGCATAAATTGCATAAAAGCTCTCGAACATTTGATCATTCATCATTTGGTCGGTGTTGTTGTTTCATGAGGATCATCCTTCTCGATGCACATTATCCTCGATTATTGATATGTGGTGAATCAATGATCGCTCATACTCCATCTTATTCTCAACATTCTCGGATGTCATTTCGAATCTTCGCCACAAAACAAAAGGTTAATTGACGTGTAACAAATTATCCCTATCTTCCGACCAACCAATAAAATAAAGACATAAACTTAGGTAGGTCATACTACGAAGGGTATTCCCGTCTCTCCCTCCTAGTACTATTCTCATATCTTAGCGGGATCATATCCTAAGCTCGACGATATCAACCGTGACGCCCCAAAATTAGGTATACATCACCCCATCTTGGGTCGCCACTTACATGGTACGTAATTTAAATACAACTTACTAACATAAGCGCCGTGGTATGCAATACGACATAAAACCGTGAGTTTAAATACAAATATCGTCTACTAGATATTATACAAACTCAAAAAGGAGTCCTCATTACAATTATTATCACACTATTTCACGAATAGTGAGGACTACTAATGCTATCTTCGTGACCATCACTCGTTCCCCAGGCTCGTCCCCAAATATATATTCTCATTTCAAGAGAGAAAACGGTGAAAGAAAGGGTGAGCTCAACTAGCCCAAAGAAGAAATATTATGACTAAGATAATGCGAGAATAAATTATCAATAGTCTTCAACAATGTTAAATTGATAAAATACAATGATAAACAACCGGTTTAAGCTGCGGTGAATATACGATCCATTAAAAGAGTCAAGTAGAAAATAAAGTCTACTATCTTTTAGGTTTTAAAAGGTTTTTCATCATCATTATAGCCGAGACTCGACTTTAATAAATATTCCACAATATCTAATCATCCTCGCATCTACTACTGGCGAGGATATTCTTTAGTATCACGACCACAATTATTCATGCACTACGGGCCAAGAATATTTGTGTATTCATTAATAATCATGATCATGCCAACAATCATCCATCAATGCACTACTGACCATCGAGGATTTTTACCACATCATTTGTAACATTACGATTATGATTACACCAATAGTCTCTCAGTCATAATCATACCAAGTCCATCTATGCACTACAGAATGCCACGATGACTTTTAAAAAAATATAAACATGAGGATGATGACAATGATATAAGAATTCAATAAAATAAGTTCAAGAATTATTTTATCCAGAATTATTAACGTCCAAATTATCAATATGATCTTTGTTTTGTAGAGTAAAATTCAAGAATGATCGAAAGAATATTTTCATGAAAAGATATCTTTGGATGAAACGCAAATATCAAGGATATTCCACTAATTTCATGGAGTATAGAAGTCAAAGTTTTAACCAATTTGGGTATAATAAAGAATGGAATAACAAAAGAAATCACCATGCATGCGATAGACCATGCAAAATGAGTTATTCCAATGAATAATAAAGATGGAACCGGATCCGGTGTAAAACACACGATAGGATATTCCAATGAGAATAATAAAGATTTTAACCAGTCCTGTAAAACACATGAGCATGTGATGTTCCAACAGAATAATAAAGATTTTAACCAGTCCCGTGTAAAACACATGAGCGAGGATGTTCCAATGTAATAATAAAGATTTTAACCAGTGCAGGTGTAAAACACACGATGTGGATGTTCCAATGTAATCATAGAAGAATGTCACCAAGTATAGGGTAAACCGCACAGCGTATCTGAGTTATTCCAATGTAAATAATAAGCAAATGGAATAACAACAGTTCTCTTCATGAATAAGAAAGAATAACACCCTTACATTTGGTAGAAGATTGAATCTTTATGCAAGATGTAAGTAACAAAAAATACTCTTCTTCTTTCTCTCTTATTCTCTCTATATTTTCTCTCTCTATAGCTTGAATGAATTCGTGAAAATAATGAAGCCCTAGGCCTCTATTTATAGAAGATTTCTAGCTTAAGACCGCCAGTGTGAAAAGGCGAGTGGCTTGACGAATCGGTTTGGCGCTCAGAATGTGAAACGACAAGTGGTTCGAATCACAGGTAATGTGAAACGACAAGTGGTTCGACGTCTGGTAAAGGTAATTACTATTAACGAAGGTAAATACTATTGACGAAGGTAAATACTATTCACAAGGGTAATTACTATTGACGAAGGTAAATACTATTCACAAGGGTAATTACTATTGACGAAGGTAATTACTATTGACGAAGGTAAATACTATTCACAAGGGTAATTACTATCGACGAAGGTAATTACTATTGTGAAGAGACTCTTAGATGATGACATATGAGCCCCCATAAAATAATCAAACTTACCACAAATCATTTTTTTTTTCATCAACACATATTTAATCTTTCAACAATTATTAATCATTTATAACTTGTCGTCTCAATTATTGATTTAATACTATAACATATTATACGGATAATCTTTGTGACAATAATTGAATCAATAATATAAGAGATATGATCAAAGAATTACTATAGCAATAATTGAGCATAAATTGAGTGACTTCTCACGTAAAGATCAATAATCAATACTGCAGTGTCTTACTTGTCTACGCCAGACATCGTTATACTTTTACCACTTAGGGTAGTTCAATGAGTTTAACAGTAACACCTCCGTAGTTATTTTTATAAAATATTTTTGTCGTTTTCTCAATCCGATAATAATTACATTAATGGGGTCCACCAATGATTGAGCCATTGTCAGACGAATATTCCCTAACAAAAGAATATTCCTCGACCAAAAGAATATTTTATAACAACTTGCATACTTTGCAAAATTTATAAATATTACCCACAACTATAACATTATATCAAATTTATTCCATAATATTCAAAAATAATATTTATAGAAAAATTCATCTTTATTTATAAAAGATGGGGTCTTACACTAGTCATGATCATACCAATAATCTACTCATCTTTACACTCCAATGAAAGAGAATTTCAACATCAGGGTTATAAAAATGTTATATATGATAATAAAATCAATATAATCAGTGACGCCCCCAAAATAGGTATACATCACCCATTCGAGTTGTTGTTAATACATGGTACAAAAACAACTACAAACTTTATTATTACAACAAGAAAAGCGTGAGTTTGAATACAAATATTATCTTCTGCATAATATCTATACTCAAATAAATCCTCATCACATTTATTGATACATTATTTTACAAAATGGTGAGGACTACTAAACAACTCTCTCTAGAACCTTCATTCCATACCCACCTCGTACTCATGATATTCTCGCCTCTCGAGAGAAAAAAAATGGAACAAAAAGGAAAAGGGTGAGCTCAACTAGCCCAAGAAAGAATATTATGACTAAGATAATATACAACAAATTATCATTAGTCTTCAATGAAAAAAAACTAACAGAATCTGATAGACAACAAGTTTTAAACCAATATTCGCAATGAAATAATAATTCATTAGAAGAGTTAAGTTGAGAATGCAAACTACTATCTTCTATATATGAATTTAAAAGTTCGTCAATCTATCTTTTATCCTCAGAACATCAATCAATATACATCCGGAATCAAATATTCATCTACGCACTGCAGCCAAAGATATTCATTAGTTGGTCATGTTCATCTAAACACTGCTCATCTTTTTTGCACTACGGCCAAAGATATTCATCGAAATCGATCATCTTTGCACTACATGTGCCAAAGATATTCAATAATATCATCATTTAAGACCGAGGATGATGAAAAATATTTTTAAAGAAACGAATCCAAAGAAACAAAATGACAAGGATTAAGGATTAAGGATTCGTACTTTGTTTTATCCATGTCCAAAATACCTCAAAAATAATCATAGTGGTGTAAAATTCAAGAATGATCAAAACATGGATACAATCAAAGCTAGTATCCTCAATAGATATTTTAGACGAAAAGGAAAATTTTCATTTTTTTGATGAATAGTCTTAGATTCGTAAATAAATAGATCAGATATCGTGAATAATTATAGTATCGTGAATAAGAATCTCACACCAAAAGTTCCAAATTTGATAAAAACTTGGATCAATATTTCAAAGATAACGATATTGAAGAAATAATATCATTACGAAAAATAATAATATCCCTTACCTCGAAAAGACAAGATTTCTAAATTGAAACACTGATATAAAGGTTATGACTTGAACTTGCACCAGATAAAGCAATACTCAAAGTATACTCAAAATACTCACAAGAATACGCCGATAATATAGAGAGAAAACTTCAGCCGGTGTGATTTTCAATTCTAACCTAAGCACCTATTTATAGGAAAATGCTTGAACATCAAAGCGAGAAAATTTAATATAATAATAATATATATAATCAAATTTCCTACGCACAAAAAATCTGGTCCAAACTTCAGCCACACATGTGCCAAAAACAATAAAAACGTTTTCTTAATAAAAATAATTAAAACTTTCAAAATCAATTATTTTGAGCTTGAACTTCAATAATTCATAATAAATAGCATTTTATCAAAAAAATCGAATCTCGCGATTTTTTATAGGAAATTCAATTCTCTACAACTTTGCGTAATAAAGTTTTTAAATTCCAAACATAAATTGACCAAAATCCACAAACAGGCGATTTTACGGTATAATCAAATTCCAAATAATAAATGGGGTCCACCGATGTTTTAACATGTTTTAAACATTTATTTCAACAAAAATACTCTTCCTCCTCGTATATCTCATATATCCCACATTCGTTGTAAAAATATCACCATTATTATATTATTAAAATAATATATTTAAATGAATTATTTTATCGAGAAAAAATAAAATATTAATTTTCAACAATTGTCATTTTAAAATTTTCTCCATCTATATCCACATAAAATCAATATTTTCTCATCATATAAATCAATAATTAATTATTCACAAATAATATTACGTAATCACAATCTTCGACAACCGTGTAGCTTCCTGGAAAGAGGCTTTCCAATAAAGATTTCTCCTTCTTGGGTAACGCAATTAGGTGACCAAACCTCTCCTTGTATGAACTTTCTGACATTCGCCAATAATGTTATCTAATAATATTATTCGGATAATATGAATTATTGCTTCGATAATGAAAATACCGTGTAATGATAATTATAACAAGAATATAAAATATCAACGCAAAGAATTATTAAATCAATAAAATCTTGAACAATAATTACCATGTGAATTTATTGAGTAGTGCTTCTTACGTAAGAATCAATAATTGGTGCAATACCATGTATTCTTGTGTTTTAACCAATTTGAGTATTTTAACAAGATTAATTGAGTGAATAACTACTGCCAATTATTTTTAAACAACTTATTTTTGTCGTTTTTTTCATCCAATCGCTTTCAAGTTATGGGCCCATGAAAATCTCAACCGTCGTGCATACGAATATTCCCCGAAAGTGAAGAATATTCCACGACCAAACGAATATTCCCCGACAACAATGAATATTTTATAACCACTTGTTTATTTTGAAATATTTGCGTATTTTACCCATAACTATTCACATTAATCAAATCAACCCTTACTATTTCAAAATAATAAATAGAGAAAATTAAATTTCATTAATAATAAGTTGGGGTCTTATATAGTATTTTTGAATAATAACTTAATAATCAATTATTGGGTTTTTTTAATAATAACTTAATTTTGTCGTTTTTTTCATCCGACAGTTATTCTCTTATGGGACCCACAAATGGTTGCAAAGTCATTGCATTTAATATTCCCCGACGAAAGAAAAGAATATTCCACGACCAAACGAATATTCCCCGACAACAATGAATATTTTATAACCACTTGTGTATTTTAAAAAAAAATTCATATATCACCCTTAACTTTAACTTTTATCAATTTAACCATTTACTGAATAGTAATTATAAGAAAAATTGAATACTTTTATTTCATAAAATTCGGGGTCTTATAAATAATTTTCGACAAAACATGTCACAACTATACCAGGTATATGAAAAAAGGGATCTGGTTAGCATGACGTTCATTTTTGAGTAAGTTGGTTAATTGACCAATAAAATGTTGACACACATAAAGTCTTGCTTGCGTGTCAGCACTTTATTGACCAATTGACCAACTTACTCAAAAATGAACTTCATGCTAACTATTTCATGAAAGAGTATTGATTTTTTTTTGTGAAGGACGGTTAGGTCCTACTCTTTATAATAATAATATAATTTTAATCGAATTAAGAAAAAAAAATAGGGGAGCACTATTTTATATTTTTAATATTTACACATGATTTCTTCTCGTATTAGACTGGAATTCGTATTATGTTTATACGAGAGAGAATCATGTATGTGAAAATATTAAACCTATGTGTAAAAATATCAATTTTTTTAAAAAATATAATAAACTAGTTGTGTCCCGAAAAATTTAAAATGAGTTATATTTTGTTAGATAGAATAAGACGAGGTGGGCGTTACAGAGGGCAATAGGGTCAAAAGCTATATATGGTGGATAAAGAACTTTGATGGGAAAAGAGAAAGGAGGGGCAAAGCGGGAAAGCCGGATACAAGAAATTTGATAAACCGATCACGTCCGGAGGAAAAGAAAGGAAATAGTCAGTCCGTCCGTCCATACGTTACTCCGTTACTACTACTATATATATATATATATATATATATATATATAAACAACGACCTATTCTCTCTCTTGTCCGAAATAAAATAAAAGAAAAGAAAGACAGAAAGAAAGAAAGAGAATCACTCCACCCCGCTCATCTCTCTTTCTCTCCCTTTGTTCTTATTTTTCAATTTCAAACACCACACCTAAATACAACTAGATAGATATGGCGGATCAGCTCACCGACGATCAGATCTCTGAGTTCAAGGAAGCCTTCAGCCTATTCGACAAGGATGGCGATGGTCAGATTTATCTCTATTTCTTATATGCATATGTTTGTTTTACTTTGTGATTATGTACGTTAAACGTGTACATAAGGAGACTCCATGAATTTGTGATCAGATCTGGATTTCCTTTGGGATTTGTTGTTTGATTTTACTTTTCTGCTTGATTTGCATCGTTTCTTTTCTATTTAATGTATGCTTTGACTTTATGTATGTATGTCTTGTTTATAAAAATAAATGATAATACTGGAATGGCTAGATTCGAGCGCTTCAGATAGTGCTCGTGATTTTATTTATGCAATGTTTTAAGGCTGATTTAAACGATTTTTGTTTGTTTGTGTTGTAACTTGCAATGTATTAGAGTTCGATTGCATAGCGAATGTATACAACTTGGTCTTAATTTTTGACTTTTCATTGTTTTTTTTTAACATTTCTGACAGTTCCACATGCTGTTCCAGATTTAAAAGCTTTTCTTTCTTTTTGGAAATACCACAGGGGATTATATCATCTCTAGTCTATCCATAGCCTGAAAGATCTCCAGTCCATACTCATGGATAGAATTTTACCACACTCTTTATACCTGAAATCCTACTCTCCATATGTTCTGAGGAGGATCCAATCTCCTATCTTAAAGAGTCTATTGATAGTTTCATCTCTATAGTTGCATAATAAATTAAGGGCCAAACATTATAACATTCAATATAAGTGTTCTGGCTTATTCTAATTCATGTACATGACGTGTGGTGGTTTATACTATTTACAGTTAAAATTTTATTTTGGGGATGAATTTATATTAGGTAAAAAATGATTTGTTTGCTCTATTTACATATATTGCTATTTCCTGTTTTGTATTTGTAATTATGCCTTAGAACAGATAAATACATAAATAGCTTCCATCAAGTGTGCTACAAAAAGTTGCCTGTTATTTGTTCTCTTATGATTCAATATATGGCATACCCTGTTATTGCTTGGAGCCCTCGGTACTTTGCCAAAGCATGATCACTTATTTTTAGGAAACTCAATTTACATATTCAAAAAATTAGACTTGAAATATGTGCAGGTTGCATCACTACCAAGGAGCTTGGGACTGTGATGAGGTCGCTAGGGCAGAACCCCACTGAGGCTGAACTCCAGGATATGATAAATGAAGTGGATGCTGATGGTAATGGAACAATCGACTTTCCTGAGTTCCTTAATCTCATGGCCAGGAAGATGAAGGATACCGACTCCGAAGAGGAGCTGAAGGAGGCATTCCGAGTTTTTGACAAGGATCAGAATGGTTTCATTTCTGCTGCTGAGCTGCGCCATGTCATGACCAACCTGGGGGAGAAGCTTACTGATGAAGAAGTTGACGAGATGATACGGGAGGCTGATGTTGATGGCGATGGCCAGATCAATTATGAAGAATTTGTTAAGGTGATGATGGCCAAGTGATGAGCTCCTCCACCCTACCAGATCCATAAAGACATTGAGTATAAAAATGAACTTCAAAAAGAAAAAAAGAAAAAAAAAAAGAACTCGATGAACAGGGTAACTAGTATTAAGGTTTCCTGGTTCCTTTGTCACCATTTTATTCAATGGTTTTAAAATCAAACTTTAAAGAGATGATGTGGTCTGTTATTCTATTTCCTTAATGATGTGTTTTAAACTTTATGTTAGCAGCTTTAAAAATTATTCCTTCCTCACTGTTTTCTCTTTCTGTTGGATGTGGGATGCTTTTAATAATTACTTACTCTTACTGTTTGAAGTGCATGAGAATTTCAGTGAATGCCATGTTTATCTTGGTTAATGTTTGGTTTGGATATTCCTCTTTGGTTGGTATATTTCTTGCAGAAATGTGGTTTTTGGATATATGCTTTTTGGAGTGTTTTTAGTTTCAAATTGAAACATTCATGGCATGCATGTATTACTGTATGTATTCCTTGTTGTGCCGATAGTTAGATTTAGGTTGGTGATACGCATTGCTAATTTGGTACGAGGATTTTTATATCATTGTATAAGATATGTTGTTGAATGTTAGTTTTTTTGTCATTCTTTTTGATGTAGACCCACCTAAAGTCTGTAATGTTAAGTTTCTCATTGCAGAGGGCCTCTGAATTCCTGAGATTGAAAACATGCAAGTCTAGTCTGGTTATTATGTAGCTTTTGGTGATTTCATGTAAAAAGATATGGGACTTTGGGAACGCTGAATGAGTCTTGATTTCTTTTTCCGAGTCCTGCAAGTTCCTCCTGATTCATCTATAATTAGATGAATTTTTTCATAGAACGTGGTTATGGATCATTTGTTCATAGAACGTGGTATGTATATTAAGAACAATGCGTGCATTATGTTGCAATGTTCAACTAATTTTGAGTACTCGATAAGAAAATTCATTTCACAAGTTCTCGCACAAACAATAACTAGTAACTGTGTCTTGTAACATTTTGTCATACTTGTGTAATCTATCTATCCCTCATAACTTGCACTTTATTGCGTGTAAGCCCATTAACCTGGAACCCAAAATTCACGTAAATCCCAAGAGCTTTCTTTTCACGCCACAACGATTAAATGACTTCTTACTGGAAAAATCATACGCACCAAACAAATAAAAATGATGGTTTAGAAAATGGCTGGGTGCAGGTTTTTAGGGGTGCAGCAACATATTTGTGATTCAAATAACAATGGCTGAGAAAAGACACCAATTTGATACGTGATACATGACCTGGGGAGACTATGAGTCTTTGTCATCCATCTATCAAATAAATAACATAAAGTTAACCACACAATCCAGGAAATGATATCATCATTTGGCGCTTCTCTTATAATCTTTTCAAGCTTTTCTTTCTTGCATCCATCTTCCTTTTGTCAGCGTGAACTTTTGCCAAGCCACCAATTTCCTTCTTTTGTATCACTGATGCTGTTGCAGCAGTTGTGGGGCCACTTACCCCTGTCTCGGTTACTGAATTTAGGACAGCAGATGATTGATCCTGTCCACTTGCTCCTTTCACCGCAGCATTTGTAGAAGGGGCCAATGGAGACAGCAATTGGGGTCCATCACCTGTTGCTGCATTCTTCTGGTCGATACTAAGAACTGAGGTGTTTGTCTGATCAACATTTAGAGCAGTGGTCGACTCCGTGATAGTACCTGTTTTAAACTTCGACTTTGGCTTTAGAGCATGAATTCCTGTATAGAGCCTGCACTTTTTCATCCAGGTAGCATAATCAACTCATTGGGAAAGATGACCAAAAGAAGAAGTTTCAATGGAACAAACATTCAGACATGCCATTTTGATGATAATCCCTACACAAACTGTATGCAATTGCTAACCACCAAAAAACTATTCCTGTTTAGCACATCTATGAGATATCAATAGGCATTCTTAATGATTTAACTACAATAAATTGTGTAGATTAAAACCCTGGTGAAGAGGCCTTTTTCTGAGGAGGTCTATAGAAGGGCTCGCATGCGCAAAAGAAGAGACATTGAATACAAGCATGTGAAATAGAACCATTTAAGGTATTGACGAAGCCTATGCAGATCAAATAGCTTTATGATACTCAAGCCTATGCAGCATGTCTAAGTTATAGGTCACCTACCATACAAGACATGACACTGACACAGCGAGTCTTGATAATGTTGTCAAGATCAGCCAAACTGAGTCACTTGTACTACTTATATACATCTATTGCTAGCCCAAACAACGGAACCATACTACTGATAAACAAAGGCCACAAGAGCTCAACATAGATCTGTTACATATTTATGTACAAGTATGAAACTATAGGCTTTATAGCATGCACGAAATCATAAGTCATAGCATTTTAATGACTTATCCTCCCGCTACACGAAGTCCCCACCGGGCATTTTTGGATCATAGATATGGATTTTGTTCTGTAGTTTATATTGACCATTTAAAATCTCTTATACTCGAATATTAAAAGAATAGAAAAATCAACATCCTAGGTATGCCAAAACCATGTCAGCTAGCATCCAGAAACTGCTGATCATTTATCCAAAATAAAGAATTTTAAATCTTAAATTTTGGGCACCGCCACGTGTTGGACAGGTGCTAAAAATTATCTAACTACATTATACATTACTGTCAAATATGTAGATGTGTATGTGTATTTCAAAATCAAAGCATCAGGTCTTTCTAATAGTCTTATGTGCACCCACAACATGACAATTGACACATGGCCACTACAGCAATGGCGCTCACCTGGCATGTCTAGCATACTCATCATAATTTTCAAGCAGCATCTTTCCAGCCTGTTCATTCAAAGCTGATTCTGGAAATGGCTCAATTAATAAGCATCTGACGACCTGTTATCAGAAGAGTCGGTGAAATATTAACAAAGCACTATACAGGGCACACTGTAAACGTAAAAACTTAGCAAGAAAGTTAAGATGTCAATAAACATCGGAAGGACAGTCAAACAACATATAAACTTACAATAAGAACATGTCGTAAGCCAAGACTAGGGCTCCAATCCTTTTTCAATGTGTTGACACAGATTTCACCATTGATTGCAATGTTTGGATGGAATATCTTGGTAAGAAAATAGCCTACAACAAGAACAACATTGTTCAGAATGTTTGGTCATATGTAGCTCAAGAATAATTTACATGAATGTGAAATCAGCATTGATTATCAATAAAAGAATAATAGACACGAATTTCAATCCACGTTCACCAAAAATGACTGCACTACGATCAACCTGACCAGACATGCAATTCCTAGTTCCACCTAAACTTCTTTTTCAATACATAAGGGAAGTTATGATAATAAAGTGTGCATGTTATGAGACCAGACGTTGGTGGTAAAGCTTCCCGTTTTACTGTGCTGGTCACAGGTTCGAGTCTACCCGACAACAAAATTAGTAAGGCGCTTCATAAAAAAGGCATGTTTTCTCTAGATTCCCCCGGGTTCCCCCTCCCTCCTAGCCCCTCCCCCAGGTCAATGTAATAGTATTGGTTGTTCAAAAAAAGAAAATAGTGTGCATGTTATGAAAATGAGGCCACAATACAATTTTTGTTCCACCTAACGTAAAACCTCCAAGACAGAAACCTTAGGCAAAACAGCATAGTAGCAATAACCAATAAGAAGAAAACAGACAGAGGTGTGTAAAAGAGAACATCAGACTAGTTTTGTGTAAGGTATTCTACATAGAGTACAGACAGATGAGACTAATAGGATGTAGAAAGAAAGAGAAAACAAAAAAGTAGTGTACTAAAGGTGTGAAATGTACTTTGAGTGAGCTCCATGAACAAATAAAGATGATGGCAACGAGGTGTTACAAATCCATTTAAGGATTACTCCTTCACCGTAAAGTATCAACTGGTAAAAGTGTAAAAGAAAACAACTATCAAGCACAAACCAAGTTGGCTACTCCCTTTGTCAGATAGATTAGATAAAAATATATCCACAGACTAATGTCATATCACAAAAGAACACCCGTACAATGGAAACTGTAACTTTAGTTTTTCTTCTCAAGTTCACAACTCAGTTTCCTACCAAATAGAGAAATGTAAGACCTCAATAAAGTTGCACTTAAACTTTTACCAGCGAAAACGGCCATAGCCTCAATGCTGATAGGTTTTGAATATTTTGAGCTCACAAACCTTTGGGAGGAGAGTGCGGAAAATCATGAGATAGTATCAACTTCATGCGAAAAACACCAATTTCATAAGGAGTCCCAGCTGCAAGGTCAGAGATCTTCACATTCAAAATCGAAACTTAATGTCTCTATGAATGCGCAGAAGTTATTAAAAATAGATTACCTGGGCCTTCTATATCAGCATATATGGTTGAAAAATCCTCATCATTCACACCTACTTTAATGCCCTCAGGAGGAGTTTCATCAAGATTCTTCAGTTCCTTTGCAAGTTGCTTTATTACGTTTGGAGGAAGATTTTCATTTGTTGCCTACAACCATCACCAGCAAGAAAAAATGTTTCAAAACAATCTTTGACCTACAATGAGGAATGCAATCCACAAACAGAGAATCTCCAAGTGTATATTTTCTTTGGTCAGTGCAGGTACAATAATATGTCACAAGCAAAACACTAAATGTAACATATTTTACACAGTTAAAAGTTAAGAACCTTTGCATATGAACTGAAAAACACTAGAAAAATCCAAAAGTTTTACGAATCAACTGAACAGGCAAATAATCTAAAGTTCGCATGCCAATATGTTTTCCTTGTTTAACATATGATTTGCATTTACAACAGGTACATCATAATAGTGACCAATAAAACAATCACAGTAAATTTGTAAAAATTAAAAAACATCGAGAAGAATTCCCATGTATTCAGGAATGATATGATGCCTCCAAAATTAAGGAACTATTATCAGAGAGAGAAAGAGAGAACTTACCATTGCCACACAACAAAGATGGAAACTCTCAGATAATGTTATTCTGCTGTGAAGAAAATCAAAACTAATTATATTGTTGATAGAGTATTGAAGAAAATCGATGTGCTGGAAAGTTCCTGGAAAATAAAGATGTTTCAATTACATTTCATCTCTCTTTCCTGGGGAGCGAATGTGGATGCAAGATAATGTTGGTGGTATTATTTTTCTATATGTAACCAAAAGAAAAAGGTTTCTTTAGATCATCATTACAATACAGAATTACCAATAATACTACTATACAAATGAGAAATAGTCAAAGGGGAGTCCTAGTCAGGATTTGCAAATTATTCATAACTGTCAAAAAGAGTATAAATGAAGCATAATTGCTGCAACATTTAGAAGAATGCGAGCTACATTAAACACAAGCCAGTGGATATAATGTCAGAAGTTAAAGATTGGGATAATCCAAGTATGCAAAGCATTGGCTCAAAAACTGTATCAACACTACAAACATCTGTTCTCTCAACTGGTGCAACATTCCTCCACCTGGCATATGTGACTAGAGGATGCAGCCACTCTAATTACAAACTTCTTTGTTAATCCAAAATAAACACCGAAATGCAGTTTAAATCAAACAATATCCTATACACAAAACGAGCCATCATCTCTGGGTAATAATTAAAGGAGCATGAATATCTTATGCTAAACTCTATATGTATGTATACCAACAGAAGAGTAATAACCCTGCAAAAGATGGCAGGGGAGAATCATACTGTTCGGAATTATGGGTTTCACATCTAGATTCCAATTATAAGCTACAACAGAGTTTTCATCGTCTCCTTCTCATAGTTTACAGGTTTAACATTTACAAAAATTGTGAAGCAAGTTGTTGTTGGTTAGTTTTTTCTTTCTGGTTTTTTTTTTTGTGGTACAAGTTCTGGGATAAACACATTCACTGCAACAATTATGAGCAATCAATATAGTTAGATCTAATTTACATCATGCTGAAAGGATAGTATCAAGAGTAAGCAAGAAATGGTTGGGGAGCCAGAAAATCACTCCATCCCTCTGAAAACCATAACCCTAGAAAATAAATATCCGAATCCACAAAAATCATATCAAACTGGGTGGTTGCATTTCATCATCTTCAGTACAAATTAATAAGGCAGAGATAGTAGAATCTTGACCTGACCCTAAGAAAAAAAATAATCTTTCAAACGTTGAGATGAATTAGCAAAACCAGAAAATAAAATTAATCTAATCAGACAATAGCATGCACCAAGATATAATTACTTCAAAATATAAAGCAAGTAGACATTTTTGACAAAGCAGACCCCGATTCATAAGGCAAAGACGCAATAAATTCACCATTACCATTTCAACAATAAAACAATATAAAATTAATGACGGTCTCAGCATAAAAGTGATTATATCCAGTTATAATCAAAACCCAGTTAAACAAATCAATCGAACTAAACTTTGATTTACTATATAGCAAAGTGCATGAACAAATTCTCAAGAAAATTGACATGGAACTTAAATTAAAAAATAAAAAAACCCAGAAAAGAAATCACCTCAAAGAGAAAGCAGGCGTAGTGGGCGTTTTCTCAGTTGGGACTGTACTTGTTTTTGAGGGGTTGCAAACACCACCAAGAAAGAGAGAAAATGGGGTATATAATCAGTAAAATAAAGAAAGAAAGAAAGAAAGAAGGAAGGAAGAATTGCGTGTCAGTAATTTATTTTATAGTCGTTTGGATTCTTCTGGGTAGGTAAGTAGTGCCAAATCGTGATTTAAATTTACATTTATTAAATAATAATAATAATAATAAGTTTCATGATTTAAATGTAGATAAATTTGTAATGAATTTTAATTGCGATTAATCATATATAAATTATTTATTAAATTTGTAAAAGGTTTAATTTAGCTAATGAGACATTTAAATATTTAGGTAGGGTACGATTTTGTAATATTATTTCTATTGAGTAAATTATTATTAAAAAGATGCCAAAGCAATAAAACAATTTTAATATTAGGAGCATTTTTGTTTTACTTCCTCTCAAAACTATTTAAAAATTGGGAGTCCCACTTTACTTTTGTTCAAGGGAGGGCGAGCAAAGAGCATCTATTTTTAAATTAAATTAAATTAATGTCACTTTTCCCTATTTTTTAAAAATAAAAATATAATTTAATTGAAGAATAATATCATGTAAAAAGATGATACCCAATTACCCATACCATACATAGTCCAATGTAACTCAATTTATTCGGGTTAATTGGTTAAAGAAATTTTCCTCTTTTTTTTTTGTAAGTAACAAAACTATGTATTACTACACTTTTTATTGTTTAAAGAGATTTAAAACTTTAATAACATAATAATACCAAATATATATATATATATATATATATGGGGCCACCAAAGGAGAAAACCCAGACCGCAGAAACAAAGCAATAATCATTGCGTTCAAAAGTATGGCTTTTATACTATTATTTTTATTTTTTTTTATTATTGCAAAGTTCTTTTGTGATCCAGATCAATTAATAATCAATATAATAATTGTTATCCTCGTTTGTATTAGAAAGCACAGTTGCACACTTTAAACTAAAATAGTACTCTCTCCGTTCCTAAAGTCATTTTCTTCTAATACATACATTTTTGTTTTTAGTCTATTTTAAATTTAAAAATATATTTTATTTTAAAATTATAAAATAATATAATATTCTTAATTTGTCACTATTATTTTTCTATCATTTTGAATTTCGATATTAAACCACCACAACTGAATTATTAGTTAATACTAATTTTGAGAACATAAAATTATTGTCTCTAATTTTAAAATAGGAGAGTACTAACCAGCCTACATATATTAAAATGTAATCTAATATTATTATATTGATTCGAGTATGCCACTTCTCATTTTTCATAAAAATAAAAATATAACAAATTTTATTTAATTTTTATCCTAAAATTCAAAATTGATTTAAATTTACACATTAGAATATCCAGCCCGAAAGGAATACAAATTAAGCTAATGGACGATGATTGGATATGTGAAAATTTTGTCGGTAGGTGGGGGCCATAACAAATAGTAGAAGAATATTACTCCTATTGTCCAGGCCAGCGTTTTTGAGTTTAGCCTTCCTTCTTCCCCTCTCAACTAGCCGTTAGCTGTGCCAGACAGCCAGCCCGCCACCTTCAAAATTCAATTTAAAATAAACAGTTGAAAAGAAATACTCCTCTAATCCTATTTAAGAAAAAAAAATATTCTATTTTTAATTTTTAGAAAGAAATTAATTTGTAGTAAGAATATTATTTTAGAAGTGTCTTATTTTGAATAGGAAGATGAGATGAGTAGATATTTTATAAATAGAGTATTATTTTGAGTCAAAAGTCATGTAACATTTTAAGAATTGAGAGAGGGTCTAAGTGGGGTTTGTGTTTGTGTAAGGGAGATGATTTTTGCAGTTTTTATATTCCGTGCAAAAAAATTGTATTGTGGGTGGAGGATTTTACAATTTTTAGTTCGTGCAAAAAATTGTGTCGCAGTATTATGGAACCTCAAATTTTAGGGTATAAAACTTGAAATAATTATTGTAAGCTCATTATTTTGATATAGTAAAGATTCGGAGTTTAATCTGTGATTTTTCTCTTTAAAGAATTTTTCATATTAAATCTTGTGTTGTTTTATCTCTTTTTATTTTATTGTGTAATTTGTGTTGACTTAATTTCTATCATAAACTGCATGCTCCCTCCCTAGATATAAACTATGGCATTTAACTTTTAAAAATTAAATCAAAATAAACTCAACGCATTTCGCATCTCTCACCCACCTTAGCACTGAAGTTCGACAAGAACGAGTGACACCAGCCTTCCAAATCGAGATCTGCATGTTGACTGGATCCTGAGAAGATATAATTATCTAGTCAATAAACTTAATACTTATAAAAATCAATTACTAGTTTCACATATATTATATATTAAGTCGTAGTAATCAATCAATTTTAACAAAGGAGTTTAAATTTTTTTGGTTTAGTTAAATTATTTGTGCAAGTCAAAATAGGCCAAAATACATGTTCCCTACGATTCCACACAATTCTATGCAATCATCGTCCCATGATAAAAGTTCTCATATTAAATGTCTATTTTTTTTTAATAACCAAACTTTTACACATATTTTCTAAATCTCTCTCCATATTTAATAACATTATTATAGATAATTTTATCATTTTATTCATCTTCTTAATATGCATGAAAAGTCCACCAGGACTTTTAATCCTGAGACTGAGACTGAGACGGAGGAGTACATATTTGTGAACTTACTCTGATCTAAATTGACAAAGCTTGTTAGTATATGAAATCCACATCCGTATGGGAGTGAAATCTTGTTAAAATTTCAAATATTTCATGTGAAAATTGCACCTCCCTAACAACCATTAACCTTAGTTAGGGAAAAAGGCATGTGGTAGTCAAATTCAAATATTGAATCCAGTACAGATTCTCAAAAGCTTTTGGGGGGCTAAAAACAAGCAGGCTTACTGGAACCCTTACTAGAACCCAAACAACTGAGAGAGAGAGAGAGAGAGAGATTAACATTAAAAAAGACCATTAACAAATCTAAATGCTATTGGCATAAAAATCAAAGTTAAGGCTTTATAGGGAGAGCCAGAAATCTTTATCAAATCAAATTGTACAAGACTGACTAGGACAATGGCAAGGGAGAGTGAGAGCTACCTCCTACCTCCTACCTGTGGTGCCCTGGATAAGCACAGGTCAATCCTGTGTCTTTTACCCCATATATAGTCTTTTGGAATTAATTAACCTCGACAAACAATTATAGAAAACAAAACATAGATTACCCATACCCTTTAAGACTTCAATAAATAATCCAGAATACGTTTCAATCAAGACAATACATACTAAAAACTTGAAATAAACCTTAAGATTGTCAATATTAGGAACACTATTCCTTCAACAAATTAGACAATAACAAGCTTGAGAAATGCTAAAGCCAGATATATTCTTCAACAAACTATAAAACTCCAAATGCACGTCTTCCGCAAAAACACCAGAAGCTACCTATAACATGAATAAGAACTATAAGTTATCCCCACATACACACACACACACACACACACACACACACACACACACACACACAGAGAGAGAGAGAGAGAGAGAGAGAGAGAGAGAGAGAGAGAGAGAGAGAGAGAGAGTTTCACACCGTTCCTATGATAAAAATTTATCTCACCATCTAAATAAATACAATATAGTTAGAGGAAACATGTTAAGAACCCACCCATCTTCTTTTAATATTTTAGTAGCTAATTAGTACAAACGAGTGATGCAATAGCCTAATTAACAGCACAATATTTGTAGATAAGGTATAATAATAATTTTAAATATAGTAAAAACCAAAAAAACTTCCTCAATTGCAAAGAATAACTAACATACAAAAAAAGGTGTGGTTATTACGGAGATCATAGCCAGGTTTGTATGACAAACAATATTCTTTAAAGGCAATACCATCCCTCCAAGGGTAGGATATGAAACTCATTTAAGTTTTAAACTAGCTGACAATTACACCTCTTAAAATTTACCCTTGCATACGAAACAAACAATATCAAATCCCAATTCTGTAAGGAAATTTAATGAGCTCAAGTATTCCCCTTCACTAGAATCTAGAAAAATAAACTGAATATACATGTACTTTACTTTTCTATAAGAAAATGGAACGGCAAAAAGAACAAATACACCACTCTAGTTGTCACATTTTCAGCATTTGACCATTAAACTTTAAAAATATGCAATCAACCACCTGAATTAATTAGAAATTTTGAATCAGACCATTTTGTTAAATTAATTGGATCTCCGTTAATTTATTATCTATGTTGCATTTAAAAAAAATAAGAAATACAAAGAAATGACATGGAAGTTACCACATGGGATAACTGATATATAGATTTATTTTATTTTTTCATTTTTTAAACTTTTTCTCTCTCTCTCTCTCTCTCTCTCTCTCTCTCTCTCTTCATCTTCAATATTTCTCTCCTCTTTATCTTCAATCTCTCTCTTGAAGGGTGGTTCTTGTAAAGAGAATCCTGCTAAAAGGAAGGTGAGTAGCCCCACCTAACTGTGAAAGGAAAATGGATCACAAAAGAACAACCTATAATAAACATCTCTGTCAATACCCGGAAGGTTTGCAGGAATCAGGATGTACTATGCATAAAAGTAAACTAGTATAATAAAATTTTTTAAGGAAAAATTTAAATTGATAAAAACAAGCTAGAAAGACTAAGTAGCCACCTAGGAAGCAGTGGGCAAAAGAGAAATGTCGGATCTGTGGACTGAAGTTGTAGATTTGTGATTATTTAGATTATATGAAGTATAGAAATAGAAAAGAGTCTTGAGTACGTACGGAAATCCGAATGCAACAGAAGAAAGTGTGAAAGATGACATGAATCTACAAAAAGAAAATGGAAACAAAAAAACACATAATTTAAGTTTGGTGCAGAAATCTGAATACAAAAGAAGAAAGTCTGAAAGTTTATCAGCAATGCATCTAAAAGAGTTTTCTTTTATCCACTAGTTCATGCTTCCAACCTTCCATAAGAAGTATACAGTTCTTGTTCCTATTATGAAGCAGCTGGATCAACCAAGAGGCTATCTCATATGAAACATGCAGGTCATAATTTCAAGCACTTCCTGAAAAGTGGCTCTTGGCATAGGGGAGTTGTCACTAATGGGTACAAACCAATTAATTTACCTCTTATTTTTTTTCCTTGCTTTCCATCAAATAATTTTTATCACCTCTTACTAATCAGCGTGGGAATTATAACAAAATAAACATCACTACTGAGGCTTATAAAAGGGGGGGGGAATCACCCTTATGCTGTAAGAACACAGATAAAGGCATTTGGGAGATTTTGTTGACTTTGACATATAGTTTTCAAGAAAAGGTTTGTATATTTTGATCAGAGTACCATCCAGAGCAAAAGGCAATAAGACTATTCACATAAATGAGAAAACGAATATTAATAATATTATTGCCATCATTATGGTATAAATGACTTGGCCCTATAAATACTATTTGTCCACCACCATCTCCACAACATCAGAGGATGATGTTGGAAAACTAACAGGAGTTGTTGTCTGATGACTTGTTCCTTTATCTAAAGCCCAGAATTCTACTTCAACTCAACTGCATCTCTCAGTAACAAGCAAAGAACACAATACAACTTTGAGGAGCTTATCCTCTCAGTAGCTTCAAAGAAGGAACTGAGTGGAAGAAATCAAAAGGCAGTTTGGAGTCCAGTAGTTTGATATTTCAAAAAGCAAAGGTCTCACAAGGTACAGCGCTATAAGAGAAAACAGGTAGTTACTATCATTAAATTCAAGTAAAATATCTACAACAGAATAACAGCTTCAATAGATTAATGGAAATCAAAGAAAATGAACATAAAATAAACTAAAATTGTCACCAATGCACATTGAAATACGTGAAAGCAGACCAAAATATGTACAGGACACTAATGCATATCTAGCCGCCCTTAGAAGCCACAGAGACGTTGAACAGGGAAATTATTAATAGTCCTTCCTCGGTGGCATCAAATAAAGTAAATCGGAATATAATTAATAACATGAAAATATAATTTGATAACCCACAAATCAATTGACACGTAAGTAGAAATAACATACCTCTCCGTTAGTTTACTTCCTACTCTTCCAACCTGGCTGCCCTCGACTCATCTAGCCAAAAAGTATCCACAAGGCGAAACAAGACTCTTCTCGTACACAATAACACCAAAGGAACAACATGGCTCTTCCTCACTGTACACAGTAGTGCCAAACTTACAACATGGCCCCTGTGGCAAGGAAAGCTTAAGATGCTCAAATTTCACTTTTACATGATCATATAAGAACAAAAACCTACGATCAAGCTGTAATAGAAGTTGACCCTTTAAAATACCCAATGGCAACAAGCCTTTAAGAGCTTTGCCCCTTGTCAAACAATATGGAATAACAATTTTATTCCAAGACTCCCTCACTCCATACTCCAACATTAACCACAATTCTAAGCGTTCGGGATATATTTCAAAACTGACGCACAAAAGCCCTCTTAAAACCCCCAAATTTCCTGGAAAAATATCCATCTTAGAAATTGGCTTCACCTTATCCGGCAACGGAATTTCTTTAAATTTCTCCTCATTGAAGTCAAACCCAACAATTGCAGTACGCAAAAAAGTGTTTGGATCAGAAACCAACCAGTGAACCACTCCATCAACACAAGCAGGCTTTTTACCCGAATAGGCATCAAAACTATAAGGAAAATCACACTGAACTCGTTTCCAAGAATTGGTTTTAGTCGAATAAACCCTAACCATAGAAGAAGCAGCTATTTTAATGACCTTGTAGTCGTCTGCTAGAGAAACATACCCGAAGCCGTACAGTTTGACAGGGTAATCCGGGTCGGGTCGAATAGTGATGGACTCTCTGGTGGTCGGATTCAGCAGAAAGAATGTTTCAGGGTACTGGAGGAGGCAAAGCAAGCCACCGGAAGATCCGGACACATCCATGAAGCAATTCGGGTTGCGATTGCGGAGCGGATCAAGCTTCGTCAGGGGAGGAGGTTTAAGGAGAAGTTCATTGGTGCTTACGGTGAAGAGAGATTCGGTACGGATTAAGAGTTGAGCGTCGCCGTCGTGGGTGTTTGTGGATTGCTTTTGGTGGGATTTAGTGAAATGGGGAGTGCTGATGAGTATACGCCAGCTCTTGCAAACGCATTTCAATCCGCATAGGGTTTTGATAGGTAATCTCAGTAGAATGTATGTGATGATTTCTACTGGTAAATTCGCCATTGTCGCTTTTTTCGCCATTGGTGCATCAGAATCAGAAAGGAAAGAAAATGATTATATTTTCTACTTTATTTGCTTCGTAAAGGGAATACAATACAAATAAAATGGGGGTGGTGTGGTTAGTATGAGGTTATTCGGCGTGGTGTGGTTAGTATGAATGTTATTCGCACGCAGCCACGCAGGCGGGATGTCTGTACTGTCAAGAGTATTTTGAAGGGAATTGTTAAATTTATAATATTTTTTATTATTTTTATAATAAAAATATTTATAAAATTTATAACGATATTTTTGATATAAAAATAATATTTTATTTTGTGAATTTAATAATTTTATATTTTTAATTGCAGAATTTTATTAAACATATTAATCAACCGAAATAAAATCACATTCTACGATCACCCAACCAGCCCTAGCCTACCCTAGATTTTACACACAAGTCTCATGTTTGCAACATCCAAACCATACTTCATTAATTAGCTTATTCACCAAAACAAAAATTTATCCACATTCTCAGTGGGGTCAAATTAAAAAAAAAAAAATCCCTTAAAAAATAAAAATTGTAGCTATATATATATTGTATAATTTCTCAACATTTAAATAGTTAAATTTAATATACATATATATATATATATTCATAATTTTCTTATAAAGAAAATACTAGAATAGTTTTTTTATCAGCAATTTTTTTTATTAAAAACTAAATGTAATACAAATGTAACAAATCCAAAAAATTTGGATAAGGCCACACGCAGTTGCAATACAAATATTAAAAACCCAATTTTCATACAAGCAAACCAACTAGGCCCAAAATGCCAATCCGGCTTAAACCTATGTGCAGTAAGCCCATAACTAATTAGAATTGAAAACCAAGGGGCCCAATCGCTTTTCAAGTAAGCCCAATCGCCACACCTACCAGCAGGGATTCACACATGGAATTTGAAATTTGAAACTAAAATCGTGGGCCCAATTATATCACCCCATGAGCTGAAACCACACCAACCAAACCATATTGAACAGACTGACAACACCTGTTGCTCATCAACCAAATCCGACGAACTGTAGAGACAATCATGGCAAGGACTCCATAAGATGTACGAAAGCATAAATGATTTTGGATGAAAACCATCGACAATGAAAAATCTCACATAATCCGGTAAGGAACAGAATCCAGAATCCAGATTATTATACCAGAAGATAAAATTTATTTGAATGAAAATGCAAACAGATCAAAATAAGAACAGAACACACAAACTGATTAATCAAAAGGAAAATGCAATAGAATCGCAAGAAATCAGCATATGACTCCCAAATCTGGTAATGACAAAATCACAACCATAGACCAAAATGGAAATACACAAATCTGATTAAAGGACAAGATAATCAAAATGCAAACAATTAATCAAATTTGAAGCATAATCAACTTCCCTAACAACACCATAAATAACTATATCAAATCGGGAAGTAGAGAGGAGAAATAACCAAATCTAGACAAAATCGAAGCTGCAGCAGCCAACAAGCTACATCAACTCTATTTTGAAGCTAGAAAATTCAGTAGGGGCAGGTGCCCCCCGCCCCAGGCATAGATCCGTCACTGCATCAAACCCATCAAGTAAAATAAATATTTTTAGTGTTTCATAAATGTTTTGAAAAGAAAATGAGGTTGAAGATTTGAAGAGAGAATATGAAGTTGCAAATTTGATGACTAATGTAAGACCCCAACTTTTTGAATAAAATGAATTTTCTATAATTATCATTTTTGAATATTATGGAATGAATTTAATATAATGTTATAGTTGTGGGTAATATTTATAAATTTTGCAAAGTATGCAAGTTGTCATATAATATTCGATTGGTCAGGAAATATTCGTTTTAAACAGAAAATATTCGTACGATGACACAATCATTGGTGGACCCCACAACAGAATTATTGTTGGATTGAGAAAAGGACAAAAATACTTTATGAAAATAACGGCGGAAGTTTTACCATTAATACTGTTAAACTACTCGATAGTAAAAAGTACAAAGAATACGGCTGTGGTTGCATAGTTGTACCTGTATTGATGCTTATGTGATAAGTCACTCGCTTTTTGTTTTATTGGTATTATTAATGTAATAATATCGAAAATCTTTTATATAAAAATGTAATACTTTTATAAAGTTATTCTATAAATAGAATATATTATATTCTATTATGCATAGTGTTGCATAAAGTATCTGATAAGGTTTTTTGCACAAGAAAATATTTTTATATAAAAAATGTAATACTTTTATAAAGTTATCTGCTTTTATTAGACAATAATTAGAATATATTATATTTTATTATGCATAGTGTTTGCATAGTGCTCGTATAGTATTTGCATAGTAAAATCTTTTATAAAGTTATTCGTTTTATTAGATTATAAATAGAATATATTATATTTTATTTAAAAGATTTTGCTTTAAATATGGACCGCCGATTAAAGTAAATCAATCTGGACCGCTCATGGATTAGTTACTATGCATTCCATTTTCCTATAAATAAAGCTCATTCCTTCATTATTTTCTTACTTAATTCACTAAACTCTCTAGAGAGAAAACTATAGAGAGAGACTATAGAGAGATAGAAGAAAAAGTATTTTGCTATTTTGCTACTTTTATATTCAGCTTTTTTTACTTGTAGGGGGTGTTATTCTTTCTTATTCATGAAGAGAACTGTTGTTATTCCATTTCTTATTATTCTCATTGAATAACTTGTATACGCTGGATCACCCTACTTGGAAACATTCTTCTATTATTCTGTTGGAACATCCTCGCTCGGTGTTTTTACACCGACCGTGGTTCCGCTCTTTATTATTATTCCGTTGGAACATCATGTTCGTGTGTTTTTACACCGCACTGGTTCCGCCTTATTATTATTCTATTGGAACATCCTGCTCACAGGTTTTTACACCGGACCGGTTCCGCTTTTTATTATTCTGTTGAACATCCTGTCAAGGCAAATTTTGCCGACCGTTCCGTTATTATTATTCTCGCTGAATAACTCGCCTATGCAAAATACCGCATGCATGGTGATTTCTTTTGTTATTCCATTCTTTATTATACTCAAATGGTTAAAGTTTTGACTTCTATACTCCATGAAATTAGTAGAATATCCTCGATATTTGCGGCTTCATCCAAAGATTTTTTCATGGAAATATTCTTCCGATCATTCTTAAATTTTACTTTCTACAAAGCAAAGATCATGTCGACAATTTGGACATTGGTAATTCTTGGACAAATTAATTCTTGAACTTGTTTTATCAATTCTTATATCATTGTCATCATCCTCATGTTTATATTATGTTGAAAGTCATCTCGTGGCCAGAGTGCATGAGATGGACTTGGTATGATTATGACTGTGATTATTCGTAATCACGACCGTAATGTTACAAATGATATGGTAAAAGTCCTCATCGGCCCGTAGTGCATCGATGGACGATTGTTGGCATGATTATGACCATTGATGAATACACAAATATCTTTGGCCCGTAGTGTATGGAATTTGTGGTCGTGACCCTAATGAATATCCTCGGCCAGTAGTGCGGGGGATGATGTGGATTATTTATTGTCGAGTCTCAAATGATAAAAGTGATGAAAAATTTTTTAAATCATAAAAGATAGTAGATTCTATTCTCTACTTGACTCTTTTAATGGATTGCTTGATCCGCCGCAGCTTAAACTTGATGTTGTTATATTTTATCGCTTAACATCGTTGAAGGCTAACGATAATTTATTCTCGCATTATCTTAGTCATAATATTTCTTCTCGGGCTAGTTTAGCTCACCCTTTTTCTTTCACCGCTTCTTCGTGAAATGAGAACATAGCAGGGACTAGTCGGGAAACTGGAGTGACGGTCCGTAGGATAAGATTAGTAGTCCTCACTATTCTCGTAAAATAGTGTGTTAATAATTGTAATGAGGACTCCTTTTGAGTTTGTATAATCTCTAGTAGACAATAATTGTATTCAAACTCACAGCTATGTTTTGTCGTGATTGTACACCTATGACAGATTGTATTAAGTAAGTTGTATTTGAATTTTGTACCACGTATCCGACGACCCAAGATGGGTGATGTATACCTAATTTTGGGGGCGTCACAGTTGGTATCAAAGTTTAGGGATATGATCTCTGGCTAAGATGTGAGACTAGAACTAGGAGGGGAGAGTCAGGGAATTCCTTCGCTAGTATGACCTACTTAAATTTATTTTGTATTTAAATTGGTTGGTCAAAGTTTAGAGATATTATGTTACATGTCAATTAACCTTTGTTTTGTGGCGAGATCTCAAAATGACATTCAAAAATGTTGAGAATAGCAATGGAGCACAAGAGACCGCTGAGTCTCCACATATCAATAATCGTGAGAATGTGCATCGTGAAGGCGGCATAATCCTCATGCAAACAACAACACCGACCAAATGATGAGTGATGGATTGTTCAGAGGCTTTATGCAATTCATGCAACAGCAGGCGAGAGCGGCTCCTATTCAAAATGTAGGTGGAAACACTGAAAATTCTCGGGCGGTCACCGCTAAACAGTTCAAGGAGTTGGGACCACCGGAGTTTAAGGGAGAGCCAAAACCACTTATGGCGGAAGCATGGATAAAGAAGATCACCAAAATATTTGATGTCTTAGGATGCTCCGAGGAGCAAAAGGTTTTCTTTGCTGCCTTTATGTTGCGCGGAGAGGCGACATCGGTGGGAATCGGTAAAAACGTTCTCAACTCGCCAGATCAAGATGTCTTGGGAGAAGTTCCAAGAGTTGTTCAACGACAAATACTTTCCCAAAAGTATTCGTCACACGAAGGAGGTGGAGTTTATAAAATTGAGCAAAACAATACGACCGTGTCGCAATACGAGGCAAAATTTATGGAGTTATCCCGGTTTTATATTCCACTTGGTGGATAATGAAGAGAGAATGGCGCGAATGTTTTTAAGAGGTTTGAAGTCGAGATACGCCAACATCTTATTTCTCATAAACCGTGTTTGTATTCGATGTTGTAAATAGGGCTCAGCTTGGTGGAACGCGATAATGAGTCAACGCAATCAAAAGAGAGCACAAACGACAAAATGATAATACCAAAGAGAGAGCAATCATCGAGCTTGACAACAAGCGTGGAGGGAATCAACAAGCCGTAAATGGTAACCACTTTGGGTAATCGTACCAAAACAATAAGAATGGACATTTCAAGAAGAGGAGATTCAACAATGATGGAAAGACGTCAAGACCAAAGAACCGTTGTTAAGGAAGGAGAAAGACCACCTATCATATGCTTCAAATGCGGAGGGAGGGACACATCACCCAAATTGTGCGATGCCATTCCAAAGCATGTTATAATTGTGGAAGAGAAGGTCACTTATCCCGATTTTGTCGCTCACCAAGACAAATTCAACTAGGATGGAGGCACCAAAGGTCATCCCCGAAAAAGTCAAAGCCAGTAGTCTGCAAGGAGAGCGTTTGTTGTGACCTCCCGAAAGTAAGGAACCCGCATGAGGTCATCACGGTAAGCTTATCATAAACTCTAAATAAGTCTACACTTTATTTGATACCCAAGTTTCTACCCATTCTTTTATTTCTCCTACTTGCACTCAACGATTAAATTTGACTCGAGAAATTAGACTTTGACTTATCTCGTGGAAACTCCGTTGGGAGAAACCTTCATTACATCCACGGTTTATAAGTCTTGTTTGGTTCAAGTTGGTACCCACACACACCTGGCCGATCTTATTTCATTGAAAATACTTCGATCATGTAATTCTAGGGATTGATTGGTTAACTACTCATCATGCAAAAATTGATTGTTTTCGTAAGGTTAGCTTTCATATTCCTAATCGACCTATTATGCGAATTCAAGCAACCAAACCATTAAAATCAATCATCGTATCTCAAGCCATAAAGCTATTCGCTTATTGAAAAACGGATGTCAAGCTTTCTTAGCTCATGTCACGATCTAAACAAAAATACGCCGCTTTTGAATAATATTTCTATTGTTAATGAATTTCCGACGTATTCCCCAAGAACTTCCCTGCCTACCCCAGAAGCGTGAAATTGAATTTTGTATCGACCTTGAACCCAGACAAAACCCATTTCCAAAGCCCCATATCGAATGGCTCCTATTGACTTCGTGAGTTAAAGACTCAACCGCAGGAATTGTTAGACATCGGCTTTATTCGGCCCCAAGATTTCTCCTTGGGGTGCTCCTCGCTTTCTATTCGTGAAGAAGAAAGATAGGAGTATGCGACTTTGTATTGATTATCTGGAGTTGAATCATGTCACCATCAAAAATAGGTATCCATTGCCACGTATTGATAACTGTTTGACCACCAGCAAGGAGCCAAATTCTTTTCAAAGATTGATCTTCGTTCCGGATATCACCAATTGAAGATTAGAACCGATGACATTCCAAAGACGGCTTTAAACTCCCAGACGGGCATTATAAATTCCTAGTCATGTCCTTTGATTGATTAATGCTCCCGCCGCCTTTCATGGATATGATGAACCGAGTATTCAAGGAATATTTGGATCACTTTGTGGTCGCCTTTTATTTATGACATCCTTATTTATTCCAAAAGCCGTGAAGATCATGAGGAACACTTGAGGCTGATACTCCAAAAGCTTCGTGAATACAAGCTTTATGCCAAGTTAAAGAAATGCGAGTTCTGGCTTGAGGAAGTAGCATTCCTTGGGCACGTGGTATCAAGTCATGGAATATCTGCTGACCCAAAGAAAGATTGAAGCTATTCAAAGTCGGGAGCAACCTAAATCGATGGATCAAGCATCGTAGCTTTCTCGGCTTAGCTAGTTATTATCGGAGATTCGTAGAAGGGTTTTCTCGAATAGCTACTCCACTAACTCAGCTGACTCGGAAAGATACAAAGTTCGATTGGAGCGAGGAATGTGAGAAGAGTTTTCAAGAACTCAAGAGGAGACTCATTTCAGCACATGTTCTGACAATACCATCTGGTTCGGAGGGATTTGTCATCTACAGTGATGCTTCGGGCAAAGGGTTAGGATGTGTTCTCATGCAACATGGGAAAGTCATAGCCTATGCCTCACGACAACTCAAAGAATATGAGAGAAATTATCCTACTCATGACCTAGAGTTAGCAGCTGTTGTCTTCGCACTTAAAATTTGGAGGCATTACTTGTATGGGGAGAAAGTGGAGATCTTTACGGATCATAAAAGCCTCAAATATTTCTTCACTCAAAAGGAACTCAACATGCGACAACGACGTTGGCTTGAACTGTTGAAAGATTATGATCATACCATCCAATACCATCCTGGAAAAGCGAACGTGGTAGCTGACGCATTGAGTAGAAGATCATATGCGGGTGCGAGTGCAATATTGTCAACGCAAAGGCCCATTTTGTATGACTTGCAAAGGATGGAGATAGAGATAAAGACTCCAAGGACCCACGTGATGATGGTGAATATACGAGTAGAACCAACTTTAATTGATAAAATTAAAGCTGCTCAAGTTATAGATCCAGAGCTGATGCGTATGAGGAAGAAAGTACAAGAAGGTGCGATGCCGGAAGCAAGAATCGATGAAGAAGGAATACTTCGAGTCAACTCCAGACTTTGTGTTCCTAACGACCCTGATTTAAAGTATAAAATCATAATGGAGGCGCACAACACACCATTTGCAATCCATCCTGGGAGTACCAAAATGTATCATGATCTTCGACATACATTTTGGTGGGGCAATATGAAGAGAGAGAGATAATACTGCTTATCTCAAGGTGTCTAACGTGTCAACGAGTCAAGCGCGAGCATCAAGTACCAAAAGGTCCATCAGAACCACTTGAAATTCCGTAATGGAAGTGGGAGCACATTACCATGAATTTCAAGCATCGGGTCTTCCCAAAGTTTCTCAAGGCATAGATGCGATTTGGGTCATTGTTGATAGATTGACCAAGTCCGCTTTCATTTCTTACCGATACGAGAAACTTATACACTTGAACGCCTTGCTCAGTATGTATATATAAACGAGGTTATAAGATTGCATGGTATGCCAAAAGATCCATAGTTTCGATCGAGACCCAAGATTCACTTCATGATTTTGGGTTAGTTTGCAAAAAAGCTATGGGCACAGATTTACGATTTAGCTTCGGCATATCATCCTCGATTTGACCGGACAAATGAGAGAGGACTATTCAAACTCTTGAAGATCTATTAAGACTCTGTGTCCTTGATTTCAAGGGAAGTTGGGACAAGTTCTTACCATTTGTGGAGTTTTCCTACAACAACAGCTTATCAAGAAAGTATCGCATGGCTCCATTCCGAGGCATCAGTATGGAAGAAAGTGTCGCTTCCAAAGATGTTGGGATGAGGTGGGTGAAGCAACGTTGTTGGGACCGGAGTTGGTACATATGACTACGGAAAAGATTCAAACGATCCGGCAACGTATAAAAACCTCACAAGATCGACAAAAGAGTTATGCTGATCTTCATCGAAAGGACGTGAAATTCGATATAGGAGATCATATGTTGTTACGTGTTGTTCCATGGAAAGGAGTTACGAGATTTGGAAAGAGAGGAAAGCTCAATCCTCGATTCATCGGCCCATTTTTCATCCTCGATCGAGTAGGAACTGTGGCCTATAGACTCGCTTTACCGCCAAGTATGTCTCGTGTTCATAACGTTTTTCACATATCCATGCTACGTAAATATGTGAAAGACCCGAACCACATTATTGAGTTAGAACCAGAGGAAATAGCGGAAGATTTGACGTATGAAGAGGTTCCTGTTCAAATCTTGGATAAGAAGGAACATATTCTACGCACCAAGGTTATACCTCAAGTCAAAGTTTTGTGGAGAAACCACGATGTTGAGGAAATGACTTGGGAGTTAGAATCAAAAATGAAATCAAGGTATCCTTACCTCTTCGACATACCGTAATGCGTATTCTAAATTTTGGAGGGCTTAAATTTCTTAAGAAGGGAGGTTTTAAGACCCCAACTTTTTGAATAAAAATGAATTTTCTATAATTATCATTTTTGAATATTATGGAATGAATTTAATATAATGTTATAGTTGTGGTAATATTTATAAATTTTGCAAAGTATGCAAGTTGTCATATAATATTCGATTGGTCTCAGGAATATTCGCTTTTAAACAGAAATATTCGTACGATGGCACAATCATTGGTGGACCTCATAAAATGTAATTATTATTGTTGATTGAGAAAACGACAAAAATACTTTTTATGAAAATAACGGTGGAAGTTTTACCATTAATACCGTTGAACTACTCTAAGTAAAAGTACAAATGCGAATACGCGGCATTGCATAAGAGTAGTACCACGATTATTGATGCTTATGTGATAAGTCACTCAGTTTTATTTTATTGGTATTATTAATGTAATAATACGTAAAATCTTTTATATAAAATGTAAATACTTTTATAAAGTTATTCTATAAATAGAATATATTATATTCTATTATGATATAGTGTTGCATAGTCTCGTATAAAGTTTTGCATAAAGAAAATCTTTTTATATAAAACATAATACTTTTATAAAGTTATCTGCTTTATTAGACAATAATTAGAATATATTATATTTTATTATGCATAGTGTTTGCATAGTGCTGTGATAGTATTTGCATAGTAAAATCTTTTATAAAGTTATTCGCTTTTATTAGATTATAAATAGAATATATTATATTTTATTTAAAAGATTTTGCTTTAAATATGGACCGTCGATTAAAGTAAATCAATCTGGACCGCTCATGGATTAGTTACTATGCATTCCATTTTCCTATAAATAAAGCTCATTCCTTCATTATTTTCTTACTTAATTCAATTTAACTCTGTAGAGAGAAACTATAGAGAGAGACTATAGAGAGATAGAAGAAAAGAAAAGTATTTTGCTACTTTTATATTCAGCTTTTTTTTACTGTAAGGGGTGTTATTCTTTCTTATTCATGAAGAGAACTGTTGTTATTCCATTTCTTATTATTCTCATTGAATAACTCAGTATACGCTATCTACCCTATACTTGGAAACATTCTTCTATTATTCTCGCTGGAACATCCTGCTCGTCATGTGTTTTACACCCGACCGGGTTCGCCTTTATTATTATTCCGCTGGAACATCATGTTCGTGTGTTTTACACCTACTTCGGTTCCGCCTTATTATTATTACTCGTTGGAACATCACGTCTGTGTGTTTTACACCTGACCGGTTCCGCTCTTTATTATTTTGTTGGAACATCCCGCTTGCAAATTTTGCCCGACTTCGGTTCCGTTATTATTATTCTGTTGGAATAACTCATCATATGCGGCACCGCATGCATGGTGATTTCTTTTGTTATTCCATTCTTTATTATACTCACTTGGTTAAAGTTTTGACTTCTATACTCCATGAAATTAGTAGAATATCATCGGTATTTCAAGGCTTCATCTAAGATCTTTTCATGAAAATATTCTTCCGATCATTCTTAAATTTTACTCTCTACAAAGCAAAGATCATGTCGATAATTTGGACATTAGTAGTTCTTGGACAAATTAATTCTTGAACTTGTTTTCTTGAATTCTTATATCATTATCATCATCCTCATGTTTATATTATTTGAAAGTCATCTCATGGCACAGTAGTGTATGTAGATGAACTTGGTATGATTATGACTGTGGATTATTCGGTGTAATCATGACCGTAATGTTACAAATGATGTGGTAAAAGTCCTCATTGGCCCAGTAGTGCATCGATGGACGCTTGTTGGCATGATCATGACCATGGATGAATACACAAAAATATCCTTGGCCGTAGTGCATGAAATTTGTGGTCGTGACCCTAATGAATATCCTCGTCCGTAGTAAGACAGGATGATGTGGATTATTTATTAAGTTTAGTCTCGATATAAAAGTGATGAAAAACTTTTTAAATCATAAAAGATAGTAGATTCTATTCTCTACTTGACTTTTTTAATGGATTGCTTAATCCATTGCAGCTTAAACTTGATGTTGTTATATTTTATCGCTTTAACATCATTGAAGGCTAACGATAATTTATTCTACATTATCTTAGTCATAATATTTCTTCTTTGGGCTAGTTGAGCTCACCCTTTCTTTCACTGTTCTCTTCAGGAAATGAGAACATAGCAGGGACTAGTCGGGGAATAGTCCTCACTATTCTGTGAAATAGTGTGTTAATAATTGTAATGAGGACTCCTTTTGAGTTTGTATAATCTCTAGTAGACAATAATTGTATTCAAACTCACAGTTATGTTTTGTCGTATTGTACACGACAGTTGTATTAGTAAGTTGTATTTGAATTTTGTACCATGTATCTGACGATCCAAGATGGGTGATGTATACCTAATTTTGGAGGCGTCACAACTAAGGTTGAAGAGGCTGTGTTGGAGATAATTTTTCTGATGTGACTCACGTATTTGAATATCTCAAAGTGGTTGAAGAGGCTCTTAGATATATATATATATATATATATATATAGTAGAAGTATTAATTTTTTTGTTATAGTATGTGATGAATAATGTAAGGGGAACACACGTGCAACACCAACCAACCAACCAACCAATGTACCAAACCCCAAAGGTAAGTAACTGTAACTGGTAGTTGGTTAGCTCCATTGTTATAAGTTGGATCGTTTGAAGCTAATAAAATAATTAAAGGGGTAAAGAAATGGAAGGTTCAGTTGACAAAGAAAAGAATATGGTGGAGAAGAAGAAGAAGAAGAAGATATTATGTCTCCACGGATTCAGAACTAGCGGCAGCTTCCTTCAACACCAACTCAGCAAATGGAATCCTTCTTCACTCTTTCCTCACTTTCACTTGGTACCTGTAACCTACACCTACCTACATTAATTATGTAATATTATAGACGACATGATATATACTCCATCAAAATTATATATATATGGAGACTTAAACGTTACAATAATGATACATACATACATACATATATATATATATATCCAGCAGGAGGCAAATCCGACATTGAAGCCATATTCCCACCACCTTCTCTCAAGTCTCAATCAATCACATCCATCCATCCATACATACATACATATATGGTTCAAACAAACACTAATTTTAATGCAATATATAATATGTTTATGGATGAGCATGCAGGAGTTCACCGAGTATACAAATTTAGAAGAATGCATCTCCTACTTGTGTGACTACATTACAACCAATGGCCCTTTCCACGGTTTGCTCGGCTTCTCTCAAGCATGCCCTCTGGCCCCTCCCCCTTAATTACTTGTTTATAGTCTTTTGCTACATCAAACTGACTTGCTTTATCAGTTTGATCAACTACTTCCTCATTCAAAATGACTTCCTTTTCTTTTCTTTCTTTTATCCCAATTTAGGGAGCAACTCTATCAGCCCTCCTGCTGGCCTATCAAGCACAGGTCTCCCTAGATCTCTCTCTCTCTCTCTCTCTCTCTCTCTCTCTATATATATATATATATATATATATATATATATATATATATATATATACACACACACACATAATGGAATCTGATAGAGGATAACAAACTAAAATGTGATTAATTAATTATAAACAAATACAGGGGAAGGTGTTGAAGGAGCACCCACCAATGGAACTGCTTGTTTCAATATCAGGGTCAAAATTCAGGGATCCAACCATATGTGAAGTTGCCTACAAGGACCCTATCAAAGTCAAATCAGTTCACTTCATTGGGGCCAAAGACCGGTTGAAGCTGCCGTCTGAGGAGCTTGCCACCGCCTTTCACAACCCTCTAGTCCTAAACCATCCCCAGGGGCATACTGTTCCGAGACTAGGTATATCTTTATTACTTTGCATATAATTATATAAACTAGCGTCTAACATAATCGATGATGTTTGATATCAGTCATATACTTCAGTATTGAAATGTACATTGTCTACAAATACAGATGAAGAATCCGTAAAGAAATTAAGCACTTGGATTTCAGAGATCAATGAAAGCAGTAAATTAGCTCTACAAGTTGCCGAACATGGCGGAATGGGGAAAAATGGGACAACAATGGCAGAGAAACCTGAGAGGCTCGAGGAAGATATCCGTAATGTGCGAGTAGAAGGGGAAGAAAGGGAAATCAAGTTGTCTAAATAACACAATCCGGAAGGTGCCAAGGCCAAGTCCAGGACTAAATAATTGTGTTAAATTTCCCTCTGGAGTCTGAATCTTGCTTAATTTCCCCTCTATTGCTCACCTGATTATTCCAAGTATAAGCTTTACTACTGCTGTCTGCTTACTACCAAAAGAGTTCTGTTGAGGTTGTCTCTAAAAAGTCTCATTAGCGCATCACTAATTACTGGGGAAATAAAATAGATATAGTTTTACAAGAGATTTGCTAGTTGGAATGTCATACAAATAGCAAAACGCTAGTATACTGCCCAAACACAGCATCCACAAGCTTGAAAGTATATGTTGTATAAACCAAAACTCGAAAAGCCTCCTACACAAGAAAAGATGCATGTCCTCGGCTCATTTGGGAGTTGAATCGTTTAGCTCTGAGAAGGCAGCAATGTTACCACAGCTGATACACAATAGTTATAACAATTGCTAAATCATGGCAAAGTATTAACAATGAGGATAAAAAAATTCCACATGTTTTTTATATTTCCACAAGATACTCTCTCAAATGAAGGTGAAGTAGGTCTCACCTTCACATGAGATGAGAGGAGACCATGTGGAAATAATAAAAGAAACACTTGCGGAACTATCAAATTCCAAAAAATATACTGCCACCACTCCATAAATATAAAAGATCTCTTGCCTTCATAAACTGAGGGAGCATATGTGTACATATATATATATATCAATCTCAAGTATGTTATTCTTTCAGTAACTGTACATACCAGTAACAAAAGAGGTACATAAAATCCATAACAAAGGACCACATCAGCAAAAAAATTTGCCTCAATTAACTTTACCCCTCCTCGGCGTGCTTAAATATGGATGCATGTGTGCCTTTGGGGGTGGGGGAGGAAGAGCTCAAACAGATATGAACACCACAGATATTAGATAGCATTGATATTAAATTACAAAAAAAAATGACGTACATATCAAAGAAGTTAAAGGAACATGTGCAAATAATGTTCATACTATTCCATTTCTTTTTAACTGTGCTCATTCTCCTGTAGCCTTGCCAACCTTTCTCTGCATACTTGAGGTGAAACCAAATTCGATATGACAAAGAGACAAAAATATATCAATTGAAATCACCTAAATTTCTTCTAAACTCAATCTCAACCAATTCTGTTGCTAACAGTTTGATAAAGAGACCTAAGTTGTGTGTTCCATTTCTCAATAGCAGCATACTTTTTCATCCCCTTTGACCTGCAAGATCGATATTGTGGTGAATAGGGGATATACTATATACACAAGAAATAGTATCATAAATAGGAAATTCACAAAATTTGAGAGATAAAAGATGACCTGTCACCACGGTCCAACAGTCTGTTCACTTGATCAATGTGCCCTTGTATCCGGTTATCCAAAATTAGTGACACCAACAGCTGCTCAACATCTCCCTCAGGCACATTAAGTTCCTGTCAAGAAAAATAAATAAATCCAAGGATTAATATACAAATTATACCCAATTGTAAGAAAACAGAAAACACCTTGACTAAAGCTGAAAGGAGAATAGGAATGCACATTAAAAAAATTCTTCAAAGAACATCTAGTGAAGAAATTACTATGTATAACTAAATGACAAGGAAATTCTTCAATGCATGTTTACTAAAATTACTTGGTTATCCAAAATGCATACTAGGTAATAATTAAATGACGAAAAAACTATATTTGTTTGTATCCTTCTTTAAAAAAATAATTTGACACGTCAAAAATTAAAAGAATAATTTTACACCTAGAATGGTTCTACATGACGGTACTAACTCTGCAACCTATCCTTTTCCTTTAATTATGTTGACATTTCAATACAAACACAAAATTGACTATGAGGAGGAAGTCACAACCCTGCCAATACCAAAGAACAGAAAATCTTAAGTTGTTTACCCTATTACAGGACAGATATAGGGTCCATAAACATATTCCAGGCCTGATATTTCCCACATTGCATTTATAAATTATTTATGCATTACGTATGTATGGAGATAGGGGGAAATAAACTTGTTGTAAACAACTCAATGAAGCATCAAAGATTTGAAGAGCTGAACACTGATGGCCAACTAGCGCTGCCTAGTAGGACTTAAAGATTACGATTGAAATAAATGAAGTTCCTGTAGCTAAAGGGTAGCCAAAGTATGCAACTAAAGGACTTCATACCTTTGATATGAACGGAATCCTGATCCTTGTGTAAGGTTTGATGAGCTTGAGCAAGACTTGTGTTCTGATATTTTTCAGAAGATCTTCAATGTAATTTCTGATAAAAGGATCATCCATAATAGTACTTCTATTACTCTGCAAAGAACCATTTTGCCAACATTGACTTTCTTGAAAAGAAAAAGCACGGAACACTAAATGCATTTTCTAAATTACTATACAATAAGCTACCAACTTTAACCTTGAGAATTTTCTCGAATTCCAAAATCTCATTCCGTTGATAAGCTGCAATCAAGTTTGTCATGGCCAAAATTTCAGGGTCATTTTTGTATCTGCAAGGTAAGAATAATCAGGTCACTAATGGGGAAAAACAAAAAAAAAAAGAATCTACAATCAAAAACCAAATTACGCTGAATAGATACTAAAAAAAAATGAAACTTACGGCTTTGCTTCCTGTCCGTCAAATGGATTAACTTCAGATTCCATCAGCATGTTAGCCAGAACCAAGTACCTATAACATAGAAAAGGAATGCAAGACACAGAGGGCAAAAGGGTTAAACACATAATTTTTCACCCTTGAAAGAGGGACTTAATTTTTCACCCTTTAAAATGGGTTAAACAATTAATTTTCCACCATCCGTTTTCCTCGTCAATAAATTATAGTAAGAAGCTTTGGAACATCTCCATGATGACCACTAGATGATCATTTTTATTGAAAGAAAACTTGTGTGTTGTCTGCTTGTTCACAATTACAAGCACCCATGACCAAACCACTTGCACAGAGGTGCACACAGGCATAAAAAAGATGTGCTCTAACAATTACACCTACCAACAAAAGTAGGTGTGACATAAATGATGAAATTATATGTTTAGACATACTTCAGACATTGGATACGCCGCTGATTCCCAGCTTCATCATAATTCTTAAAAGCTTCAAAAAAGTCGGTAGCTGCTTCTGCCCACTGGCGCTCTGCCATATGCATTTTACCACCACACTCGTGGATTATTCCCATTATTCTTGGATGTGGTATTGCTGATTTGATTGTAAGCGCTTTTTGGTACAGTTGCTGTAATGAATTCATGCATCGTTAAAAAATAATTCAAAATACATACACATTAACATGAAAAAATATGGAAAATTTTGAAACAAGAAAAGCTTTGCAAAATCAACAAATCAGTAAGATAAATTCAATCATGCACTGCATTTAGTATTTTAAAATTTGTATGGCATATAGATAGACGATTCATTAAATCATGTAATATACAAACAACAAACTTAGTTAAAAATCAGTTAATGGACAATATGACTCCATGAACAACATGTCTTAGAATATCCTAAAACATGTGCCCCATATATCCCATGTAAGCTTAACCCCAAAAATACATGAGTATTTCCTTGATTAGAATATCCAGTTTCATTCATCCCTTCAATTGGTAAGAGGAAGCAATAAGCATGCATGGAGAAAAAAAACCATTCTCTCTTTGAGAAACAGTCCATAATTGCTATTTGAGTCTAGTTTGTATGAATCCTGCAGTCTTCTTCAACTCAAAAACATCTCTTTTAAATCTCCACTTTTTTATATTTGTTTATAAGCCACCATAGTGCAGACAATTTCAAAAGTTTCACACACTACAAGATAGTTTAGGAGTAGAGGGAAACTGTCTCCTGCCAACCCACATGGCATCAATACCGATACAGGTCCATTGTTGACGAGTTCTTTCTTATTTAATAATATCGTTTAAGCCTCCAACTATAATTTTGAAAAATAAGTAAACAATTGACTTTATCTGTACTTAGGATGTCCTTGTGCAACCAATATTCTTCGTATTTAAAAAATATTTAGATGCTGAAGGAGATGTATTTTGTTCCTCCCAAGTTACAATTCAATATTGATAGTGTAACATCTCAGGAGAATGAATTGACAACAAGATGCAAGCATTTAACACTTCTCACCTTGAGTTTCTTGTTATTTTTGGTTTCAGTGTACATTTGAATCTCAATTGCATACACCTCCAAGAGCTGGGTCCCTTTCTTTTGATCATCACTACCATCCGATTTTTGACAAGATTTGTGAAGTTCCTTCAATATCTGTTAGAATGCATTAAAAAACTGTGGTAGTACACTAGCAATTGAATTGAGACAACTAAGTCAATCACATACCTTATTCATTCGACCATACTCACCCATGTCAAACCAAATCTTGCAAAGCTTAAGATTCGTCTTAAACCACAACCTCTGTATAAAAGCAGAAAATAATATCACTAGAGATTTTCGCAGAATGGATAATTTTGTTGAAAATATACTCAAGATAACCTTGAACCTCATTTTTAGCCTCTTCGAGGGCCTTCAGAGTTGTCTGATAGAACTCCTGCAAAAGCCCAAAGTTCTGGCTAGCTGACCCAGAAATGAAATCCATGATGTTGTTTATACATTTTTCACTATAGTTCCTGGTCACTGCTGATTTGATGTAGGTCAACATCACCCTATAGGCTTCCATCATCTCTTTATACCTCCCTAAACGGTAATGAAGTTTGGCAGTCTGTTTAAGAGCTTTAAATCCCCTGTGAAAACAGAAGATATGAATCATAAATCCACGGTAGACAGATTAAATTGAAGGCTGATTACACAGGTTAAAGGTAGGAGAAAATGAAGTCAAAGTACAATAGGTCATGATTATGTAAATTATGAGATGCTATATAAAACAGTTAAACGCAAGGGGCAAAACAAAACAGAAAAAACTTGTCACCACCACTCTGAGGGTTACACCCTGCATTACATGAAAGTATATTTTCTCATGCCACTTAAATAATATATCATCAGGAATCATCCTGAAAATCACTCAACTGGATATTGGATCCAGGAAAACAATCACTGTTTATGTCTTGTTTAGTTTAGATTTGTACCCCACATTTTATTTCAAAATGCAAGCAAAAAAAAAAAAAGAAGAGATCAGTATAATAGTTGCAGAAAAATCTGACAGGTTTCCACATATTTGGCCAGTCATTGCCAAAAACGTACGAATTATCAAGAATCTTTGGTCACGAGGGAAGAAGATTTATTGAATGAAATGAAAGAATTGCGCATATGCGTGGAGAGGTGTCATTACTCGTTAGCAAATCAACGAGAGGCGGCATGAGCAAGTGGTTGATGATTATTGGGCAACAGTGATGATACAAGAATTTGAATGAATGCAGATTGAGAATTCTTGTTTGATATAGAAGACTAACTAAACTTTGTCCTTTCATGATAACTTCCAAAACTACCTACATTCTACAGAATATCCCTGTGATTCATAACGCAGGTTACAAATAAGAGAGAATGTATCAACTTAACAGACGCTTAAAAAAATTCTGTCATTTGCTTTATATGAACAGAAAATGAATATAATAGAGTCAATAGACCAACACCTAAAGACTTTTTGGCTATGTGCAAGGAAAAAGAATGAATACAGGCAAATATAAACCTAAAGGCCACAGAAAACTAACATAACAAGATCACATACAGCCGTCAGAACCATGCTAAATTTTAGGAAACGATCAAAACAAGATTCATTTCTCAGGGGGGAAAATCATCTGAACTTTAAACAGTCTTGAGAATATCATCCATGATATCAAGAGCGCAACAAACTATATTGACTGCAAATTAAAATATCAAAAAAAAATTCCAAATGATATAAGCGTGCATCCGCATTCCAGTGCAAATTCCATACTTATAAGCTTACCATTCTGCCTTTTCTGGCTCCATCTCAACAACCTCAGCAAAGCCAGCAAGGGCACCCTCTGGATCAGTCTCAACCAACCCTGCCAAATTTTAATAATATAACAGGAATTAGCTCCCAAAGTTCATACAAATAAGAATCCTTGAAACATCAGGCCTTTTCAAATGATACTACATACCGCAGCTATCAAAACTTTCCAGTAGAATTACTCCAAAAAAGCTACGATATAGATTTTAGAAAGACATTTCCATCATAAGCAAATTAAAGAAAATAAGCAGGGTGAGAAAAATAAAGGTCTCACCCTTTAGGATGAAACTCATCCCACAGTATATTAGCAAATCCCTCAATTAGGAGTGACGAGCTGCCTAAATATTTGTTCACATATTGTGCCTTTTCCTCCTTATTACTGACTCCAAAAGAATGGTCCAAACCTGACAAAGATGTGCTATGTCTTTTCAATGGCTCCTTAAGTATATATCAGGACAGGATGAGGAAACTCCATGAAGAATAACATATCTAATTATCCTTAATATAGTGATTGCAAAAATAAAATTACACTCAAGTGAGGCTGCAGAACTATAAGATTTCAAGTTAAGATTCACCTCAGAACATACACTATCCGAAATTGAGGACAATGGTGTTTTGACTTGCGAGGGTTCACACATAAGTAAATTACAAAAATGGAAGACAGAAGTGTAAGCACTTTACAAAGTACTCCCTCCGTCCAGCTTTACTTGACCCCTTATTGTAAGATTGTCACTTTACTATAAGTCAAAATAAAAGAATCCTAAAGTAGGGATTACTAAAGGCTTATTTTGAAACTCTAAATAACTTTCTACACCAATCTGATTGTTTTCTTAAATTGTGAAAAAATCAAAGTTGGACAGTGCGTAATATTTTAAAATAAGCAGTTCTTGTCAGAAAATGGCAGTGCTAGCAAAACATGGAAAACCCATTCTATGCGATATTTTAGGGTATATGCAATAAATTGAACTTTCCCTTGAAGAAGGGTAAACAAAATATTATTCTACATATTAAAAATATAAGAAATAAATTGATGACCATAAACTTTTCCTAGTACTAAATGCTAAATGAAGGCAACAAACTTTCTTTTAGAATGAAATCACCTTATGTGTCATTCATCAAGCCAATGTTACCTGAAACGTGTTACTTACGTATCAGTATACGGTACGAATACGAGTACACGGTACGCTACATAGCTAAAACGCGATACGTTAGGATATATTTATATAAGTTCATATAATTAAGAATTCTCTTAGAATCTAACTGTAATAAACCTAAGTTTTATAGAAGATTTTTAGTTAAATCAACAAGTTTATTGTTTTATAAATATTTTAGTACAAATGTAATATTTGAGCAACAAATAATGTTATAATATTGATATTTGTCCAATTATAGTTAAACAACAAAGAAATTTTTCGTTACACTAAATTTAGAGTATTGGCACATAAAAGTACCTTGTTTATGTACTCTTACGTACTAATACATGGTACACTAGGTCTATAAGAGTATCTGGTAACTCTGCATTAAATTGATCAAAGGAATATATTCAATAAAAATTCTTTGTTGTTTTTCTTTACGTGACATTCATATAGTTGGTATATCATTTGTGAAAATTCACACATATATCCTAAAAAGCATCGAGAGGAAACAGGAAATGAGTACAAAACGATTGGTAAAATTGGATACATCAATTTCAAAGCTGTAAAATCGAAAGGGAACTATTAATTTTATAATATCTATATAATATTTTATTTGACAAAGCACAAGAACGGTTCAGATTTTATTTCAATTCTTCCTACTTAATCTAAAGGTTCACATTTCATCTCACACTAAAAATTCCCGGCCAAATCAAATTCACCCCTAAAAATTTCCGTCCAAATTAAATAACAATAATGATGATAATAATAATTATTATTATTATAATAGTAATAATAAAAATAAAAATAATAATAACAATAATAATTATTATGATTATAATAGTAATAATAATACTACCTCCGTCCCATAATAAGTGATTTTTTAGTTTAAATCACACATACCAATACACAAGCTAAAATGGCAAAAATACCCTTAATATATTTTCTTTAAAGTTGAAGAGTTAATGAGTGTCATTTAATTGTAGTGATTGCAAGACGCAATAAATACCATTGGCTGCATAAGGGCATATACGAGAAAATATTGTAAAAATTGTATTGGAGTTCTAACACATCACTTATTTTGGAAAAAAATATTAAGCCTAAAAAATCACTTATTGTGGGACGAAAGTAGTAATTATTATTATTATTATTATTATTATTATTATTATTATTATTATTATTATAAAAATAACAATAATAATTATTATAATAACAATAATAATAATAATTATTATTATTATTATAATACTAAAAATAATAATTATTATTATTATAATAACAATAATAATAACAACACTTGTAATAATAATAATAATAATAATAATAATAATAATTGTATTGTGGTGGTGTGGTGAATTATGAAAATTGTTATTGATGATTTGTAAGTTTTGTAGACAGGTTTAGACTTTTCTGATATCTATTTTTTTTTTAAAATAATTATTGTGGTGGTGTGGTGAAATATGATAATTGTTATGTCTGATTGTAAGTTATTTTAAGTTGCAAAAAGTCTTTAAGTAATGTAGTATTTTTCGAATTTTAATCTAATTTTTTGTTACGACGTGCCTTCAGGCACGGGCAATTACTAGTAATATTATATATTATATATTAATTACATAAAAGGTTATGTACATTTCAATCAATAGGTCACATATGCCACTACCCAGTGTCTACCGTAATTCAGTTGTAAAAAGGCCACTGTCCACTTAACAGTTTGGGGAAAAAGAAACTAGTGCTCACTTATTAAATACTCAGCATTTAGCATGTACCCAAATAAATCTACTGAATGAGAAAGAGGGAGAAAGAAAAAGACAATGCAAAAACCAGAGCTCTTTATCGTTTCTTGGTCGGGTAGGATGCATTCCATCATTTCACCACAGTTTCCAGCCATCTAATTTTTATTTTTATTTTTAAAATTGGGGGGTTATCGCCTCAGGAATGTTTCACCGACATTTCCAATTACCAAAACGTCCCTTCAACAAGTTCGCGACCTTGCTATCAATTCCATGCCACCTATCACACAGTATATATAAATGCCACCAATTTTTTCTTGGTTACTTTGATGTGCAAATTGCACTTATGTTTCAGTGAAACTCAACTACATGCTCACTTAGCTATTTGAATAACATGATTTTTGAGTGCAAACGAATCAGATCCAGTTTCCAATTTTATAAGTTACAACAGCTTGTACATAAAGCTTCTAGTTCATCACGAAAAAACAACATTGTTCCTTCTTCTGATTATTACAGCATAACAATCAAAAGGGCATCTCTGAATGTATAAATTTGTAATTTTTTCTTTAAGTCTGAATGACAATACAGGTAATCTTGCAGAAGAAGCAAAGACAGACCAGCCAAAACATGTCTAAGCATATAAAAGTATATATAAAAATAAATTGTCAATTAAACTAGAAAGGAACAAATACCTTTTGAGTTGTAGTATTGATTCTCAATGTCGACATCCTGCTCTTCGGGCTCCTCTTCCGAGTATTCAAATCCATAATCCTCCATATCAGCATCTACAAATAAATAAATACACTCTCAAACCCTTACTTTACGGTGCTGCTTCATGCAATACGAATGGCTTTTGTGCTACTTAGCATTCACTTGTAATTGCACTATAAGAGAATAACTTGAAAACCTTAAAACACAAATTCAGAGTTCACTTAGTGACTAGGGGAAAACCCCAAAACTTACATAAAAGTTGGAAAGGGACTTCGATTACTCGTAATTGCAATTTTCTCAAACTAGCAGGGAAATTGATTAATTTTCTGATAAAACAACGACGGAACTAACAAAGGATCATAAAGGGTAAATAGATTATTCTAACCTGAACCCATGATTACTAGAGGACGATGATGATTATCAGAGGGTTGTCGATCTTCGGAAATAGTACAGGATTGCCTCTTCGGATTTCTAATTAGGTTTTTTGTTTTATGTGCTCAATCCTTGTGGTAATATCAGTGAAGAAGCTCTTGAAGTACTTTACCTTTCCATTAGTGCCAGCCCATATAATTTGTAGTTGGGAAATTTTTAATAATTATCCATAATTTACACATTTTTTGCACTTGGACCATTTTCACTGGATTTTTTGTAATTTTATTAGAGCTATATTATACAAACCATTTAAATTACAATATTTGTGGTTAATTGAGCTATTAGTTTAGTGATTAAAAAAGTGGTGTTTGTTTGTGTATAAATGTCTTTTAATTTATCTGTCTTTAAATGAATCTTATTTGATAAACAAAATTTAGCCTCTTAATCGTTAAGACAGAAATTCAAATCTTAACTATTAAGAATTGTCTCTTAATAGTTTATTTAAAATTTATAGAATAAATATTGTACTCTTTCAATTTCAAATTTTAAGATCATTCAAATAAAAAATTTAAATAACTCAAAGGGTTGAAATAATAAAATAGTGTCATTCATATGTTTTACACTTTTTAGTTATCAAACAATTTTTTAAATTCAAATGTTATTTCATTCAGATAATCTAATTAACTATTCATATCTTAAATGGGTCATTTTAAGTATTTGTCGTTAACATTAGATTTATGAAATTATATTGTATTTTTTTTTAGAAAAACGGGACTTTGCAAAAAGAAAAATAAACAACTTATAAAATGCTAATACAAAACCCAAACGAGTGGTCAAATGGTACAACTAATCTATCCTAAGTGAGTGCTTAAAAGTTTAACCCAGTTAAAATCACATTTAATTGCCTGAAAATTGAGATTTGCATAATGAAGCGATGCATAATTGAACTTCTAATGATTACAAAATTTAAGATTTACATAATGAAGAGATGCATAATTGAACTGATTTCATGTCATGAAAAATTTACTAATTTGATTTACGATAATTAATAATATATTTTTAAATTACAAAACACTCTTCAAGATTAAGAAAAATTAGTCTTACATGATTTTTATGGAATCATTAATCTTAAGTAATTATTATACCCGATCGGTACATTATAATATTATTATTTGACTCAATTCTTATTTGTCATCAAAATAATGAAATAATTTGTCCGTTATGAAAAAGAGTAATTAAAGGTGTAATTTTGTGTCCCCAAAAAAGATGTCATAAAGTACATAAAGTGAATAGTAAATATATCATCTATTAGTATAAAAATATTAAACGCTTAATATAATATTGTGAAATCATTAAAAATAAATTTAAATATTTTTTTTTTATTATGTTAATACGTGCAAAAATTAAGACAAAGGGAGTATAAATTATCATGTGCTGAGTGGTTTACTAACGGTCATGTCACATTACGAGGATAGATTTTATTTTTTTAATATTTTCACGCGATCCCTCTTATCTTTATACTATAGTATAAAAAGAGAAACTAATGTGAAAATATTATTTTATCTATCAATTTCCAAAAAATATTTACATATTTATCTTTAATATTTATTACCATGAAATCTTTAAAAAAATTCATTATATTTGACCTTAGTTATGGGAACTTAATTTCAAATTATTTTCCTTGAAAATAATAAAGGCATAAACAATAATTAAATTAAAAATTGATGTCACATCCCAATAATACTTGAATCTATGCTAAATATATAGTATAATTGATATGTAATCTTCAAATTAATTGTGGTGCTAACATTTATATATATATAGTATGGATAAAAAAATCCTAAAATCATTTTAAAAATTAATTGTAATACTACGAATACAAACATATATTATATATGCATATTAAAATATGTCTATATATTTTATGCTAACCAATAAAGGACGATAGCCATAATTTTTTCACTCTAAACCAATATCTGGTTATGTTTAATTAGTCACTGTTATTATTTTTTATTATTTATCAGTATAACATATCTAAAATTTTGGCTCTCTAAAATTTAGAGGAGAGGTGTTTGGGATCCCTTATAATCCGTCAAAATTGCTTATAATCAGTTTTAAAAAGCAAAATGTATTTGGTAAACTGATTTAAAATTGTTTATAATAACTATTTTATGAAAATAATCAGAAACACCAGTCAGTAAATTTTGATTATTTATCAAATATAATAATCAAATTTGACCATAATATATATTACTAATCTATCCATATTTATTTTAGTAAAATCTCATTCATTACCCAATCGTTACTTCTAAAAATATTATTTTTACTAATTTACACTTGAAATAAGTGATTAACAATTTTTTTATATCAAATATTTTTCACTTCTTACTAGTTTAAGTAATTATAAGTAAAAGTAGTAATCAAAATCACTAATCATATTTTTAAACAATTTAAAAAAAATACTATTATTGTGAGATCTCGGATTTTATCAATAAAGATTTAAATTTTATCGAAATAATTTTAATATTATGGTGTGAATTTGAGATAAATATTATAGTTATGGTAGTATTTATAAATTTTACAAAATACGCAAGCATGGTTATATTATATTCGATTGGTTGTAATATTCTGTTTAACATGAATATTCGTATAATCTACCAATCATTAATTGACCTCAATAAATGTAATTATTGGCCTGATTGAGAAACGACAAAAATATTTTATTGAAATAACTACGGAAGTTTTACTGCCATATCTTGTTGAACTACTTTGCAGTAGTAAAGAAATACGATAATAAGTGTATTAGATAATAAAGATTACCTGTATTGATTATTAGTGATTATGTGAGTAAGTCACTCATTTGATTCCATTATCACGATTAATAATATGAATTATTATAATGATAATGGCGTTTTGTTTTATTCAGTATTATTAACGTAATAAAAGCGAAACATCTTTTATATAAAATAGAATCTTAATTAAAGTTATTCTATAAATAGAATATATTATATTTTATTATGATAATAGTTAAAATAGTGTTTTGCGTAAATGTTTTGCATAAGATTGCGTAGTGTTTTGCAGATAAGAAACGTTTTTATATAAATAGAATATATTATATTTTATTTAAAAAGATTTTTCTTTAAATATGAATAGTCGATTAAAGTAAATCAATCCTGACCATTCATGGATTAGCTTCTTATGCATTCCATTTTCCTATAAATAGAAAAACTCATTCCTTCATTATTTTCTTACGAATTCATCAAACTCTGAGAGAAAATTATAGAGAGAAGCTTATATAGAGAAAAATTATAGAAAGAAGAAGAGTATTCTCGCTACTTCACTACTTCTATATTCAGCTTCTTTTACTAGTAGTGGGGTGTTATTCTTCTTCTTGAAGAGAACTTCATTATTCCATTCACTATTATTACGCTTGGAATAACCTCGTAAAAGTGGCATACCCTATACATAACCTCAGACACGCTAAAGATACCCTATACTTGGTGAAATCTTTATGTTATTCCATTACTTATTATTCTCGTTGGAATAACCTCAGATACGCTATTTTCTTCTTATACTTGCATGACATTCTTCTATTATTCATTGGGACATCCGCGTCTGCATGTGTTTTACACCTACCGGTTCCGCCTTTTATTATTATTCTGTTGGAACATCCTGCATGCATGTTTTACACCTAATTCGGTTCCGCTTTTATTATTATTCTGTTGGAACATCCATCATCATGTGTTTTACACCCACTTCGGTTCCGCTTTTATCATTCTGTTGGAATATCCTGTATTCGTGTGTTTTACACCGGATCTGGTTCCATCTTTATTATTCATTGGAACATCCTGTCGGATTGAATTTCACCGACACGGTTCCCGCTTATTATTATTCTCGTGGAATAACTCGCCTGGCGCGGTAATCGCATTTACGGTGATTTCTTTGTTATTCCATTCTTTATTATACCCAATTGGTTAAAACTTTGACTTCTATACTCCATGAAATTAGTAGAATATCCTCGATATTTGCGTTTCATCCAAAGATCTTTCATGGAAATATTCTTCCGATCATTCTTGAATTTAACTCTACTAAACAAAGATGTCGTGTTGATAATTTGGACGTTAATAATTCATGGATTAAATAATTCTTGAACTTGTTTTATTGAATTATTATGTCATCATCATCATCCTCACATGTTATATTATGTTATCTTTTGGGCTTACGCATGCATAGATGAACTTAGTATGATTATGACACTGGATCATTCGGTATAATCACGACTTGATATAAATGATGCGACAAAAGTCCTCGATGCTTTGAATGCAACGGTGATGGATAGTTTTGGTATGATTATATGACTGGGGTGATTCTAGATATAATACGTGATTATTGATAATTTGATGAAAATCCTCGACCGTGGTACATGGATAATTAGATGTGGTGGTTTATTTTATTGTTTAGTCTCAAATATAAAAATTGATGAAAACCTTTTAAAACCTAAAAGATAGTAGACTTTATTCTCTACTTGACTCTTTTTAATGGATTGCTTATTCCGTGCAGCTTAAACCGGTTGTCTATCAGTATTTTATCGCTTAACATTGCCAAGGCTAATGATAATTTATTCTGCATTATCTTAGTCATAATATTTCTTCTTTAACTGAGTTGAGCTCACCCTTTTTTTTTTTCAATCGTTTCTTCGTGAAATGAGAACATAATTTGGATGATAGCCTCGGGAACGAAGTAATGGTCCGGAGGATAAGATTAGTAGTCCTCACTATTCTCGTGATATAGTGTGATAATAGTTGTAATGAGGACTCCTTTTTTGTATAATATCTCTAGTAGACAATATTTGTATTCAAACTCACGATTTATAACCGTCGTATTGCACACCGCAGTTATATTAATAAGTTGTATTGAATTTATGTACCATGTAAGTGGCGACCAAAGATGAGTGGCGATACCCAATTTTGGGGGCGTCACATTTGATATCAAAGCTTAGGATATGATCCCCAAGCTAAGATGTGAGATAAGAACTAGGAGGGAGAGCGGAAATTCCTTCACTAGTATGACCTACCTAAGTTTATTTGGTATTTAATTGGTGGTCGGAGTATAGGGATAATATTTGATATATTAATTAACCCTCGTGTTTGTGGCGGTGTTTGAAATGGCGGTGAAAATATTCACAATGGAGTGAATGTGACCGTTGTGACACCTTTAATCACTAATCAAAGTTAATGCGATTAGGTCGACGAGGAACAAATTAGAGATATCCACGTAGTAAATGAAGAACTAATTGTTGCACCCGAGCTAGTTGCGGCAAGTGGTAGGTGAAAGTGAGGAAGAAGAGGAAGAAGAGGAACTCGAGGAGAATTGGTTAGAAGAAATTTATGATCAAAACTTAGAATTACAAAATCGTGTTCGTGAGCTAGAAGAAACGAAGTTGAAGAACGGCAAACTGGTCGTGGAACAAAGGATACAACAATTCAAAATTGGGTTACCCGATATGTGATGCTCGAACAAAATCACGCTTTGGCGGTGGTGTAAGATATTAAAGTTGGAATCACGAGAATTTAAAAATCAAAGATCAATTTGAAAGAAGAAACAAATCGAACGAAGGAGAATAGACAATGCATGGGTAAAAAGCCGCACAACGCGTTGATAGTGTAGAAAAGACGTCCGATCCAATAAAGCCAAAATAGATGAAATGGACTTTGCTTTTGACAAAGAATTGGGAGAACCCAACATCGAATTCGGAATTACCACATGCATAGCGGTCAACCCGAATTCGATATGGATCGAGAATAATGATTCAAATCATGGATCGGGAATGTGAAGAAGCACTTAAGGGTGAATGTACCCTATAGTAAAGTCAAACTTCGGTAATTTAAGCGAGAGCGTTTAGTCGAGAAACCGAACGAAGTTATTACGGGTAAATTAATTATTATGAAGTCTATACTTTATTCAATACAAGTTCTACCCACTCTTTTATTCTACCTAGTTGTGTTCAATGTTTAAATTTGACTCAAAAAAATTAGACTTTGATTTATCTATTGAAACTTCGTTGGGAGAAACCTTCATTACCTCCATCATTTATTAATCTTGTTGTTTCAAATAAACACTTTCACGATCTTATATCTTTAAAATTCTTGCCTTTGAGGTAATTTTGAAAAAACGATTGATTAACTACTTATTATTCTTTTTGTAAGGTTGTTAGATTTCATATTCCTAACCAACCCATTATCTGAATTCAAAGCAACCAAACTACTAAAGTCAATTATTGTCATATCAAGCCATAAGTAAAGAGCCTTAACCTTTCGTTGTTGACTTCCTTGTGTGGAATGCAAAATGGGACTTTACTTTCAGGCGACATCGTGAATGAAGATGGCAAGTTTATAGGTATCATTGTGAGGTCTTATCTAGGTTAAGGGATAGAAGTCACAGATTGGTATCATTGTGACGTCTTATCCAAGTCTTGGATGAGAGTCACGATTTTGAATGAATTTTCTATTATTAATAAATTTCTTGGCGATTCTTGAAGATTTCTAGCCTACCCTAGAGCATGAAATCGAATTTTGTATTGACCCCAAAGACAAAAAACCCATTTCTTAAACCCTCAAATATTTCTTGAACTAAAAGGATCATGTTTACGTGGATTATGATGAAAGTCATAATAAAAGTATAGAACTAATAAAATCATGGGTATATGAATTATTAGTAAGTTTTATGATGAGTTATGTTGGTTAGTATGTGAAAACATGAAAGTTTCTTAGAAATCACAAAGAGTTGAAAATCAGATTTTAGTGAAAAACGTAACATGAAATTCAATTGACCATATCTCCTGTTATATTTTGAATTTTTGAATGTGGTCAAGTCCTAGAGTTAGATCTATGAGTTACCTAACTAATCCAAGTGGAATTACTGGAAAAGGTGTTGTAGATTTTTGTGTGGACTGATTTTAGCAAAGGAGTGCAAAGCTGCAAAAACCGAAAAAGCTTCTGCCATGATTTTAGAGAGGCTGTTTCGGCCACTTAAATTATGAGAAAAATTCTGGCCTTTTGGGACATGAAAGTATATGGTATAAAGTACCTCCTGTCCAAAAATGAGCTCATTCTGACTTAAAATGAGCAAGTTATGACTATTTCAATATTTAGGTTTTTCCGACGAAAAACAGCTTGATAACCGAGTTCTATAACTCCGATGACCATGAAATTTAAACTGAAGCTCACGTTAACATGTGTGAGGTCCTGCCAAGATTTGGGAATTTTGGAGTTAAACTTGAGGTAGCTAATTTCTTAAGGAATTTATTGAAATTGATTTTTGAAAATAGTAAATGAATTTTAAAAATTCGAGAAAAATATATTTTCATCATGGGACTATATTATGCTAAATTCCAGAAAAGAAATATTTTTGGGACTGATTTGATATTTTTCATGAAAATAGTTTAATTCTGAACATATGAGTTAAATATGTTATGTGAAGTAACAAAGTTGAAAATAGGATTTTATGGCTAGAGAATCCTATATAGAGTATATGCATATTTTTTTGAGAGATTTGATAATTGGTGATGATATCTTATGAGTATGACATTTTTGAATGATTAAATGCATTATATGGTAAAGTGTAAACAATTAAGATAAATTGTTTATAAATTTAAGAAGTGATTAAAATATTGTTATAATATTAATGTTATTAGATTATGAGATTATTAAATGATTGATAACATGGGAATATTCTTGAATCCTGGATAAATTATATTATAAATGTTTAATATTTATCCTTTATCTCATTTGATTGATTCTTTATATCATTATCCTCATGTTTATATTATGTTGAAAGTCATCTGTGGCATGTAGTGCATAGATGGACTTGGTATGATTATGACCACGGATTATTCGGTATAATCATAACCGTAAATGAATACACAATTATCTTTGGTAGTAGTGTATGGATAATTTGTGGTCGTGATATTAATGAATACACAATTATCTTTGGCAATCAGTAGTGCATGGATAATTTGTGGTCGTAATACTTAATGAATATCCTTGGCACAGAAGTGCGAGGGATGATTCGATGATGTGGATTAATTATTGAAATGAGTCTCGTGAATGAAATATTAATTCATGGATGCGTTCAAAGTCATACGTGGCTTACGTGCATAGATGGACTTGGTATGATTATGACGAGGATTGTTGGGTATAATCATAACAGTAATTGAAAACACAATTATCTTTGGCCATAGTGCATGGATAATTTGTGGTCGTGATACTAATGAATATCCTTGGCACAGAGTGCGGGGATGATTCGATGATGTGGATTAATTATTGGTGAGTCTCAAAGAATGAAATATTAATTCATGGATGCGTTCAAAGTCATCTACGTGGCTTACGTGCATAGATGGACTTGGTATGATTATGACCGAGGATTGTTCTAAGATAATCATAACCGTAATTGAAAACACAATTATCTTTGGCCGTGTAGTGCGGATAATTTGTGGTCGTGATCTTAATGAATATCCTTGGCCAGTAGTGCGGGGATGATTCGATGATGTGGATTAATTATTGAGTGAGTCTCGTGAATGAAATATTAATTCATGGATGCGTTCAAAGTCATCTGTGAAACTTACATGCATAGATGGACTTGGTATGATTATGACCAGTGGATTGTTCGGTATAATCATACCGTAATTAAAAACACGAATATCCTTAGCTTGATGGTGCATGGATAATCCATGGTTGTGATACTATTAAGTTGAGTCTCGAATTATTGGTTTTATGTTATATATCTTTGGCTGTAGTGCAAAGATGAATTGTTAATAAATATCTTTGGCATGTAGTGCAAAGATGAATTGTTAATGAATATCTTTGGTAGGATTGCAAAGATGAATTTAATGTTTTCAACGATAAAAGGTATTCAAGGTATCCTCACCTCTTTATCATATCAGTCGTACACCCTAATTTCGAGGGGCGAAATTCCATAAGGAGGGAGATTGTGAGACCCCAGATTTTATCAATAAAGATTTAAATTTTATCGAAATAATTTTTAATATTATGGTGTGAATTTGAGATAAATATTATAGTTATGGGTAGTATTTATAAATTTTACAAAATATGCACGAGTGGTTATATTATATTCGATTGGTTGGGGAATATTCGGTTTAACGGGGAATATTAAATGCAATAGCTCAATCATTAGTGGACCCCATTAATGAAATTATTATCCGGATTGAGAAAACGACAAAAATATTTTATTGAAATAACGGCGGAAGTTTTACTGTAGTTCTTGTTGAACTACTTTCGGTAGTAAAAGTACGATAATAAGTGTGGTTGCATAAGTAGCATACCAGGTATTGATTATTGGTGATTATGTGAGAAGTCACTCAGTTTGATTCCATTATTGTCGATTAATAATATGAATTATTATAATGCGATAATGACGTTTTGTTTTATTCAGTATTATTAACGTAATAAAATGCGAAACATCTTTTATATAAAATAGAATACTTAATTAAAGTTATTCATAAATAGAATATATTATATTTTATTATCGTAGTGTTGTCGTAGTGTTTTGCATAGTGTTTTGCATAGTATTGCATAGTGTTTGCATAGTAAAATGTTTTTATATAAATAGAATATATTATATTTTATTTAAAAGATTTTTCTTTAAATATGGACCGTCGATTAAAGTAAATCAATCTGACCATTCATGGATTAGTTCTTATGCATTCCATTTTCCTATAAATGAAGCTCGTTCCTTCATTATTTTCTTACGAATTCATTGAAACTCTGAGAGAGAAATTATAGAGAGAAGCTATAGAGAAAAAATTATAGAAAGAAGAAGAGTGATACATTACTTCACTACTTACATATTCAGTTCTTTTACTGTGAGGGGTGTTATTCTTTCTTCTTGAAGAGAACTTACATTATTCCATTCATTTATTATTACATTGGAATAACTTAGTAAAAGTGGCATACCCTATACATAACTCAGATCTCATGACATACCCTATACTTGGTGAAATCCTTATGTTATTCCATTACTTATTATTACATTGGAATAACTCAGATATCTGTGATTTACCCTATACTTGGTGACATTCTTCATTATTACGTTGGAACATCCTGCTCATGTGTTTACACACCCACCAGTTCCGCTTTTATTATTATTCTCATTTGGAACATCCTCATGCATGTGTTTTACACCCGACTGGTTCCGCCTTTATTATTATTACATTTGGAACATCACATGTCGTGTGTTTTACACCCGACTGGTTCCGCTCTTTATCATTCTCATTGGAATATCCTATCATGTGTTTTACACCGGATCTGGTTCCATCTTTATTATTCTGTTGGAACATCCCGCTCGGTGTGAATTTCACCGACTTCGGTTCCGTTATTATTATTCTGTTGGAATAACTTTGCATCTGCCATCACCGCATGCATGGTGATTTCTTTTGTTATTCCATTCTTTATTATACCCATTTGGTTAAAACTTTGACTTCTATACTCCATGAAATTAGTAGAATATCCTCGATATTTGCGTTTCATCCAAAGATATCTTTTCATGGAAATATTCTTCCGATCATTCTTGAATTTAACTCTACAAAAAAAGATGTCATGTTGATAATTTGGGCGTTAATAATTCATGGATTAAATAATTCTTGAACTTGTTTTATTGAATTATTATGTCATCATCATCATCCTCATGTTATATTATGTTATCTTTGGCTTACGTGCATAGATGAACTTAGTATGATTATGACGAGGATCATTCGGTATAATCACGACTTGATATAAATGATGTGACAAAAGTCCTCGATGGCTGTAATGCAAGTGATGGATAGTTTTTGGTATGATTATGACCGAGGGGTGATTCGGTATAATCACGACCATTGATAATTTGATGAAAATCCTTGGCCGTAGTAATGCATGGATAATTAGATGTGGTGGTTTATTTATTAAAATTTGAGTCAAATGATAAAAATTGATGAAAACCTTTAAAACCTAAAAGATAGTAGACTTTATTCTCTACTTGATTCTTTTAATGGATTGCTTATTCAATTGCAGATTAAACCGGTTGTCTATTGTATTTTATCGGGTTTAACATTTGTTGAAGGCTAATGATAATTTATTCTCATTATCTTAGTCATAATATTTCTTCTTTGATAGTTGAGCTCACCCTTTTTTTTTTTATTCTCTTGAGAAATGAGAACATAAATTTGTGATAGTCGGAACGCAAGTAATGGTCCGGAGGATAGCATTAGTAGTCCTCACTATTCTCGTGATATAGTGTGATAATAGTTGTAATGAGGACTCTTTTTGAGTTTGTATAATATCTAAGTAGACAATATTTGTATTCAAACTCATGCTTTATATCGTATTATGCATACCTACGAGTTATATTAGTAAGTTGTATTTGAATTTATGTATATGTAAAGTGGCGACCGAGATGGGTGGCGTATACCTAATTTTAAAAAAATACAATTATTTAATTTTTAAAAAGGTATTAATTTTTAATTAAATTGAGCTTATTATGTTTTTTATACCAAATTATCTTTTTCATGAATTGTTATATAAGAAAACTTTGTGTGATTTTTTGGAATATATTAATGCATTAAAACTAAAGAGTCACAAATATTGTTAATAAAAAAACACATGAAAGATGATAGGTTTCTTTTAGATCTTTAGATTGTTAGGGAATAATAAAGTTTTTTAAATCTTTCAATTTCTTAACTAACAAAATTTATTTTGTCAAAAAATTCGTTTATAAACCCCAACTCTGTGCAAATATTAGTTTTTTCCAACATTTCAAAACCAATGAACTTAGTATAATTCATACGATATACAATTTGACTTTTAAGGTCAAACACAACGTATTAAACTTCAAATTAATGTAAATTTATTTAATTTTTGTCGATGCAATTATTATAATTGTATAATATATAACAAAAATTATTAATTGCAAAAATGTATTTGATTCTAAACTTTTATGAGTAAATTTAATATACCGTCGTTTAACTTCAAAAATCAAATCGTATATCTAATTTTGAAATATAGCTACTAAAAAATACTAACGCAAAATATATTAGCCAAAACTCATTTTACTCGTACCCTATAAAGTAATTATTCACACCACTCTTGACCTACACAAAAACATAAATTTGTAAAATAAAAATAAAAATTAGATTTTAAAATGCATATTTAGAATTTGAAATAGTCGAGGAAAAAAGAAGAAAAGGAAATAAATGAAATATAAATTTATTGGAGTTTTTAAAATTTAACATTGTTTTTTATTAGAAATTTTCGAAGGGGCAAAAATATGAAATGGAAATGTTTATATTGAGTTTTATTATTACTAACTAATAAGAATTTTATTTTATCAATCAAACAATTATTCATATAAATAATAATGAATACTTACAATGCGGGGGGCAAAAGCATAAGAACATGGGAAGCGAAAAAGAAGAGACGGGGCGGGGCAATTATATTTATTGGTCAAGATTATTGCCACAAATAAAATACTCCTCCTACTTATAGCAAATGATCAAAGCATGGCAAGGTGTAATAATAACCGGTAAGTGTACTAAAAACATTCTTCCAAACAAGACGTTAATAAATACAGTAATAATAAAACATATAAGTATATATTTAATTAAAAATAAAGAGAAAATGAGTCGTAATAAAATTTATTGATTATAAAATAAAGTTAAATTTTGAGAAGATTTCGAAAGTGGAGCCGTTTGAACTTTTTAAATAAATAATATATTTTGTATATTAATAAAAAATTATAATTTAAATAAATTAAAGTAATTTATAGAATTTTAAAATTTGTTTTCGAGTCAAAAGCCGGAATGGAACTTTTTAGTCCAACCAGGAATCGAGCCTTAAATACGGAGCCACTGTACTGAGAAGTTCCAGAGAGCTTTGCACCAAAAAAAAAATAGAAGTTCCAAAGAGCTAGAGAGAGAGACTTGCAGAGCTGACTGCTGAGTGATGTTTTCTGTTGGTGGACGATCTGAAATAATTGAATTTCAACTTCTCTCTCCTTAATGGAAGGTAAAACAGCTTGCCTTCTATCTCTTTTTAAGCCCTAAATTCCCGTAATTTGATCATATCTCACTCTTTTGGTTCTTAATTTACTGGATGTATAGTTCGATTGACTTGAATTAGCTGCTACAAACGTAAATTTGTGTAATTCATCAATTATTTAAGAATTACGTACAGTGCCGGAACTGGAATTTATATAAATTGTATGGTTCTCTGTTTTGTGATTAGTTTAGTGTTTGTTGATGTTTAAGTATTGCATGCTTTATTTTTCTGGTGAAGTCTACCGGATTGTTGGTTATATTTGACATATGTGGGACGTAGTTTGTTTGCTGACATCATTTGAGAATTGTATCTGTGTTAAAATTATTACTTATGGTAAACAGAACACGAGGTTATTCCCATTTCATATCAAGAACAATTTTTCAATGTGAGTAGAACTTCAAATCTTCAATAGTTTGATGTAATTTCGTGCAAAAGGATTGTCCATTATGCAGTTGTGTGTGTGTGTGTATATATATATATTTGCTAGGTGAGTGTAAACAGCGTTGCTACTTTGTTGTTTATTTCTCTCAGAGAAAATTTAATGGCGTCCTTCATATTGAGTGGGGAACTGTTGAAAAAAGTTGGCATCTTTCCTTTCCTTACTTTTCTATTTTTTGGTTTGAATATCATTTTTATAATTAATATCCTAACCTCTTCTTGTCCTTGTCCATTCCGAATAATGCTTGAGCTGACAGAACTTACTTCAAAAGTCAAAACTACTTCAGTATAAATGTATGACACATTGTTTGAACTCCTATTAAATTATATGTTAAAATACGCTAACGTGTTAGAAGTCACTTCCACTTTTAACTCAAATGACAAAGCAAAATATGGTTTATGAGACAATTTTTTAACGTCTACGCTGCCATGTGGAATTATGAAGATACCTCATGAGCTGACACACATCCTCTTGTTTGAATGATTACATGATTGACTTGTTGTAAACAATTGCTACTATTAATTTTTAGTTTAGACAGGATAAAATTTGAGGTGGAGTAAACTTTATACTAGTTGTTGATATATCTGTAAAGGAAATGTGTAAAGCCTTCTTCATCTGCTGCTAATCATACTTAGTCTACTTATGGTTACTGCATAAAGAAAGAGAAGGAAGGATATGGTGTTTGGGTGCTTACTCTTTTTTTCTTTCTTGATAAGTTTGGGAGGTTGCTCTTTTGTGCATATATTGGTGTATAAAGTGGGAAAGAAATAGAAGAGAGTTATGACAAACTACAACAAAAACATAATCAACGAAATAAAAGACGCCTATTTACGTGGAAAACCTAGAACGCGAAAAATAACAGTTGCGACGGAAGAAATTCACTAACCAATATGAAGAGTAAACAGATGTAGGATTGCTCAAATCCTAATCCCCAATACACTCAATCTCAACAACTGTAGCCAAAAGAGAATAAAATCAAAACCCTACACTATCAGATATTGAGTAAGGAGCGTTGATTGAACAGGTTCATAAAAAAGACTTAGTTGACTAGGGAATATCAAAAACTTAACTTTATTTTTCCATTTTAGCATGTTATTTATAGTTTAGATTTGAATTTTAAACATTATTGTGTATTTTGGGTCGGAGAGGTACATAAGAAAATAATCCATATAGACCATATGTAAATGAAAAAAAAGAAGGGGAGAGATAACAAAGTTTGAATATGAGGGTGACATAACAACAAGAGATATAATATTACTTTTTGGCTTATAATAAGAAAGATCTCCGAACTTTATATTTCTGCTAATGAGTAGTGTGACAATGCTCAATGCATCCGGTGGGCTCACTCATTAATGAAGGTCCCACTAGAGTTGATTGGGGCTAAGATATATGATGATAAAAAGATGTGAGGCTGGTGCAGTGCCCATAGAAGCGAATATCTTGCGGAATAAGCAAATAAAATTTTGAAGAAAGGACAATATGACATATGAGGTCTTGAAAGAAAGATATATATACAGATAGATTGAGATTGTTTGGCAGGTATTTACTTTTTCAAACTTAAGTGTAGCTGTCTCATGATGAAGATATTTTCTCTTCGTCGTAGATCTAAAGCTGTGCAGAATTTTCTACCTGTTGTAGGAGGTACTCTCTCTATGTCTTACATGGCTCTTGACTCTAGATTTCACTTGATGTAGAACTTGATTCGGCTATTAAAAGTTTTCCTCTCTAATTTTCTTCTTATTCTGTAAATGAAAGATTTGATTTTTATATGTATTCCCGTATGGAATGGTATCAACTTTGATTTTCATTATCAATGTTATTTCTGTCTCGATTGATCTCTAGCGATTTTAATTTATGACATTTCTTATGTATGGACGACTTGATTTATATTGACTCAATTCATCTCAACAATGTCTTTTTATTCAACTAGGACAAAAGCAAAGTTAGTAGGTAAGTGTAAAGTGGAAATGCAAGAAGAAAACTAAAAGGTAAAACAGATTAAATAGGAAAATTATAAAATAAATACTTTAAAATAAAATAACAGAAATGAAAATAAGAAAAATACAAAAACATACCCACATATAGAAAAATATAAATTTATATCATAAACTCTGGGGTATGGTTTTGCAATCAAATAATAAATTCCTATCTTTTGAGAAATTTAATCATTATTGCTGTAGATTTAGTCAGTTAAAATTAATCTCTCTCTCTCTCTAATAACATAAAAAGTATAGATATAAGAAAAAGGATATATTTATTGTCGAAAGTGATCATACCTAAGAAAAAGTAGAGTTCTAAGAGAACTTCTATTGATAATTTTTTTATAAACAAGTACACACACTAAAGGGAGAAAAAAAATTATAATCACTCTTTAAAGAGGCAAAAACGTAGAAAAAAAAGAAGAAAAAAGAATCACTATTTATTTTTTAAATTAAAAATTTCCCAATACTTGGGGATAGGTCTCTTTTTAGCATCAATCTGGGCATCGGCATTTTTGGATTTTAGAGGAGTTTCTGTCTTCTTGCCAATATATCCCGCATCACCTTTATTCGGACTTTGTATTTATTTTCCATTGTTTTTTGTTTGGACGACTCCTTGTCCTCTTGCATTGGTTTTATCTTCTTTTATCTAAAGTTAAAACCATGTTTCTTTCTAAACTAGATCAAGAATATGTAGGAAATAGATCAACAAAGCCAGCTTTATCTAACAGTTTCATATTAATAATTATGGACTACTTATAAACAACAATAACATCAACAAAAAGAAAGAAAAGGAAAAAGGAATTATGGACTAAGATGTACCATAGAAGCCAATATCTCCATCAATTGCAAGTTTTTTCATCTTAACGATAATTATTTCAAATTTGGCAGTATCTGTTTTTCCTATTATAAAGGAAACAAAAGCAAAAGAAGAAAAACAGATTGAGAGATGGAGAAGGATGCGTTCTATCCTCTATGAGCTACAAGAAGTTGAAACTTTATCATTTTCGTAATATCTTATGCCAGTGGCAATACAAATAATATAATCAAAATTTCTAAGTTCTTATATCATTTGTAGTGTATCATTAGATAACACATTCTATGACAAAATTCTTGGATACAGATTTAGATGGCCCACCATTTTTGATGGATGGAACATCGGTCAGCCAACGTTGGAGCAGATTCCTTGAAAATAAAGGGAAATCTTTTTAAAAGAAGACTTATAAGGACAATTCACCTTTATATCGTTCATAGCATTTTACACTTTTTAGTATTGAAACATTGTTTTTAAGTAACTGACTAGTCAGTTCAATCATCTGACCATATGCGCTATTTAAGGGCTTACATTCTTTGCAGTCAGAATTTCCTCTTAAATTTCTCTTTAATTCAAATAAGATCACAATCTAGATAGATATAGGAGAATCGGCAACCTATGTATTATGCATTGCCATACTGTTGAGCATTTTTGGTTGAAACAGTTGTTTCAGGACCTGGACTTGGATGGTTGGGCCATCAAATTTCTAAATCGTGGGTTGAAGTGTTTTAGGTTATGTTCATCTTAAGTTAGTGCGTTCTGATAATAAAAGAAAATGGTTACATTTAGCGAAGATGTGTGTGAGAGATGGTGACAGAGAGGTTTAGATCTGAGTGAACCTTTATGGCTTGTGTTTCAATCTATATAAAGGGATGTAGTATTTGTTTAGTTATGTACAGTAAAAATTTATATGATATTATGGTTCAGAAATAGCAATGCGGACGCTGATCATGTCCTTGTTTTGCCTATACTGGGTAGAGCTATGGTCTTGCAGTTCATGTTGTGGGTCAATTTGTATTTGCTAAATAGTTTCCTTAATTTTCCTCATGCTTCAGATTGTCATTATTTGTCTGCATATCTTTCCTTTCAAACAGCCTCTTCTTGCTGTAAACAGTTACTTTTGCAGGTCATTTAAATGCATCCTGAAATTCCAGTACCCCTGCTAACCACCTGCTTATACATGCACTATATCTAGCAGGTGGATCCACAGACTGGGAATCAATAGGGTCTGGAACTAAGAAGTCTAGTGCATCGTCAGGTGGAAGGCCGCGGGAATGTAAGGAATTTCTCCATAGATTTGTAGACAGTGACATCCTGAATGCAAACCTTGGGGAATGGTTTGAAGAACTTGCAGGAAAATCTTCAAGTGATACTCCTGCCTTTGATGTTCCATTTGAGTTAATAGACCTTCAAAAGTTTGATTATGCATTGGAAGGGGTTTCTTTTCAGCAGCTAATTAGGATGCCCAGTGGTGTTTACACTTCAACTTCTGGTGCTGTGGAAGCGGCTACTTATCTTGCCATTGAAGACTTCTTACATGCAAGTGTGAAGGGCCTGTGGGAGGCATTTTGGAGTCAGGATGAACCCATGCCTTTCTATATTAGCTGTGTTCACAATTCAAACTTGAAATTTTACCAAGCTGAAAAGGCCATCACTAACGGAAAACTAGGAGGCCTATGTGCCACAAGCATATTGCTAAAAAATCCTAGGCATCCACATGGGAAGTGGGACGATATTATTCAATTAGCACTTGTAAGGCCTGATATCAGAAGCCTTGCAGAGGAGAGTGACCGTAAGCCTTCTCTCTCAGCTATAGGTGAAGCAGTATTCTTTGCTCTTCGAGTTTTACTGTCAAGAAGCCTTGGTAATTCAAATACATCTCTCAATCTTACTTCAGTTTTTGTTCTTCTCGTTGATTCTCAATATGGTGGGGTTGTGAAAATAGAAGGAGATCTAGCTAAATTGGAGTTTGATGCGAATAATGTGTATCAATGTGCTGCTGAGTGGATTAAAAATCATTTGCAGATTGCAGTTTCCCCTATTGACAGGATCTGGAACAACCTTGGAAATGCTAATTGGGGAGATATTGGTGCTCTACAGGTTAATTTTGCAATTTTTCATTCAATAATAAATTTTGTGGGAATGCCCAAGAACTCGGTTGAAGACTTAGCTGCTGATCACAGCTCTCGTCTTCAAATAAGAAGAGCTGAGAGGCAGTTGGGAGATACCAGAATGAATGGGAATGGTCTATTTAGGTTCCAGCAGCGCATTGTTTCCCCTGAAATTGTTGAAGTGCAGGAGGAATCCATGAATATGGATTCGAAGAAGTCTATGAAACTAGAGGTAGGTTCAGTTCTGTGGTTGGAGGATTCGAACTGGCAAAAGGGTTATCACATCAATGCAGTCCTGAGTGATGATGAAACTCATTATTATATTGCTGCTTCTGTTGAAGATAAGGGAAATGACCTGTTTCTATATGTTGGTTCACATCCTTCTCAGTTGGAACCAGCGTGGGAAGATGTGAAGTTATGGTATCAAGTTCAGAGGCAAACCAAGATATTGACAATTATGAAACAAAAGGGTTTATCCAGCAAGTATTTGCCACAATTGAGTGCATCTGGCAGGATAATTCACACTGGTCAATGTCAGAGACCAAGCTCAGGTGGAAATTGCAACCACCCTTGGTGTGGAACCCCAATTCTTGTGACTAGCCCAGTTGGCAAAACAGTTGCTAACATGGTGACAAATGGTCAATTTGGTTCAGATGAGGCTATCAGGTGTTGCCATGATTGCTTGTCTGCCCTTTCAGCTGCCGCTTCTGCTGGAATCCGACACGGAGACTTTAGGCCTGAAAATATTATTTATGTGAGTGCTGGTGTAAGGCAGCCTTATTTTGTTCTTGTTGATTGGGGGCATGCCATTTTGGAAGAGAGGGATCGCCCAGCATTGAATCTCCATTTCTCGCTCACGATGCTCCAGGAGGGAAAGTTGTGCTCAGCTTCAGACGCAGAGAGCCTGGTCTATTTGCTTTACTTTTGTTCTGGCGGGGATTTACCCGAGTTAGACTCTGTTGAAGGGGCACTGCATTGGAGAGAAACCTCTTGGTCAAAGAGGTTGATTCAACAGAAGCTTGGGGACATCTCTGCTATAGTAAAAGCATTTGCTGACTATGTTGACAGTCTCTGCGGGACTCCTTATCCTATGGATTATGAAATTTGGTTAAGACGGTTAAGGAGACATATTCATGAAGAAGACCCTGGGAAGGGAATTGACACATCGAGTTAAGAGTTTCTTTCACTAGCTACCTCAGCAAAACTGAACTAAACACCAGAATCATTGCCACTTGCCGAGAAAAGGGACATTTTTTTTTACTTCGCTTATTTATTTATTTTCACCATTTTGAGCTAGTTTTTGGAAGTTGGATCCTTATTTATACTTGAAGGAGCCTTCAACTTTAGTAATTTGCCTTGGACTTTTCCCCTTTCTTGGGTGTGCTTTGGATCAGCTGCATCACAGTTGTGATTTCATGGTTATAGCTTATTTTGTGGCTTCCAACGACATATTCAGGTATTCGAGAAAATTCCGAGATCACTATTTGGTGCATCTTTGTGTGTAGTTCAGAAGAGGTATTCACGAAAATTCTGATATCACTATTTGGTGCATCTTTGTGTGTAGTTCAAAAGAAGGTGGTACAAAGTATAATTATACATTGCTACAGCAAGAGTTGTGGAGAAGATGTTATACAAGTTGTCATTATTTCTGTAAAGATATGACTTGTTCAGATTACACTGAAATATGCGTGATTGATCAGATTGAGGTTAAATGGAGTCTGTGAGGCTACTCCACTGGTTTTTCTCTAGTTTTATTGGAGTATTAACTAGTTATGTTTTTAAGTATATATGGGTGGGCATGTAACCTGAAATGCTCAAGGCCAAGTTAGTAATACCTCACAGTTTTGTCCTCCAAATTCCCGACTAATATGATAGCGACAATTAAACAGTAATTCTTGAGAAAAAAAGGTGGTTATCTGGCCCTGTAAGCAATGTAATTGGCAAGACTAGCCGTCTTCTCCTTTGCCGTCTCTGGGTTAAACCAAACTTGCAAGCTGATCCTTGGCTGACCTTGATTGAAAACATACGTGAGCTTACCATCTACCTCAATCCTTTCGATTACCCCGATTGTTAACATCTCATCAGACCCGCAACAAATCAACCCTCGTTACAGCACCAACTCAAGTTCTACCACTACATTTCTAGACCAAATCACACATCTGGAAAACCACCAATCCTGCTCCACCATACACTTCGACAATTTAGTAATCTCCTTGTGGCTGTGTCAATGGACTCGATTGCAAATGTAAAAGGTTTAGAATAAAAGATGGGACTTGTTCTTTTGCTATATGGATGATATATTAGTAAACTTTTTCTTTTTTTTTTACTAATTTGAACAGAGTCACACACCCTGTTTTTGATATGCCAAGACTCAAACCCCAACCTCATAGTTAACATGGATTGAAATTTATAAGTTTATTTACTTGCCCTCTGCTGGTTAGTGTTTTCCGAGTTCCAAACATTGTCTAGGAGAAACTGACACTAGACAAAGGAAAAAACATAAAAGCCAGATATAGCAGACTAGTGGTGCAACGGAGAAAGCTTGAAGGCAATAAAAAGTTGGTTTACAAATTTATGATATCCAATAAATCTTGGTACATTCCTGAATATAAGCTAGCTTTTGGTCAAGCACGAAGAAAATTCAAGCTTCAAACAACCTTAGGTTAACTCAAGCCAGAGGTGATAAGCCCAATCAATTTAACTTTAAGAACCAGTATTTAGCTTCGTAATACACCATTTTAGAAAGTTGACGGAAATGTTTGAACAGCATTAGAAAAAAAAGAAAATTGTAATGTTTCCGACAACTAATCTGCATCCATTTCTTCAAGGGCTGCTTTTGCTGCTGCCTTAGCTTCTTCTAAAACCTCATCCGGAACCTAGATCATAAGAAACAAAAAATTACTACAGATAAATAACACATCTGAATTCAAGTCAACCAGATTACAGAAAGAACTATTTAATATGACTTGATAATCCAAACAATAAAGACAAGAAGAAGAAATACAAAGAAACAAGTGAAAGTAATATAAATCGACCACTTCACAGCATACTACATTATTTAGGCCTCTATTTGGATTCGCTTCTAATTTTTGCTTATTAGGATTATTCAGATTCTGACTATTGTGATTGTTAAAATAATGCTAATGGGTACACACTTATATCCTATAAAAAATAAGAAGTAGCTCACCTGCAGCTTTTTCATATTTTACCGACATATTCCTATTTGGACAAATGAGAGAATCCAAAGTCTGAACTTTACTTGTGCTCAACAAAAAGAACAATCTGATTCTAAAGAGTTGATTCAGTGCACATTATGCTTCTTTTTCAGGGACCTCTATTCCTTTTTTCTAAGGTCTCAGGCTCCCTCAGCTATTTAGTCAACACCAATGTTGACTTAATTTTTCCATCTCTTTTGATGCACAAGCAAATTAAAAACATAATTTCACGTAAGATTTTATTACAGTGTAAACTTGCCCATGCCAACATGTAGGTATTGGTGTTTGTCATGGCGAACACCAGGTGTCCATGTCCAGAAAAGGTCTCGTAACTGCGCGGACACGTTTAGGCAGAATACAATAACAAAATTATCTAAACAACTAGTGATATATTAGACATTCCATGATTTGAGAACAGTAATAACACAGACCTAGGGCTTCTGTTTAGGGATAGAGGCCTATGTGATATGTATGAGTACCAGACTACTAATAGACTAATCAAAGACTCCTAAGCAAACACGGGTTTCTCTGAGAAGCCAGAAATTGTTAAAAAACAACATACAGGCTGCAGCAGTGAAAACCAAATACTAGCACTATCAAGTTTAAAGAGAGAAGTTGCAACCAATAGGACATTGGATGAAAAATGTATAAATAATACAAGGATCATACTTACGGCAAGGACGAAGGGTAACAAGGAGTTGAAAATGTATTACCTTCTGATGCTGACGCTTTGACTCGTCACAAACCCAACTCATTTCCAATTCAAAGGCCTTGTCCTTGGCCTCATCATGTACTCCATAAATTCTGCTTAGCAATTGGAGAAGTTGTCAAAGCTATAATAGAATATGAATAGATAATAAAAATGAACAGAACATAAATGCCAAACTTAGTTAATTAAAACAACACAAGTAGATTATGGAAAACAGCGACAATTTTATGCAGCAGGTTTTCCTAGAATTATGAAGTGTCTTCAACATTTGAGTTCATAGGAGATGAAGAATTTTCTTCTAGGCTAATACATGATTAAATTAATTAACAACATAGAGCATCATGTAAATTAGTGAAGAAGTGTACATCCTTGGTATGCTATGACTATTACCCAGCATTGTAATGGTTTCAATAAGCTATAATAGAAAGCTTCAAACAGCAGCCATGGCATTACAAATCTAAGTAATCACAAAAAAAAAATACATACTTCAGATGGAATCATTATAAAATAAAAAATTATGAGCACCACGTCAAAAATAACACTTACATCTTGGCTACTTCAATAACACCTTGCCGGCAAGTCATCTCTGACAGCTTCAATTTTTCAATCTCTCTGAACACGATATAGTTTAATTCCAAACCAGGAAATTAATAATAATTATCAGTATGAAGAAATGCAATATCATGACAAGCTTTCGATGAAAGAAGAATCTAAAAAATATAAAAGAATGTGGAGATGTATTTATCCATAAATAAATAAAATAACACGGTGTCTTCATCAAGATATTAAAAATGCACTGAATGTCCTTGGGGACAGTGATTGAAAGCTTCTAACAAGCCATTGTTAAGTAGTGGCAGTAGCTACTAGTGTTGGCAGCCACAAAACATCATTGTGGCACAGAAAGCAAAGAAAAGCAAGGTTGGCAGGGTACCATAGCACTCGTAAGCAGTGATAGCAACTACCGGTGTATTTATTTAATTTAATTTACTTATAATTTTAGTAGTTATCTTATTAGGCAATTTAGACAAGGAAAGTTGTAGGAGTGTTTGAATATTAGTATGCAAAATTTATCTAAACATTATAATTATAAATTTTTAAACGTGCAATATATATTGTTAATTAATCCATTCATGTATTGACCACAAAATTTATTAATGATATGAAAGGTCTCTATTGAATATATGTAGATTTTGAAAATGAGATGGTTATAATATTTTATTCAATGTATACATGTTGATGAAGTTAAAAGGTCTTCTACTTTTAAATTTTTCTATCCAATAAAAAAAGGAAAAGGAAGAAAAAGAATTTGGTACTGAAAGATGAAGTGAATGGAATATAAAATGAAAAATCAACTCATTTGAGCCAACTCGACCAAGCAAATTAAATCAGTCAATTGAATGTCATGCTTTTAGATATAGGGATTGATGGATGTAATTTGCTATTTTATTGACAGTGAAATAACTATAGTTGATTGAGATTTGTGTGAGATGTCCTTTATTATGCATCTCTTTGGTCTTCAGCTGCTAGGGGATATTAAGGAGTTGCTATACTAGATCTTCAACATGATTACAAAGTCTATATACTAATCTACAGTTTCTTTGGTCTTTCATTATATCTTCTTTTCCTTCAATTTTTGTGTGGAAGAAGACTCCATTTTCCTTTTCATTTACCTCCTATTTTGCATTTATAAGAATCTTTTTTTTAATAAACTAAAAGAAAAAAACAACGCAAAACACAAGAACTTTTAGTGCTCCACAAGCCCTTCCGTTCCCATAACTATATATAGGAACCCTTATTCACCCTATCAAATGCCTCGTAATCCAGTTTGAGAAAATATATTCACGGTTGTTACTTATTTTCGATTCATTTCTAAGTGATCGTTTTTGAGGTTGCGATAAGGGAAATGAAGTCCATTTTTTGTTTTTACTCTAGTAGATGACAGGTAGTTTAGAATTTGGGGGCAAGTGAGGAGGATGGTTTGCTTAAAGGTGTGTGACAGAGGGAGAGAAAGTAACTATCACATCTCCAATGGCAGTAAGTGGATGATACTACCATTTTTCTCTCAGACGGAACCCACGGCATTATGCTTGACGAATTTTTTTTAGGGTATTTCAAACCTTAAAAGTGAAAATCTTTTTTAAATGATAGTCTTGCAGGCACAGAAAATCAGTGTTCTCAAAATTACTAGGTGGACGGTGGACCTAAACAGTGGAGGGGCCTGCCTAGCTCCTAGGCCACCTAGATTTTTGCCTAGGCCGCCTAGGCGCTTTCTTATGTTGTCTCATTTATTTATTCTTCTATTTATATACTTGTTATACATAACAAGACAAAACATATAGTAAATGTTTTTTTTTAATTTTACATGAAAAATTAGCAACAGACAATCTTTTAAGTCTTAACAAAATTATTATAAGTATTTTAGAGTTTCAAAGCCTTTATTAAATTTATGTGGTAGAGGTGGGCCTAGGTGCCCACCCGCCTAGCGCCTAAGCGGAGATTAAGCATACCACTGCAGCCAATTATATCAATGTACTTCTTTAGATATGCTAAAGAGTGTGATAGACATATAGATTCGAAATTACAATTGCAATTTCTATAATATCTTTACATCTATTTAGTTTTTCATGAATTTGATAATAAATGTTCTACCCATGCATAATTATATCAAATTAAATCATGTGTCATCTATTTGTCTAACAAATGTTCAGAACTTCGGTGAGACCAAGACGATGGAACAATTAATCTAAATCTAAGCTCATGTTTGATTGCAATTAACTGACCATCGCTTTCTTTCTAGATGAACAACACGTGGAGAGAAACAAAAAACTAGGAAGATCGCTTCTAGACAAAAATGTTTACGAGTTTTATGTGAGGGTTGCATCTAGACATGTAATCAGATTAGAGAGATTGAATTTGAAGCACCATATGTAGCTGAAACAAATGAAAATGACTTACGTCTTGGCAGCCTGCCTGCCCTTCCCAATAGCAGCACCAAAGTATTTCTGAAATAAATGCCCACATATTAATACAAAAACACAGTTTACAAAATTAATGTATAGCGAGTATATTGCATTATATGATAACCCGAATTGAATCACAGAAAACTTATCACATTCGCAAATGAATATTAAAGCATAAAGAGATTGAATGCTGCAATTATCCTTAGGTTTTGAAAAGAAAACAACTCACATAGGAAACTCCAGAAGGTTCAATCATGTATAGTTGTGGTCCCTCTCTATCATAACCTCCAAGAATTACTCCACACCCAAAAGGCCTGCAATATCACAAACTTGAATGTAAAAGAACAGACTGGGGAAGTTAAAGATGGAAACTTTCAAAAGAGGTAATATATCTGAACAAACCTGAGCCACCAATAAAGTGTGCATAGATGCACATAACTAGCAACACGTTCACAAAGTTCTTTCACCGGAATTTGGTCACCATAAAGGCTGCAAAGTCATCCATAAGAGACTTAATATTAGAAAAGGAATGATAACATTTATGCAGCAAAATGTCATTCAGTTTTACTCGGCAATTGCTTGGTATATTCCGAACATAATGTTAGCTTTTTTATTGCAGATTAAGGACTGACCACCTCCAAATCAATTTTTTTATGATAAAAAAGAGTTTCCCGGCCTTGCGACCAGACAATATCTCCCCTCCCCGAACAAGGCTTTCAATAACAGGCTTACGCCTACACTCTGTGGCCTTTATGCTTGATGTCAGTGGGAGTTGAACTCAAGATTTTCGAGAGTTTACGGCTGATCCCAAGTTCTCCCTTAAACCACCGAGCCAAGCGGTGGGGTTATCCCAAATAAGTTGTATGCATCTTTTAAATCAATAAATCCCTAACAAAGGTGTGATATAAATTTGTGGAATGCATTTAACTAAAATCTATTTATTTTTATTTCTTACCAAGTAAAAAATGCACTAGACGCACAATAAAAAGGGGACAACCCAAATACACTCATAGTCTACAAAGGATAGGATAAATAACATGCACCCCTTTGCCCCTATTGGGAAAAAAATACCCATAAAAGGAACCTACACTAGTTTCCTATAACAAGAAGTGTAGCTTTGTTCACACCTTGTCAAGCAACATATGTCTTATGGTTTCTTATATCAAGAAGTGTACCTGTGTTCACACCGTGTCAAGCAACATATATTCATATATGAGTTAATTCTTATCATGAGATATATAAATTCCTGTCTAAGCAAACCTTTCGTAGTTATTAGCCTCAGATTTAGCTCGCGCAACAATCTGTCTTCCGTCTGCAGCTAAACCTGCAACAGCCTATAAAATGGAAAAACATCAGCAAGACACATTAAAAATTATATCAAACAATATGTGGCTAATATAGATCAAAGTTCAAACCACCAACAAATATTAGCTGCAGGCTTAAGCTTGGATGTTCTTTCATGTATCATCTCACAAGAAACTAGAAAATCCCAGAGAGAGAAACAACTAAAGTAGATCCTAAAGTGCCTGTTTACTTCACATAGTTTTTTCGCCAGATGCTTTAACTCAAAAAGATGTGATAAAGAGTATAAGGAGTTACATATGACGATAGTAAACCAAAAAAAATTTAATAACAACATTCATGTCAGTGGTTCATGGCAACTAGAGGTTGTTAATGTCTTGTAGCAATTAACTGATAGATAAACTCTCATAAGTGTGAATTCTGCTAGTCTACATTCACAAAAGATAGGTCTGCTTAACATTAAGAAATCTTTGCCCTTCCGATCTGACCGTGGGTTAAGATACATGGCAAAATTCCAGCTACCAACACTAAGCATTTGTACTCAACAGGAAAAGATATTACCAATTAACAATAAGCATGACGTAGCTTGGAGTTATAAATGATTGTCTACTATACAATTGAAATGTTAAGCCCTAGCTTCAAAGACATGTCTGGCAGAAACCAGAGCTATGAAATTATAATAGGGGCACCAGAAAGTGATAAAGAAACTAGAACATATTGAAGAGGAAAAGAGCCATTAGTCAATTATAGTATATATTGTAAAGTACTGCGTCCTGGTGGTTCCTGCAGTACAGCACATCCCATTGTAATCAAGACATCCCATTGTAATCAAGGTTGAGGAACAAAGGAAGGAAATGGGGGAACCAAAATAAAAATATAACTTTACACCAGCCTTAAAAAAAATGTATATATCAGTTAAGCTTTTCTCAGCTGTATCTAAAGTTTTAGAAGCAAGCTAGGTAAAGCACCAGAATAGAAGAGTTCGTCACTATTTGGATAACAAAACCTAAAGTCATTGTGCATTTTCAAATGCTACCCAATTTTGTGATAATAAAGAATGGGCAGAGATAATTCTCGCTAAACTTCCATACTATTAGAAAGAGAAAATCTAAAGACAACCGGATAATTGCACAATAATTGAATCTATATATACATAAGAGAGATATTGATGTATGAATAAGTACCATGCCGGAATGGCGGTGAACAGAGTGGATTCTACGATTAGATCCAGGCAACATCATCTTGGATGCGATCAGCTTCTCAACTCCCTAATAAAGCAACAAAATTGAAGCAAATTCAGCAAACAAAAAATTGAAAAACAAATACAGGTAGAAAATATAGAAACCCTAAAAAGTACCATAACAATGCCATCTTTGCATTTGATGGCGACGACGGTGCCGCTATTATCGACAGCTTTGGCGGCGTACTCGATCTGAAAAACTCGGCCGTCAGGCGAAAAAGTGGTGACCGATAGGTCGTAACCTGTTCCGATGCTACTCATCTTTTTCTTCTACTTCTTCTCTCTCTCTCGTTCGATTGTACTGTCGAGTGTTTTTTCAAGCTACTCAGTCTTTGCTTTTCTTTGGTAACAAGACAGCCCAAGCCACGGGAGTTTACAAAAGTATCCCTAATAAACTCCATAACCAATTATATATTTTTTCTTTCTTCCATTCCCAGGTATATAGAACATTTTCACCAATAACGACCGGGCTATAGCGACGATTTCGACGGTTTGAATCATCACCTTAGATATAATCAGATAAAGCGTCACTATAGCGGATCGTTTTTGGTCCGCTTTTTAAGTTTGCTTAAGAAGCGGGATATATATATGGTACTGATTTATAGCTAACGTTGTAAAAAAGAGTTTAACCTTACAACAAATTCTTATCGTCCATTCGAATATCTAACGATTAATATGGCTATCGTCCATAGTTTGATTTTCAGTTTTTCGCAATTTAATACTGCGGATGGGACAAATGTCCAAAATACTCTCCTTGTAAAAGTCTTTTGCCCGCAGTATTAAACTGTGCACGCTGACCAATTGAGAAACGACACCGTTTTTAAGCCAAGTTTAAATTTTCTTTAGTTTTTTAGGCTCCGCAGTATTAAACTACGGATGCCAAATAATAGACCTTTCACCAATAATTACTAATCAGAAACAGAATCCAAATCTGAAAAATAAACAATTTATGAGATCTATCTAAGAAAGCTTAGGCTTGATATTGGAGATTGTTGGAACTTGTGCCTTATAACTGAGAAGTTCTCGAATAAGGCCAAGTGCGAATCGAAGCGGGGCGACCGAACGGAGGGAAGCGGAGCTTCGCGATGCACTGGGCCATCGGGTTTGGACGGGAGGTTTGTGAGGGGTATCGCCTCCCCATCCCCACCCCCACCCCCACCCCCACCCCCAAAGGTATGGTACGATGTTACAAGGGCATTATGAGTATTTAAGTTGTAATGTAAATTAGGGTTGGGATAGAAGTAGCGATTATGTATACTTTCTATTGTAAAACTCTATGAACTCATATCATAAATAAAATAGCTTCTCTCGCCGCTCTCAAGGACGTACCCAAATTGGAAAATCACGTAAATCTATGTGTTGATTATTTATTGTCGTGTATGTGTGTGATCCGATCATAACAAAGAGAGGATAAAAAAACAGAATCTGGATCAAGTTTGATATAATTTTAATTGTAATTCTTCCATTGTCAATTCTTCTTTTTATTGTGTCCATTAAAAGATCTAATGGTATCATTGTGACAATAGAGTCTAAATCAGTAATGGATGTAGAACCCGAGTTGTATGAACCCCTTTTGGACAAATCTCATGTGATTATATATGGCTTGGCTTTTATTTTATTGAAAGCTTTATGGTTTTAGATGAATCCTCTATTGAAAAATATATACTCTATTTTATCATATTCGAGTGGTTTTGGTTTTCATGAGGTGAATGATATGAGTAAGGGGATAATTTACTGCGGGCGATATTATAAAAAAACGACGTCGTTTTCTAATTGGCCAAAAATATTTAGTGCCCGCAGTTTAATACTGCAGATACGATAGAAGACCAAAACTACCCTCCTTTGCAAGTCCCCCGTCTACAATTTAATATTGTAGATGCTAGGTACGACCAAATGACCAACTAATAAGTCTCGTCCGCAATATTAAACTGTGGATGTCACATTCATTTTTTTTAAGAGAGAAACATATAACAATCCATTTCAAGTATTCGGTATTCTGGACAAACACCAGTGACTGTAATCTTGGGAATTGATCGAACCTGGAAAACTAAAAAAAATTGAATTTGACATCTGCAGTTTAATATTGCGGACGAGATTTATTTACAAACGGTATCATTTCTAGTTGGCCATTTAGTTATACCTAGCGTTCCCAGTTTAATACTGCGAATGAAGACTTTTATAAGGATGAATATTTTGGTCATCTGTCTCGTTCGCAGTATTAAATTGCGGACGAGAACTCTATTAAACAGTTCGATCTTAGGACATAATTTGTTGTAAAGATAATGTTAAATTGACAGCACTATCAATGGATCGGTCTCCTATATATATAAATCTTGAATAAATAAATTAGTTTCTCATAACCCAAAATTACATTAACTTGTGTATCTTTGATACTAGCACCAAATAGCACATATGTTGTTTGTTTAAATTATATGAGATAAAATAATAATTTTATAAAATTTAAAGGGCTAATTTAAAAATAAAAATAAAAATATAAAAAGACAAAATAATAATATAACTAAAACTATAGAGATTAATGAGGGAAAAAAAATAGTATGACACGGTTATATCGCTCGCATCAATGGCTCAAGGGATCCACCTTATAAGATAGATTAAAATTTGAATAAGTTAGGGGTTTAAAATTTTGATCTCAAAAAATGTTTTAAATAATATGTCATCACTACATTAGTTGTGTCATTGTGTGAATCTCATATGAGTGGTTATAATTTATGAATTAATAGTTCACAAAAAAATATATCTATGTGGACCCACAAATATAAAATAGTAATAAATCAAAAGAAAAAAATATATTTTACTACTAATATTTTACCTTTGTGGATGTTTTTGATGTACACGTTAGATGTGTCAATAGATACACTTTTCACAGAAAATTTGAATATTATTCAATAAATTTTTATGACAAAAGATTGAATATAAAAAGAGGACACAAAATGATGTACTCATATGATTTTAATCCGTTATAACCATTAACCATTGGATCCACCCGTGTTTAGCTCACCTCCAGGCTCCATTATATATTTCCTCCAATTCTATCAAATACATCATATTTTTTATATTAATAATTATGTTAGTAATGATAGTTAATAATATTTCTACCAAAAATTAGAATCACAAAAATATTTTTATCATTAAAAGTTTTTTAAAATTTTGAAAATTTTATTAAAAAATTACATGTTTATCAAATGGTGAAGAAATGTTATATTACTTTTATTTTAGAACAATAATACTACTCAATATTATAAACTAATTGTTTAAAAGTATTGTGTGTTAGATCAAATTAATTAGAGAGAAGGTATAATGGAGGAATTGAATATCAACTAGTTATCCGACATATCATTTTGTATCTAATTTTTTTATTATTATTAATTTTTTTTTTGTCACTCAATATTATATTTTTGATGGAGCAAGAGCACCGAAAATTCTGGATCAGTAGTTTAATTTTTACTAGTAATTTCTTAACAAGTTTGACGTGTACAAATTCCAGGTACTGACGAAGAGCAGATAATTTATGCTCTGAAAAAACGTCAAACAGAGAACCGCGGTTTTAGCCCCCGCCTTCTCCAATTGTAAATTGCCCCATTGGCCATTGGAGCCATATATATATATATATATATATATATATATATATATATATATATATACATAATAATAATAATACACATGAATTTTCTATTAAAGCTCGTTCATGTTTGAATAGAATAGAATCCCAGCAAACAGGAAGGCGAGATAACAACAACCCAGAACCAGAGCAGAGGAATCAGAATCACCATGCAAGAACCAAACAAACCAATGGGCAGAGTAAAATTGATTGTATCAGATTTTATGATATCCTTCATGTGGGTATGGCCAAGCATTCTCATTAAGATCTTTGTCTACAAGCCTCTGGGAGTCGGTAATGGAGCCAAAGATGAAGTCTTTAAAAGTGTTTTCTCCATTATCAACATGTTTTTCTTTGCCTGGTTGGGTAAGGTCACCAAAGGTGGAGCCTACAATCCTCTCATGGTGCTTTCAGGTGCAATCTCTGGTGATTTCGCTACTTTTCTCTTTACTGTTGGTGCAAGAATTCCTGCCCAGGTTTGCTAGTTTCTTTATTTATTTCCCCCTTTATTGGTGCATGAATTTTGGTTGGTTTGCTTAGATATGAATTGGATGTGTAGTAATCAGTTGGAATTTAAATTGGGTTCTGTTGATTATGTTATTTGCACCTATTGGTAGTTTGGTCATTTGTTAAATTGATTGAATTTGAAATGTAACATGGGTTTACATAGTTTACTTTCTTGATTCTGTAATTAAACTTGTTGCTGTTGGATTTTTGTTCGACTAGATGGCAAGAACAGCAATCTTCATTCTCCTCCTGTTGGTTCCTTTGGTGACATTTTCTTTTGTATATGGTTTAGTTTCCAATTTCTAACTCTGAGACTACTTATATTAATCTTTTAGGTCATTGGATCAATTAACGGAGTTAGTCTCATCCTTAAGACATTTCCAGAAATAGGACATGGCCCGAGTCTTAAAGTTGACGTCCATCAAGGAGCAATGACAGAAGGAATTCTGACATTCGGAATTGTTATAATCTCCCTCGGGCTTGCTGCTAAAATTCCTGGAAGCTTCCTAATGAAAACTTGGATCTCCAGTGTCTCCAAGGTCGCTCTCCGTATACTTGGCTCAGATCTCACAGGTGGATTTATGAATCCAGCCTCGGTAAGTAGTACTTTACCACTTCTTAATTCCCGTTTGATAAAAGTCTTTGTTATTAATCAAAACCGTTTTGATATACCAAGTACAATTTCTTGCTGGAGCTAGAAAAAATATAAACAGATACTAATCAAAAGCAAAACCAACTGGTGTCTAAATTGTTTTAGAGAGGTTCCAGAAGTTATAAAATAGATGTTGATATTTGAAATGTTTTGAATTTTTTAGGTAATGGGATGGGCTTATGCTCGTGGTGACCATATAACGAAAGAGCATTTTCTTGTTTATTGGCTTGCCCCCATTGAGGCAACACTATTGGCAGTATGGATATTTAGGTTTCTAGTCCACCCACTGAAAGAAGAAGAGGCAAGAGTGAAGGCTGGAAAATCCGACTGAAAAGGTATATAGGTGTACTACGTTTTGAATTTTTTAGATAGTCAGAAAGCAATTTTCAGAAGTTCCCTTTGTTCATGTGTATGCATGCTTTGTTTCTCAAATTTTCTTCCTCGAATGATCACCAATAGCATCGTAAATATCTGTTAATTGATGAAGAAAAAGTGTGTTCATTGCTTCCCCAAAAGGGAGAGTGTTAAACTTATTTGTATAGGCATAATGAGATTGTTAACCAAAGGTGATCTCAAGTGCTTGGCTTGAAGTCCATCCTACAATGCTTTTCAAAAATTTGAGTGTAATCGAACACTCTCCCAAATGCTATTTCGATGAGTGAAGTGTACATTTGTTGTAGAGCTGGCACTGATGATATAGGACAAGGGGAAAATAGAAGAGGTAGTGTCGATTGTTAAATCTTGTACTCTACAATTCAAGAAGATTGTTCCACTTTACAGAAATACAAGGGGTGCCTTCTTAGCATAACAACTTTCATCAGTTTTCCATAGCCTAATTTTCAGAAAAATAAATAATAGCATATATAAAGGGACCTTTAAAAGAGATCAGTAGGCACTTCTACAAAACGAGAGCTCAATAAACAAGTTGAGTTTCAAACTCTGCAATGTCGACAGATCCAGATTCAATGGGTTTTCATGAGATGCGCAGCCAAGACCTCAGAAGCCAGTGCTGTAATAAGTGGGATTCTTTTCAAGTTCTTCACCAAACCAATGTCATCAGTTTCCCCAATTGCCAGCAGTTTTGTGTGTTGATCTCCACCATCCTATCCAACTTCCTTTTGAATTCAGGATTCTCAACATTCAGTACAGCTGGGAAAATCCTGGCTGTGCTGAGATTAGTCTGTAGGAACACAGTATAAAAGTCAATCTTTAGATACACTCGAGCTTGAATTATGTTGTTCGAGCTGCTAATCCATTTGGTTGCATATCAAGTGGAGGGAAGAGAGAATACCCTCCTGGCAACCGAATGGAGCATTAGACTCGATGATTAAAACTCTCAAGATAAGGGTTGCAAGTAATAATAATACAGAGCAATTTGTAACATAACTGCATACTCGTAAAAGGCAAGAGAAATAAGCGAGCAAAAGGCTAACCTCAATAATGACATGCATGTCAAATTAACATCATAGAAAGCTGTTCTTTGACAATCATTGAGATACATCGTCACATAGACCTGCAGCACACAGTTTGCTAATTAACATCTGCGAGAGGAACATAAATTCTACTGAACAAAGACATTAATCCAACATCAGATTTGTTCTAGAGCAGCTAAGTTGAATCATAGGCAGTGGAAGTATAAATGGGTCTTGCTATTTGTTTCAGTTCTGAACTTTGACATCATTTGGCCCGTAAAATCTGTTTTCTTTCTTATATAAGAAATATAGCTATTTATCTGAGAAAAAACTGAGGACTTTGAACGAATCAAACTACAGTGAAGAAATGAAATGTTACCGATAAGCAGAAGAATCGTGCCCACAACTTGGCCTTCCAGCCATTCAAGAACTGGGGCTGTGCCTTCATCAATGCAGAGAAGAAATCACCGTGGCGATTCTCATCCTGGCACCAATTCTCAAAGTACTTGGGATTGGACTTGAGATGTCGAAAAATGGTTACCCAGTTACCCAATTTTCTCAGACAAATATGTTGCATAAAAAATGAACTTTGGCTTGAAAAATGTGTATTTTCTAGCCTTTGTCAAGAATCCCAAGTCCAGTGCCAAATTGAAATCAGATAAACCCTTGTTCAAAAACCTGGAAAAAAAAATCAGTTTCACATATAAATAGTGCAATATGACATATAGGCTAGTGCTACCATGAACTCAATCAGTAATGCCAAGGAACGGTGATGATAATAATGGGTGAACATACCCTGCATGCCTGGCTTCATCCCTAGACATGAGAGAGGAAATCTCAGCCACCACAGGATTAGTTTTCTGCACAAACAATTTTCCACCGAGTCAAAATTGAATACAAATTCAGAGTTCCTTCACAATACACAAATAAAGCCACTTCTGCAAGTAATTAAGGAAATCTAAAAAAAATATATGAAAAAGGAAAAACGAAGAAGTTAAAGGTATTATTTTGACTTCAATAATAATAAAATGGGCTAAAAAACTAGAATATTCAGTGAAATTTCTATAAAAGCAGGACCAATTTTCCAGTTTTGGGATAATTAAATTATTTACTTGCACAAGCTGTTAACAAGAAAATTTAAGACCGAAAATTGAGCAAGAGAGCAAAAAAAGCTACCTTGAGTCTTCTTCCAAGCTCCTTGTAGAGAAGGAAACCAGAGAACTCAGCAGAACAAGACCTCTCCAAGAACTCCACAAAGATTTGGCGAATTGGGCCTTGCATTTTATCAGCAGCCTCCTTGAATTCCTTGTTCCTCACAAAATGGGTCTGATTGTAATCAGTATTGAACTCCTGCAGCGGTGCCTCAAACTCGGCCTCATCCAGGTTCTTGTTGATATCAGTGTTGAAAAGGGTCTCCATCTCATCAAAATCAGTGGTGTAAAACCTTGGGGTAAGGAGGGACTCCTTTATGCCTTTCTTGGTGCCTTTATTTGAGACATTTGTGGTGGGCTTTGAGCTGGTGGATGACATGCTGATTCTGAAGAATATGGTGAATGGAGTTTCTTGCTGGGTTCCCACTTTTGGAGATGGAGATGGGTTTTACTAAGGCCATTTCTGCTGCCATTTTTTGTTTTGGGGAGCACAAAGTTTCAGCTGAAACTTTGTTAGTAAGAGGAGAGGGGGATCAAGTGGAAAGGGAGATAAGACGTGTGTTTAAGTTGGACTGGAAGTGGTTGAATCCGAACTCATCCGATGAAATCTATGAGTTAAATGGGATTTTGACACGTGGCAGGTGGACATTGAAGCTAATTGGATTTTCAGTATGGTTTGATTATGAATTTCTGGTGATGTATTGGGCAAATGGAATATGGTGTTCTTTTCTTTTCTCTATGGATAGTATGTTTATTGTTTGGTTACACTTCACAAGTGACTAGATTTTAAATTTACAAGCTTTTCATTTACTTTGAAATAACAAAATTTGGGTAGTACTAGTCAATGAAATTTTAGCTTAATGGTTAATATAAAAAAATTAATATTTATCGGAGTATAAAAATGCAAATCTTTATTTTCCTATATGGAGGGTTAATTACCAAAATTTGTATGAGATAAAGTGAAAAATCAAACTATTTTATCATAGGCACAACTTCTAATAAATACGAAAAAATGAAAATTGATATTTTTACAATTGAAATTATTAGTTTCATAAGGTAGGTGCTTAGTATTTATGTCAATTCCTTGTAAAACTATCAAATTTACTTATAGAAATATTAATTCCTTTGATCATTTAAATTAAAATTTGTAAACAACAAAATGCTTTCAGCCCTTCTTGGGATCATCCCAGATTTTGTCAAGGCAACAACCCAAAAAAAGGGGGGGCAAAATGGAGCAACAACCCAAAAAAAGGGGGGCAAAATGGAAAAAACATTAAGAACTCAGAAGCGCCACATTTTCAACTGAATATTCAGTTGGTCGTTCAAACCCAGTCGAACGGATTGAGCGCATTTTTCATCACAGCTCCTTAAATGCACCAGCCGGGAATCGAACCCGGGTCTGTACCGTGGCAGGGTACTATTCTACCACTAGACCACTGGTGCTACTTGTATAGCTTGCTGGTTTAATGTTTTTATCAACTTGAATAGAATATATAATGAAATTTTTGGAAATTTGTTCCTACAGATAAAGCTGTAAAATGAACTAGACAATTTAAGTTTAGTTTCTACTTGGTCGATTAAAAATTCAATTTTAGCTCGACTCAAAATATAAATATTTTAAATATAAATAAATTTTAAAGTTGGATAAATTATTTGAATATCTTAAAATTGTAATTTTCTATTAATATAATACTCAGATCATATTCATTCGAAAAGTTAAATTTATTCGGGCTCGATTTGAGATTGTGCTTTAACTCGATAGCTAAATAAATCTCAATCAAACTTTATTTCATACTCGATAAATTTTATGAACCAAATATGAGCAACTCAATACTTATTTAAAATACTGAATACATTTTGTGAACCAAATATGAACAACTTAATACTTGACTCGACTCAATTTATTTAGGCTCTTAAAGCATCTCCAGCAAGGTGGACTATATCATGGATTATATTTAGTCCATATGACTTCAATCCATGAGATAGTCTTTCAATCTTTCCAGCAAATGGATTATCTCATGGACTATAATATTAAAAGATTATATTATATTTAATGAATTATTGTCCACCAATCATTCTTCCACACTATCATTTAAATATATTAAAAATTTTATAGTTCACCAAACAAAGTTCCTAGATATAGTCTCTTTGTTTTGCCAGAAAATACTCTAGACTATATTTAATCTGCCTATTAAAACAAATTTTAAGTCTATTTAGTCTAAGATTTGAGCATCTCCGACCTCCAGCAAGCAGGCCGGAGATGCTCTTATCTCTAGAGCCATCGTTCCTCTCCAATATTGGCCTGCCTACCAATTTTTTTTAATTATTATTTTATTTCACCCTGAAAATAATAAGAATCAAAGACTATAATTCCTTGTATTTCCACTTTCTCTCCTATCCCGCCCACAATCACAAGGGAGGAAAGTTATTATCATTCTCCTTCCACTTGTCTAAGTGATTAAAAAAATTCCTAACCTCTTTTTCCATCCATACTCGCAAACACAAGTGCACCTTACTCACAGAATAGATTAAGAAGACAGATATTTGGACATGGTTCAATCTAATTAATCTCCAAGTCAAGAATACCACAAAGTATTTTACACTAAAATTTGAAGGGAAGAAAAACACAAGGACAAATAAATAAATGAGTTGAAATTCGAAAGAAAAAGAGAGGAGAGGAATACGATGAAACTAGCTATCCGTAGTTCTCACTCTCACAGGGTTGCACCTGACATTACAACTTACGATGAGCTTGAGTCTGAAACTTGAAAGACAACTTGCAGTGAACCTCTGCACCAGGGGAGCTTCTAAGTCTTCTTAAACCACCAACCTCTGCCATCATGGAAACAAGAGGTCCAATTCTTTGTGGCATAAAAAAAGAGTCTTGAACCCAAACCTGTCAAATGCATGTAATTTTTGTCACTAAAATATAAAGAACAATGATGATGTTTGAACTACTCACCATTCACCACATCTATAAGTGCAAGAAAAGGGCATGCTAAACTAATGAAGAAGTAGTCACTAGGTAGATGATACCCCCAAAAGATCACTACTCTGACTTGCAATTAAAAATTAATCTGAAATGTTTGAAAGTATGAATTTGTTACAACAAACTATGGCCAAACACAAAAACAAGAACACAAGATTTACGTGGAAAACCCAAATAGGGAACCACAAGAGAGAGGTAGAAGATATCTCTATATTAAATGTGAAGAATACAATATGTGAAGAGAATTCTCACGTATTGTATATTGAAATATTTTATGAGACACTAATAATATTATATATATGTGAAAACATTGCATACAAGCATTCAGTTTCAAATGATGGTGAGGTAATGACTTTTTATTCTTAAAATTCCAGAACATTTCTTTGCCCCGGTTGGTGAATAAGAGAGAAATTTAAAACAAGGGCCCAAAATTCAAATTCAGTTGAAAACAGCAATGACTCGTACAAACTTGTTTCAGGAGTCCACATGAATGGAATAATGAAATCTTCTTAGCAGCAGAAACCATAAAAAAGGGGAGAATCATATATTAAAGGAAAGGAAGGTTAGATACCTCTACGATTGAACTGATAGGGTGGTTTGAAAAGAGCTACTTAAGTCATCAGATTTCTCCTCTTGGTTAGTACCATCTCCAACAACAAAGCTTTGAGTAGAATCTTTCAGTTCACCGGGTAGATGATATGGGTAAGAAGCAGCTTTCTCATTCCCCTCCCTACTTTTCAAATTATCCTCTATGCCATCATAATCCAAATTCTGCAAAATCTCAGGAAGTGAAATGCCATTCTCATCTGCAAACTTACTTGCCATTTCAATGTCGATTTTTTCCTTCGAGCTAGTCAAACTTCTCTCAAGATTTGGAGTTGTGGGTTCCATCATCATATACTCATCTTCTGGAACAAATGCTTGGAAATCATTCAGTGAAGCTAGGATCTTTGATAGAAAGACTTCTTTAAGGTTGCGTATCACCCCTTTGTTATATGGATTCACCATTTTGTCATATCTATACCGGAAGTTCTCATATGTGGTCTGCATAAGAGAAAGGGTTAGAATATTAGATACAGATTAGCTAACATCAAAACCATTAGCAGGACAAATAAGTAAAACTACAAGGTTGATGGCATTTTCATCACTGAAATATGTTTCAGTACGTACTACCATCTAACAGTGTCATCATTTAAATAGAGAATCAGAAAAACTAAACAAATACTTATAATACGAGATATAATATTAATTTCATTATTTTACCGATACGTGAAAATGTTAGATATAGTAATCATTTTATCAACAGATGTCAGAAAACTTGTGCACATAAAAACTTCCAATTACTCGTTCAGATATTCCTACAAAGTTTGATAAGAAAAGTCACCTGGTTTGAGCAGATAAGATAGAAATGGAAAATTGTAAGGCCACCCACAAACCAAACAGCAATGAAGCAGTATACTATCAGAAAATCTGACAAGATATCTTCTGAAATAGCCGTCCAAATCTTGCTATGGTGCTCAAAAAGGTTTACCCATGAGCAGGAAAACACAAATATGCACAAGATGGTTGATGTTAATGTGAATAAGTAGAAGAACCGATAGTTACGCTGCAACCATATCAACATTCAACAAGGAAGAACCTGTTATTTTTAACAAGAAATAAAGAACATTATAGTCCAAAACATGAGTTTAAAAGGGAAATTAAAAATGAAGAATTTTATAGATGTTACATACCATTTTTCTAATATCACTTACCTCAAAATCTGTTAAGATCGCATTTATAAGTATTTTAAATTACTATGTTCTGTAAGAGCTTTCCAACTACCAAAGTTTAAGATATTCAACTTAGTGGTCCTAACTTCTTAGCGAAACTTGTACTATGTCTACACCTAATTCTTTATGAATCTATCTTAGTGGAGGATCCCTTCTCACGGATAAGAAGAGTGGATTAGGGGTTTTATTGCTCTGCGCCACTTAAAATCTGTGTTTTAATGGTGTTCTTACCGTCTTTACCTTACTTGCACTATTTCATTGTTATTCTGTTGCTGCTACTTGGTACACAACCACATAGCTTTGAAACTTCTCTTTGAAATCTGGAAGGGGATTTTAATTTTTATTTCCGTTGCAAATTAAGCTTTTTAATAAAGTAATAATTTCACTTAGTTTTTGAAAAGGACTATTCATCCATCATGTACTCTATTGACAAACCATAGGCAGTTCAGTGAAATGACAGTATAATACATCGAAAGGCTTAATTTTAGTGTCATACACAATTGAAAAGGAAAGCACAAATTCTTAAGAATAAGACCGGGCTAATAACTTACTATCCCAATGCATTGACCAACCCATGGACAGTGATGATCAAATCTTTGCACACAGTTGTTGCAGATGGAGCAATGAGAAGCACGAGGAGGTCGATATAGCATGCAAGTATCACAGTACTTCACTTTAATTGAGTGCCCATTCACTATCATATCCTTTGTTCGAGGTAGTTTCAGATGAGGAGTTCTACCATTGACCCACTCCACAGAAGGGGTATTCATATCATAGGTATCATTTGACTCAGGTGGATCAGAGCTTCTAGGCACTATTCCAGGATCTCTACTCGATGTGATAAAAAGAAATGTCATATCCTGCATGCAATATTAAGAAAAGTGGCAATTAATAAAGTGAAGGATATTTTCATTTGCTAGATTTGATTTAGTAGACAATATCTGCAAAGAAATATAAACTGAGAAACCATATTTAAGGGATCACTAAAACACTGAGTTCATGAATTATGGTCAACAAACATATAGTGGCATCGCAATTATGAGAATCACTGTTATCCACTTGAACTGCACAAAGCCAAACTTAAATAAAATAAATAGAAAGTAATTAAATATTCCCCAACCCCGGTTATGAGAAAAGAACTGAGTTATGAAAGTAAAGAAAGAACATGTCCACATATGACAACACTACAACATGATGCTTCTTTGAGTAGTTTTAAACATTAACTTCCACATGACTTGTTCCAAATTACATTTAGAGAAAAAAGGGGGGGGGGGGGGGGGTGGGGGTGGGGGGGGAGACCAAACTTTCACCCACCCTAATACACTGTCATCAAGAAAAATATAAATTTCATCAATCCCATCTGAAAAATCTAAAACCATTCAGAATTTTATAGAATGTCAGATCAAAGAGGATTATGAAAAGGTTCTTACAGAAAAATTGGGGTTGTGTGGTCTAGTGAACAAATTTTATCCTTCTCAAGGACACTTTCTATTCTATTTTTGTTGTTTGAGCACTTCATATGATGGTTAGAGTGGTTTTCATCTTTCAATGGTCAATAAGGGTTCAAAGCGTTTAACACAACTGCGAATGGCAAATAGGAAAATTAGTAAACCCAAAACATTAGCAGATAGGTACACTTGTATGAAGGGAGGGATTTTAATTGTGTGTGTTAGTGCGCATGTATGTGTAGAAGAGGCTCCAAAACAATCTGAAAACGTATGACTGCTGGGACAGACTAAACTAACTTACCGTAACAGTGAGACTAAATCCCACAACCAGGATAGAATACCAATTACCGGCATCTTTGTGGTGTCTGATTTTATCAACGTAAATTTTTACACAAAAAGCTATCGCAGGGCCTGCGATTAGGAGTGTGGACAGAAACAAAGATGCCACGTCCGGACCAAAGATCAACCTTCCCCCGCAGAAAAATCTCTGATAACATCAAACAAAGAATAACAATTAGGTTTTTAAGATGGCAATGTCAAAACTTACCTTTACCTATATGAAATGTAAATTACACTTATCATTTAAATATCATATTATACCTGAGAAATATATATATATATATATATATATATATATATATATATATATATATATATATGAAAACACAGTTGTCAGAGTGGAACAAGCAACTCATCGAAAACTTATTCCTAGAAAGGAATGATTTGAGAGGTTATGATTATATAACACACCCTCAAGACTGCTCATCATGAAGACTTAACAGTATTTATCAGTAAGTATAACCTATTATGATCAAAATTAATTAAAGTTCCTACCAACTAGATATCCATCAAAATGGCAATTTGAGATCTCATATTAAGAAGAAAAAAAGACAGAAAAAAAATAAAGAAATAAAAGCTAAGCTTCTAAGCTAAGCTGAGTTGTAATCAGGAACAATAAAGCACAGATATTGATTCACCAAAGATGATGTGTTATAATCCACCAACTAGTGATCTAACAACAATCATTAATAAATTATTTGGAACTTGATGGTTATTCAAAAGGGCATGGAAGGTATAAATATTGTGATGTAAAGTAAGATGAATGGACCAAACTGTAACAAGTCCAGTATATGATTTAAATCAAGTAATCCTACAAAAAACCCATTTCACACCACTAAATTCACCCCAAAAAACGAATAAAATAAAATTAAAAAAGAGTAAAGAGAGAAACTTACATTGTTTCCACTCCAAAGCTGATAAAGCCTCTTAAGTTTGGGTTTTTCTTGGACCATGGCTTTGGAGGTAAAAGAAGAAGATTATTTTCCTAAATCACAACTTTATTCTTCTTCTTCTTTTGATTGGTCTAGAACCCATATGAGAAGAAGCCTTCAAACATCAAAAGAAACAGTAAATGGGTTTAATCTGATTCTCTGTATAATCTTGAATGTATAATTGAAATTAGTGGTCTGAATATCATCAATCAATAAGAAACCAGTAAATGTGTTTTGGCTAAAGGGTTTTGGAAAAAAGTGCAAACAACGTTGCTGTGCTATGGCAGATGTTCCAAGTTTGTAGCGGCAATTTCCCGGGGTGACGATGATACTCATTATTACGTGCTGTCACGACACGATGCCTTTGATTTTTATTTGAAAATCATTTGACTATTTGAATTTGTCTTCAACCATTTAAATGTCTTTTTCTATATGTTTTTTATGTAAAAATAAAAATAAAAAATAATTTATTATCAAATTTTCGTTATCGTATTATCACTATTAAACTAAACTAGGGGCTTGCTAAACTTTTTTAAAAATAAATACAAAACAAAAAGATAGTATCAAATTTCACAGAATGATACTCTTTTGACAAATTTGAATCACCATTTATGGTTAAGTTGTAATATCTTTTGCTAATTCATGGGAAAGAATCTTTTGGCATCTGGTGCATATTCTTAAACAATGAATTTACACATCATAATCATTATGTAATCCTAGTAGCAAAATTTCTCATTCAGCAATGAATATTCTTAACACCAACTATTTTTCTTAGGAAAAACCTTGTAAACATATCAGCAGCCAATTAATTCCCTAATCTAAGTTTGTCATACAAATAATATCCCTTTTGGTATTTATTTTTAGTATAGGAATACAAAAAAAAGTTTATAAAATTTTGAGAAAATTCAGTACAGTACATGAATATTAAAACTTGATAGCCATGTTCAGCAACTGCTGTTATCTTGGGTATTGATGTCATCTCATTCATTTACACCACACAAGTGACATACTTTGCTCTACAATTTTCAAAATCCAAGCACAAGTGACATACTTTCAATGGCAAAGAATATTTCTACCAAGAGAAAAAAAAAACTCCCAAGTAAAATGTATCCACCTGCTACATTACACACAAGGCATTTGGCACATATCAAACATTTTTCCTTTTCTGTTGGAAATGAAATAACTACAAACTACCCTTTCATCCACCAACATTTTTAAATGACCTACAAATCTTCCGACACCCCTCCACAGACAATCGAAAAGGGGAAGAAATAGAAAATTGAAGAAAATAATAGAGAAGAGGGAAAATTTAGCATCTTGGTTTTTACAATATTGTCTTCATCATTCTGCGGCTGTACCTACAATTTTTTGCATCAAGGTGTATGTCGTTTCTTCTCTACTCTTTTTTATGTAAAGCATCCAACTCTATTTTTTCTCTGTCAATCATCAAATCCTTCCTTTCCATTTCTCCTTCTCCGCATAATATTCGGTGGATGGACCCTCTCATTTATCCTGTCATATTACAAATTAGCATCCATATAATATCATATATACTTATTTAAGCATTATTCAGTCAATATTAGCATATGATAAGCAAAGTGTACAAGGCAAGAAGGCAAAGGTACTGCCTTTGGTCATATTTATATCAGATTATTTTCTTTTAGTTTATTCTTCTATGCATAGCAAGTGATATGAGCAAAGAAATAGCCCCCTCCCCCATGTGTTGTAACCTTGCAATAGCAATGACTACCCAAAAATAAATAAAGAAGCAGGGGTTATTTCTTATATGTATGCATATCATGAAAATCATATGTACTATCAGGTTCTATGTAAACATAATGTTACATTTACAAACATCAATGGTTAGTAATACAGAAAACTAAATATCAGTTTGGATAGAAAAATAACTCACCTTTACGTGACATGATACACTGATGAAGTTCGATTGAACATATCATCCTCAATGGAACTATTATCTCCATAAACAGAGTTCCATCTTTTCAATTCCTTCTCCTTCTCCTTCTCCTCCTTCATGTTATTGTTGACCCCGCCGTAATCAAAATTCTTTACAATAAGTGGAACATTCTTACTGCCATCCTTGCCGAGCATACCTCCTATTTCTTTGCCAACTTTCCCTTTTTGGCTAATTATATCCCCACGAAATTTATGGGAAATGGATTCTATGTATGACTCCTCTTCTTCAATCACTAATTCTTGGAAATTGACCAATGACGGTGGGATCTTAGAGAAAAATATTTCTGTAAGATTGCTTACGATACCCTGATTATATGGGTTTTTCTTCTTATCATAGCGATACCGAAAGTTCTCATAAGTTGTCTGTTAACAAACAAATGTCAGAACATGGCATACTATCCATAAAAAGTAAACATACGAACAGGTAGAATTATCTTATTTCATGTACATTTGTTTAGCATCCATTGAACTTTTTTCAGGTATCATTTGCTTGCCAATGACTTTGCACATAAATATTTCAATCTCTACAGGTTGGCAACAAATAGTTAACTAGGAAAAGTTTGAAGTCTAATTCACATTCCACCAGAAATATATTTTGCCAACTGGAAGCCAGGGAAACAACTAGGACACATTCTATTTATTTTTTGTTTTCCATATGATAAAAATAACAAACGAGTGAGTTCAAGTCTATCTCTATTTCTCATCATCACGAGTGTAAATCACATGATACTGTAAATTCTTATACTTTATAACGAAGAAAATAATATTTTACTTTAAGGAGGAAGAAAGTTACCTGATTGGTGCACATCAGATACAAATGGAAAAGACTAAGCCCACCAACGAACCATACAGCTACAAAGCAATACGCTACTAGAATGACTGATGTGATATCTCTTGACATAGAACTCCATATGCTCCCTTCTTGTTGAATGAGATTCAACAATGAAAACGTGAAGACGTACATGCACAACATTGTTGATGATGTTATAAATAGGATGAAATATCGATAATTACGCTGCCATCAATAAACATACGAGGAAGGTCAGTTAACCTGAAACAACAGTTTTCATGCAATGTGATCGTTAAATGGAAAGATGGAATCACAAAAGATGTGTATTTTCAGGAGAGAAACTCTGACGGTATTGATGAATGCAATGACCACCAAAGAACTGCCAACTACAAGATTGATGAAGAATTTATTTTCACACATTTACTTTCAAATGATAAATCCAACGAAAATAGATTTGCATTTCGCCAATGACAGTAAGCATAATTAATCTTTTAATTAGAAAGTCTAGAATAAGACATCATATATCAAGTTGGTAAAAAAATTCAATTATAAAATAGAAGTACAGGTTATCTTTACATCAAACAATTATTTGAAAGCCAACAATAAGTTCTTAGTGCTTCACATGTTTGGAATATTTGGATGTTCACGCTTTCAATTTATTGACTTATGAGACCTATGAAACCTCTGCTTAAAATGTCGGATAGTATCCTGAACAGGAGTGCATGACATGTGAGACTAAGAATGCTATAAGGGGTAATAAAATGTCATATGGCGATAGAATGTAACCAAACTCTGTAACAATAAGGAAATGTAAAATTTAAAGAAGCTTAAACAAAACAGTAACAGAAAAAAATTAAGAACGTAGTGGCTTCAAGGATAAGAATAACTTAAGAACTTAGTGGATTCATATTCAGACGTTACCACATAACCAATTGAAAATGTAAATCAATAATCATTTTTAAAATGTAATGATGAAAATTCAATGAGCGGAAGCATAAAGTCTGAAGTGAGTAACTTACAATTCCAATACATTGACCCACCCATGGACAGTGATGATCAAACCTCTGCACACAGTTGTTGCAAATTGAGCAATGAGAAGAACGTGGTGGACGGTATAGCATACAAGTGTCACAGTACTTCACTTTAATTATATGGCCGTTGACAATCACATCCTTGGTTCGTGGTAATTTCACACCAGTCATGGAACTGCTGATCCACTCCATAGATGCCGTACTTGATGAAGTATCTGACTCAGGAGGCCGTGAATTCCGTGGTACAATTCCAGGATTTCTTCCAGATGTCATGAAGAGAAAAGTTAAATCCTGCATAATTCTCACATGGTCAAATTCAATCATAGTTCCCTGGCCCTGTGTCCTAAGTTTTTCAAAATATTTCATTTAACCTACCAAAACTAGGAGGACAACTCCCACAATCACTACAGCATACCCACATAAGGGATCCATTTTTGGTATCCTCAAAAGCATTTTAATGCAGAAGGTTACTGCTGGAGTCCCTATCAGGAATGTGGATAATGCTACTGATGCTGCATCAGGACCAAAGATCAACCTCCCGCCACAGAAAAATTTCTATCAGAAGAGATAAAACAAGATAACGTAAATCATTGTAACAGTCTGTACAAAAAAATTGTACGTATCAACTATTTGTTAGCAACTTGCAACAACTTCATTACGACTTTGATATTAAGCATCCCCTAGTTGGAGTGCTAATCCTGCCCACTTAAACCAGCCAAAAAATTCTAACTTGAGATGTATTTTCATATGCTGATACATTTAAAGAAATTGAGATGACATTTGACCCAAATTTGAGACTACATATTATGGTGGCAGCTATATCACCACCATACATGCATCATGCTTCCGAGTTGATGTATACCCAATGGGCCAATACTAACGCTTGATCCTATGTTTCCTTCTTTACCAAGTGCCAACAAAATACACCCAATGACAACTTCAAACTAGCAGAACCCACCATAAAAAAGATGAAAGTAGAAAAGGTTGTTAGGGTCCAAGGAAGTATTTCATGATTGGTACTGAAATTTTCTGTCCATAAAAGCAATCTCAACATGAATATCTAACAGAGTTTTATGTTAACAAAAGACTCTTCACATAAGAAAATGTGTAGAGAATCGTATCGCATATTAATGGTGATCAAGGACAAAAAAAAACACGACACCATCCCTAACAATCACCATCCAACATACAATTTCATGATTATCGATATATATATCCATTATTAAAATAAAAATCCTCGTAAATAATCTCTTTTAACAAGATTCAAGATTTTTAAACAACCAAACAATACATATGCATTATAAAGAAATTAAAATGAAATTCATAAAATAAAAACCCCCACTAAGCTCTCAAAATGGGGTAATAATAATAGAGGAAATTCTGAGTTGGGAAAGAAAAAAACCTACATTCCGACCCTTCCAAACATGATAGAGCCTGACCTTGGATCTGGAAGGATGATCCATGGCTCCGGGAGATGGAGCCAAATTATGGTTTCGGAGCATGCAAAACAATACAATAAAATGACGAAAAGCGCAAAATAAATGGGATTAAAATGAAATTAATTGAAGTTGTGAGGGGGGAGCTGGCAGAGAGGAAGAACCAACCCCTCTTTGATCAATACCAGCTGCCCCTGCGTTTCATTCTCTAATCACAAAAAATAATTAGTTAATTATGTCTTTCTCTTTCCTGATTTTTACCTCCTCCCTCATCCAACGTTCCAAAACAAGTCCTCCTATTTTCCTTCCTTCCTTCCTACCTACCTTTCTCTCCCATAAAAATCCGTCTTTTTTTTCCATACCAAATTGGACTCCAAATTTATCCGAATATTTCGCGGGGAATGCAACAGAAAAAATTTGGTTTGCTAGCAAGACTATAGTCCAGTATCGGAATAAATAACCTTTCGGTCAACGTACTGGGTCCGGTTTTCATTGTGGTTATCGAAACTTTTTTTGTTACAATCGAATAATTGTACTCTCAAAAACTTACAAAATAGTTATTATCTTTAATTTCCGTCCAAAAACTGGCGGAAAAAAAAAAAATTTGTCTGAGTTTTGAACTTTTTTTGGCTTACGTGGAGGCTGGAGTACAAAACTTATAATAGTGCACTGACTTATAATAGTACATCACAAACTTAGTTGGACTTTTCATTACTTATAATAGTAATAGTCATAATAATAATTTTGAAATAATAATAATAAAAATATTATTAATAATTTTAAATAATAACAATAACAATAATAATAATTTTAAAAAATTTAAAAATATTATATAAATTATAAAAATATTTTATATATGAAGCTAATGTGTATTTAAAAAATAATATTTTTATTATTTTATTAATTTAAATTATTTGAGCAAGGGTAAATTTGACAAATCATTTTTATTCTCCATTAAAATAAAATAAAAAACAAATTTCATACAAATCAGAGAAACAGAATTTCAAATACAATTACTTTTATAAAATTATTATTATTATTATTATTTTAAAATTATTATTATTAATAGTATTATATTATTATTATTATTATTAATATTTTAAAATATTAATTTTACTCAAGTTCTATAATACAATACTATTAATTATTATTATTTTAAAATATTATTAATAATAAAAAATACTATTAATAATAATAATTTTAAAATAATAATAATAATATTAAATATAAATAATAATTAAGATAAAATTTTAAACTCTTTTATTTCAGATATTTAAATTAATATGAATTTGTCGCTATAAAGCAGCAAAGAGATTCGTTTGGAGTCATTTCTTTGTAAATTATTAATAAATTTGGTTTCACACGCTTTGCGTGTTAATTTATAAAAATTGCCTATCAAAACAAGAAAAAAAGGTTGACATTATTAACTCAGTAATAATAATAATAAAATATTATTAATAATAATAATTTTAATAATATGTAGAACTTCAGAGTAAAATTAATAGTATTTGTGAGACCCAGATTTTATCAATAAAGATTTAAATTTTATTGAAATAATTTTTAATATTATGGTGTGAATTTAAGATAATATTATAGTTGTGGGTAGTATTTATAAATTTTGCAAAGTATGCAAGTGGTTATATTATATTCGATTGGCTGGGAATATTCTGTTTTAGCGAGGGAATATTCGTATAACTACTCAATCATTGGTGGACCCTCATAATGTAATTATTGCTTGATTGAGAAAACGACAAAAATATTTTATCAAAATAACTACGGAAGTTTTACCGTGGTTACTTGCTGAACTACTTTCAGTAAAAAAAGTACAAGATACGTGTGGTTGCATAAAGAAGACACCAGATTGATTATCGATGCTTTATGTGAGAAGTCACCTCAGTTTGATTCCATTATTGTTTCATTAATAATATGAATTATTATAATGATAATGACGCTTTTGTTTTATTCAGTATTATTAACGTAATAAAATGTAAACATCTTTTATATAAAATAGAATACTTTATTAAAGTTATTCTATAAATAGAATATATTATATTTTATTATGCATAAGGTTGCGTAGTGTTTTGTAGATAAGATTGTATAGTTTTTTGCAGTAGAAAATGTTTTTATATAAATAGAATATATTATATTTTATTTAAAAGATTTTTCTTTAAATATGGACCGTCGATTAAAGTAAATCAATCTGACCGCTCATGGATTAGTTACTATGCATTCCATTTTCCTATAAATAAAGCTCATTCCTTCATTATTTTCTTTACGAATTCATTGAAACTCTGTAGAGAGAAATTATAGAGAGAAGCTATAGAGAGAAAATTATAGAAAGAAGAAGAGTATTCTCGCTACTTCACTACTTATATTCAGTTCTTTTACGGTAAGGGGGTGTTATTCTTCTTCTTCAAGAGAACTTCATTATTCCATTCACTATTATTCGTTAGAATAACTCGTAAAAGTGGCATACCCTATACATAACTTCGTATACACCTGCATACCCTATACTTGGTGAAATCCTTATGTTATTCCATTCTTTATTATTCATTGAATAACCTGTCTGTGATGCTTTACTATATACTTGGTGACATTCTTCTATTATTCATTGGAACATCCGTGCATGTGTTTTACACCTGACCGTTCCGCTTTTTATTATTCTGTTGGAACATCCATGCTCATGTGTTTTACACCCGGACCGGTTCCGCCTTTATCATTCTTTGGAATATCCTATCTCGTGTTTTTACACCGATCCGGTTCCATCTTTATTATTCTGTTGGAACATCCCGCTTGTGTGAATTTCACCGACCGGTTCCGTTATTATTATTATGTTGAATAACTCGCCATGCGCGGTACCGCATGCATGGTGATTTCTTTTGTTATTCCATTCTTTATTATACCCAGTTGGTTAAAACTTTGACTTCTATACTCCATGAAATTAGTAGAATATCCTTGATATTTGCGTTTCATCCAAAGATCTTTTCATGGAAATATTCTTCCGATCATTCTTGAATTTTACTCTACGTAAACAAAGATCGTGTTGACAATTTGGACGTTAATAATTCATGGATTAAATAATTCTTGAACTTGTTTTATTGAATTATTATGTCATTGTCATCATCCTCATGTTATATTATGTTATCTTTGCTTTTACGTGCATAGATGAACTTAGTATGATTATGACTGTGGATCATTCGGATAATCACGACTTGATATAAATGATGTGACTAAAGTCCTTAGTAACTTCGTAATGCGTTGATGGATAGTTTTTGGTATGATTATGACCAGGGGTGATTCTAGATAGTCATTACCATTGATAATTTGATGAAAATCCTTGACCGTGGTACACGTGGATGATTAGATGTGGTGGTTTATTTATTGTTTAGTCTCAAATGATAAAAATTGATGAAAACCTTTTAAAACCTAAAAGATAGTAGATTTTATTCTCTACTTGATTTTTTAATGGATCGCATATTCATCCGCAGCTTAAACCGGTTGTCTATTGTATTTTATCGCTTAAACATCATTGAAGGCTAATGATAATTTATTCTCGCATTATCTTAGTCATAATATTTCTTCTCGGGCTAGTTGAGCTCACCCTTTTCTTTCATCGTTTTCTTCTTGAAATGAGAACATAGGCTGGGACGAGCCTGAGAAATCGGAGTAATGGTCCGTGAGGATAAGATTAGTAGTCCTCACTATTCGTGAAAATAAGTGTGATAATAGTTGTAATGAGGACTCCTTTTGAGTTTGTATAATATCTAGTAGATAATATTTGTATTCAAACTCACGCTTTATGTCAGATTGCATACCTACGCTTATATTAGTAAGTTGTATTTGAATTTATGTACCATGTAAGTGGCGACCCAAGATGGGTGACGTATACCTAATTTTGGGGGCGTCACAGTTGGTATCAGAGCTTAGGGATATGATCCCTAGCTAAGATGCGAGATAAGAACTAGGAGGGGAGAGACGGGGAATTCCTTCGCTAGTATGACCTACCTAAGTTTATTTGTTATTTAATTGGTCAGTCAGAGTATAGGGATAATATTTGATATATTAATTAACCCTTTTGCTTCACAATTCCTTTCAGGTAATAAGAGTGTAGCTAGGTCGAAAGTGGGTAACAAAGGGGAATAGAATCTGTGGTCATCATTTAGTAGTTATATTTGGTGAATCAACTAGGTGAGGCGAACCCAACGTTGGAAGAGTGTTTTGCCACTATCATACAAGATGTCTAATGACATACATCTCGTGTCATCATAAGATGTGGTTGTGCTCATCCACTTCTTGAGTATATTTACGAGCACTACCTATATGATCTTGGTGTTTTTTGAAGTATAATTCTCAATTTGAGACAATTGGAGATAATGATAAATCAAGAGAAGACTCACCATCGGGAATAATATGATAGTAATCTTCTCATTTTTCTTTGGGGTCTATTGGGTAAACCAAGAATAATTCGTGGCCATATGATATCTATCATAACCTAGAAGCATGGCCTCCCATGTACGAAGGTTTCTTGAGCACTTTCCAAATATTCTAATTTCTAAAACAGCTTTTGACTATACATTTATATAAGGTGTCATTGTGAGGTCTGCTATCTAGGTTAAGGATGAAGTCACAATTGGTATCAATGTGACGTACTATCCAAGTCTTGGATGAGAGTCACAGCTTTTGAATGATATTTCTATTATTAATAAATTTCTGGCGTATTCTTGAAGACTTCTTAGCCTACTTAGAGCGTGAAATCGAATTTTGTATTGACCCCAAAGACAAAACTCATTCCTTAAACCCTCAAATATTTCTTCAACTAAAATGAATAGCTTTACGTGGTTTATGATGAAAGTCATAATAAAAGCATTGGAATAATGAAAATCATGGGTATTCGTGGTATTAGTAAGTTTTATGATGAGTTATGTTGGTTAGTATGTAAAAATGAAAGTTTCTTAGAAATCACAAAGAGTTGAAAATCGATTTTGGTGAAAAACGTAACATGAAATTCAATTGACCATATCTCTTATTATATTTTGAATTTTTGAATGTGGTCAAGTCCTAGAGTTAGATCTACGAGTTACCTAACTAATCCAAGTGGAATTACTGGAAAAGGTGTTGTAGATTTTTGTGTGGACTGATTTTAGCAAAGGAGGCCAAAGCTGTAAATTTCAAAAATGCTATTGCCCAGAAACTTTAAGGGACTGTTTCGGCCACTTAAATTATGAGAAAAATTCTGGCCTTTTGGGACATGAAAGTATATGGTATAAAGTACCTCCTGTCCAAAAATGAGCTCATTCTGACTTAAAATGAGCAAGTTATGACTATTTCAATATTTAGGTTTTTCCGACGAAAAACGCTATAACCGGAGTTCTATAACTCCGATGACTATGAAATTTAAACTGAGGCTCACGTTAACATGTGTAAGGTCCTGCCAAAATTTGGGAATTTTTGAGTTAAACTTGAGGTAGCTAATTTCTTAAGGAATTAATTAGAAATTGATTTTTGAAAAATAGTAAATGAATTTTAAAATTCCGAGAAAAATATATTTTCATTATGGGACTATATTATGCTAAATCCCAGAAAAGAAATATTTTTGGGACTGATTTGGTATTTTCATGAAAATAGTTTAGTTACTGAACATATGAGTTAAATATGTTATGTGAAGTAACAAAGTTGAAAATAGGATTTTATGGCTAGAAATCCTATATAGAGTATATGCATATTTTTGATGAGGATTTGATAATTGGTGATGATATTTTATGAGTATGGCATTTTTGAATGATTAAATGCATTATATGGTAGTAAAGCGTAAACAATTGAGAAAAATTGTTTATAAATTTAAGAAGTGATTAAAATATTGTTATAATATTAATGTTATTAGATTATGAGATTATTAAGTGATTGAAAACATGGGGATATTCTTGAATCCTAGATAAATTATATTATAAATGTTTAATATTTATCCTTTATCTCATTTGATTGATTCTTTATATCATTATCCTCACGCTTATATTATGTTGAAAGTCATCTGGCTTTCAGATGGACTTGGTATGATTATGACCGTGATTGTTCTAGATAATCATAACCGTAAATGAATACACAATTATCTTTGGTAGTAGTGCATGGATAATTTGTGGTCGTGATACTAATGAATACACAATTATCTTTGGTAGTAGTGCATGGATAATTTGTGGTCGTGATACTAATGAATACACAATTATCTTTGGTCAGTAGTGCATGGATAATTTGTGGTCGTGATACTAATGAATACACAATTATCTTTGGTAGTAGTGCATAGATAATTTGTGGTCGTGATACTAATGAATACACAATTATCTTTGCCGTAGTGTATGAATAATTTGTGGTCGTGATACTAATGAATACACGATTATCTTTGGTCAGTAGTGCATGGATAATTCGTGGTCGTGATACTAATGAATATCCTCGGCCCAGAAGTGCGTGGGATGATTCGATAATATGGATTAATTATTGAAATGAGTCTCGCGAATGAAATATTAATTCATGGATGTGGTAAAAGTCATCTTCGGGTCAGTAGTAGTATTGATAGACTTGGTATGATTATGACCACGGATTATTCTAAGATAATCACGATCAGAATTGAAAACACGAATATCCTTAGCCAAGAAGGTGCATGGATAATTCATGGTTGTGATACTATTGTCGAGTCTCGAGATTATTGGTTTTACAACAGATATATCTTCGGCCTCAGTAGTGCAAAGAGATGAATTGTTAATGAATATCTTTGGCCGGATTGCAAAATGAATTTAATGTTTTCAACGATAAAGGTATTCAAGGTATCCTCACCTCTTTATCATATCAGTATCGCATTCTAATTTCGAGGGCGAAATTCCATAAGGAGGGGAGATTGTGAGACCCAGATTTTATCAATAAAGATTTAAATTTTGTTGAAATAATTTTTAATATTATGGTGTGAATTTAAGATAATATTATAGTTGTGGGTAGTATTTATAAATTTTGCAAAGTATGCAAGTGGTTATATTATATTCGATTGGTCTGGGAATATTCGGTTTAGCGGGAATATTCGTATAACTACTCAATCATTGGTGGACCTCATAATGTAATTATTGTTTGATTGAGAAAACGACAAAAATATTTTATTGAAATAACGGCGGAAGTTTTACCGTATTTACCGTTGAACTACTTCTCAGAGTAAAAGTACAAGTACGTGTGTGGTTGCATAAGTAGCACCAGTATTGATTATCGATGCTTTATGTGAGAAGTCACTTCGGTTTGATTCCATTATCATTATTATTAATAATATGAATTATTATAATGATAATGACGCTTTTGTTTTATTCATATTATTAACGTAATAAAACGAAACATCTTTTATATAAAATAGAATACTTTATTAAAGTTATTCATAAATAGAATATATTATATTTTATTATGACATAGTGTTGCATAGTGTTTTGCATAGTATTGCATAGTGTTTGCATAGTAAAATGTTTTTATATAAATAGAATATATTATATTTTATTTAAAAGATTTTTCTTTAAATATGGACCGCCGATTAAAGTAAATCAATCTGGACCGCTTCATGGATTAGTTACTATGCATTCCATTTTCCTATAAATAAAGCTCATTCCTTCATTATTTTCTTACTAATTCATTGAAACTCTGAGAGAGAAATTATAGAGAGAAGTTATAGAGAGAAAAATTATAGAAAGAAGAAGTATTATTCTGCTACTTCACTACTTCTTATATTCATTTCTTTTACGGTAAGGGTGTGTTATTCTTTCTTCTTGAAGAGAACTTCATTATTCCATTCACTATTATTCTGCTGGAATAACTCGTAAAAGTGGCATACCCTATACATAACTCGTATACACCTGGCGATACCCTATACTTGGTGAAATCCTTATGTTATTCCATTGCTTATTATTACATTGAATAACTCAGATACGCTGATTTACCCTATACTTGGTGACATTCTTCTATTATTCTCATTGGAACATCCTGCTCATGTGTTTTACACCGGACCGGTTCCGCTTTTTATTATTCTCGTTGGAACATCCTGTCTGCATGTGTTTTACACCGGACTGGTTCCGCTCTTTATCATTCTCATTGAATATCCTATCTGTGTGTTTTACACCGGATCCGGTTCCATCTTTATTATTCTGTTGGAACATCCCGCTTGCGCGAATTTCACCGACTGGTTCCGTTATTATTATTATGTTGAATAACTCGCTCTATGCTAAGTACCGCATGCATGATGATTTCTTTTGTTATTCCATTCTTTATTATACCCAAATGGTTAAAACTTTGACTTCTATACTCCATGAAATTAGTAGAATATCCTTGATATTTGCGTTTCATCCAGTATCTTTTCATGGAAATATTCTTCTGATCATTCTTGAATTTTACTCTACGAAACAGATTCATGTTGACAATTTGGACGTTAATAATTCATGGATTAAATAATTCTTGAACTTGTTTTATTGAATTATTATGTCATTGTCATCATCCTCATGTTATATTATGTTATCTTTGGCTTACGTGCATAGATGAACTTAGTATGATTATGATACTGTGGATCATTCGGTATAATCACGACTTGATATAAATGATGTGACTAAAGTCCTTAGTGGCTCTGTAATGCAATGATGGATAGTTTTGGTATGATTATGACCGTGGTGATTCTTGAGATAGTCATGACCATTGATAATTTGATGAAAATCCTCGACCGTGGTACGTAGATGATTAGATGTGGTGGTTTATTTATTGTCGAGTCTAAGCGATAAAAATTGATGAAAACCTTTTAAAACCTAAAAGATAGTAGACTTTATTCTCTACTTGATTTTTTAATGGATTGCATATTCACACGCAGCTTAAACCGGTTTGTCTATTGTATTTTATCGCTTTAACACTGTTGAAGGCTAATGATAATTTATTCTCGCATTATCTTAGTCATAATATTTCTTCTTGGGCTAGTTGAGCTCACCTTTCTTTCACCGTTTCTCTTGAAAATGAGAACATAGCTAGACGAGTCTGGGAACGGAGTAATGGTCCAGAGATAAGATTAGTAGTCCTCACTATTCGTGAAATAGTGTGATAATAGTTGTAATGAGGACTCCTTTTGAGTTTGTATAATATCTAGTAGATAATATTTGTATTCAAACTCACGCTTTATATCGATTGTATACCTACGCTTATATTAGTAAGTTGTATTTGAATTTATGTACCATGTAAGTGGCGACCCAAGATGGGTGACGATACCTAATTTTAAAAAATCAAAGATTGTATAATAATTTTAAAATAATAATAATAATTTTAATAATAATAAGCATTAATAATAATTTCAAAATAATATTAATAATAATTTTAAATAATAATAATAATAATTAATTTTATAAAAATTATAATTTTATAAAATTAATTGTATTTGGGGGGTTTGTTCCTACAAATTTGTATGAAATTTGTTTTTTTTATTTTAATGGAGAATAAAAAATAATTTGTCAAATTAACCCTTGCTCAAATAATTTAAATTAATAAAATAATAAAAATATTATTTTTTAAATACACATCAACTTTATATAAAAAATATTTTTATAATTTACATAATATTTTAAAATTTTAAAAATTATTATTATTTTTATTGTTATTATTTAAAATTATTATTATTTAAAAATAATTATTATTAATATTTTTTATTATTATTTAAAAATTATTATTATTACTATTACTATTATTTTGAAATTATTATTATTATTATAATTATTATTATTTAAAGATAATAAATTTTACCACTCCACTTTGTTTAAAAAAAATAAAAGAGAAGAGAAGTGATATAACTATTATAAGTTCTGCTATTCCAAATTTCCAAGTCCACGTAAGCAAAAAAAAAATTTCAACTTGTGCTCTAGCCTCCACATAAGCAAAAAAAAAGTCTAACTTGCACAGTCAGTTTTTTCGTCCGTTTTTTCGGACGGAAATTTTAAGTAATTATCATTTTTTATGTTTTTGAGAGTACAGTTATTCGATTGTAACAAAAAAAGTTTCGGTAACCACAATGAAAACCGGACCTCAGTACAGTGACCAAAATATTATTTATCCCTCCTGTATTTAACCAATTTAAAAAATAATTAAACATGTTTATATTATTGGGTGATATACTTTATGGGAATGAATGTTTAATTAATATTATTGGTTATAAATTATATTTATTTTATAATGTTATAATAATGATGTTACACAATTTAAAAATAAAATAAAATTTACGTTTACTCATATTTTTGCATGATTTAAAATTAAATTTTACTAAAAAAAACTTGAGATAAACTATAATTTTATAAAACTAAGGTATACTAAAGGGTATCTCTCGCAAGTTCTTTAAATATTTAACGACACAATAAAATTTGTCAAAAAAATTACTATCGCTAATACCGTTGTTGTTAGATATAATATTTGTATTGTTAAATATGTATTGAAATAAATTAACAACACATATTCAAGTTATATGCTTTTCATATATGTCATTATTCATCTGTTTCTAACTCATATTCAACACATATTCAAGTTAAAAATGAGAGACGGACACAAAATCACAAATAATGACATAATGTCATCTAATTCAAGTTATATGCTTTTCATATATTTTTATTGAATATGTGTTGTTAACTTGAATATGTGTTGTTAATCTAATTAAATATGTATTGAAATAAATTAACAACACATATTCAAGTTATATGTCATTATTGTATTCTATTTTTTGTAATACATATTCAAAGAACAAAAATACTATATTTGTAAGACCTCAAAATTTTTTTTAAATAAAAAGGAATTTCTTTTATTTATTATTTTGAAATAGTAAGGGTTGATTTGATTAATGTGGATAGTTAAGGGTTAAATACGCAAATATTTCAAAATAAGCAAGTGGTTATAAAATATTCATTTTTGTCGGGAATATTCGTTTGGTCGTGGAATATTCAGATCGTCGGGGAATATTCGTATGCACCAATGCCAAAATGTAAAATGGCCCCATAACTGAAAGCGATTGGATGAAGAAAACGACAAATATAAGTTGATTAAAAATAACTTGGTAGTAGTTATTCAAGAAGATTATCTTACCCGGAATTAAAATACAAAAATACGCTGTCTGGCGTGGTTACAAAGAAGACACCAGATTGTCTGCAAATTGTTGAATTATCGATCCTTACGTAGAAGGCACTACTCAATAATTTTCACAAAGAGTTATCGCTCAATATTTTATTTTATTGATTCAATAATTGTTTGCGTTGATATTTTATATTATCATTGCTTCAATAATTGTCACCACATTATCTCCATTATCGATCAATAATTCATATTATTTGAATAATATTATTAGATAAAGATTATTGGCAATGTCTAGAAAGTTCGTCAAGGAGAGGTTTGGTCACCTAATCATTGCGCCAAGAAGGAGAAATCCTTATCTGAAAGCCCCTCTTTCCCGGAACTACCGGTTGTCATAATCAGATTCTCGTAATATTATTTGTGAATAATTAATTATTGATTCATATGATAAAGAAATATTTATTTTATGTGGATATAAATGATGGATTTATTTATGTGGTTATAAATGAAGAAATTAATATTGAGGTATTTTATCGATTTTTTATCGATCGAGGTATTAAAAATTAAATCGGGGTTTTAGATATATATGGGGGTTATAATTTTTAATCCGACCGCTGAATTGTGGTAATTTTTGGGTATGTTATACATACATAAGTTGAGTATATGTCCACAAATTTTGAACCGTTAAAAATGCACGAATGATTTGTTATGAATTTTAAGAGGTGTCTGATTCTTAAATTAGGTTTATAATTGATTTTGGTGGAAAATTCTAGAATTGAGTGGGCCCCACTTGTGGTTGGTGAAGAAATGTCTTGAATTTTATTTCAAATGTGGTGGGTGGCAATAATAGCAGTAAAGCCATCGTAGTAGCAGTCAAAGTCCTGCCTTGGCGGGCTAACATTTTCCTATAAATAGAGGGCTAAGTTAGAATTGAAAATCACACCGTAAACAAAGTTTTCTCTTCTCTCTATATTATTATTGAGCGTATTTTGTGAGTATTTAGATACTTTGAGAGTTGTTGATCAAGACAAGTTTTATTCAAAGATCACTTCCGACCTTTCCTTCCTTCCGGCAATCGATTCTTTGAGGTAAGGGATATTTTTTTTTTTCAGAATGATATTATTTCTTCAATATCATTATGCTAAAATGTTGATCTGAAGTTTTTATCAAATTTGGAACTTTTTCATGCTCTGGGTTACTATTCATGAGTTACTATTCACGAAGTTACTATTCACGAGTTACTATTCACGAAAGTACTATTCATGAAGCGTGAAAATGTTTTTTTGGAATTTCTATCTTTTGGTGTCTGAGTTACTATTCACGATATCTGAAGACTATTCACGATATCTGACTAAGACTATTCACGATACTAAGACTATTCAATCGAAAAATAAAATTTCTTCTTTTCGTCCAAAATATCTATTCGGATACTAGCTTTGATTGTATCCATGTTTTGATCATTCTCGAATTTTACACCACTATGATTATTTTTGAGGTATTGTTGGACATGGATAAAACAAAGTACGAATCATTAATCCTTAATCCTTGTCATTTTTTGTTTCAATCGGATTCGTTCTTTAAAATATTTTCATCATCCTCGGTCTTAAATGATGATATTATTGAATATCTTTGGCCGTAGTGCAAAGATGAATGATTTCAAGAATATCTTTGGCCCGTAGTGCAAAGATGAGCGGTGTTTAAATGAACACGACCGATCGATGAATATCTTTGGCCTTTAGTGCAAAGATGAACAGTGTTGAGATGAATACGACCGATTGATGAATATCTTTGGCCTCAGAGTGCAAAGATGAATATTTGATTTGAGATGAATATTGATTGATGTTACAGGATAAAATATTGATGATGGACTATATAGTAGATTTCATTCTCTACGTAACTCTTCTATGAATTATTATTTCACCATGCGAATATTGATCTCAAATTTGTTGTCTATCAGATTCTATTAGATTTTTCCTCGTTGAAGACTAACGATAATTTGTTGTATATTATCTTAGTCATAATATTCTTTATGAGCTAGTTGAGCTCACCCTTTTCCTTTTTGTTCCATTCTTCTCGTGAGGCGAGAATATAAATGAGTACGAGCTTCCGGGGTATGGAATGAAGGTTTTAGAAAGGATTGTTTAGTAGTCCTCACCATTTTTGTAAAATAATGTATCAATAAATGTGATGAGGATTTATTTGAGTATAAATATTGTCTAGAAGATAATATTTGTATTTAAACTCACGCTTTCTTGTTGTAATAATAAAGTTGTAGTTGTTTCTCGCATCATGTATTGACAACTCGTAATGGGTGATGTATACCTATTTTGGGGCGCCACGGTTGGTATCGAGCTTAGGATATGATCTCCAAGGCGAGATCGGGAATAGAACTAGGAGGGAGAGACGAGTAAATCCTTCGCTAGTGTGTGTCCTACCTAAGCTTATTTGTTAGTTGGGTCAAGATATAGGGATATTATGTGATATATTGATTTCCTTAATTAACCCTTGTTTTATGACAAGATTTGAGAATGTCGAATCGAGAATATTAACAAAGGAGTAAATGAGACCGTGGAGATGCCTCAGACTTTACCAACGAGGAGAACGTGCAACAGTCGGCAATGTTCCTCCCGTGAACAACACCATGGAAGCGATGATGAACGAGGGATGTTTAGAAGTTTTTTGCAGCTCATGCAAAATCAAACGAGGAGACTCGTGTTCAAAATACGAGGAGGAAATGATAGCAATTCACGGGTTGTCACACCAAGCGATTCAAAGAGTTGGGACCACCGAATTTAAGGGAAAGCGGATCCGATCACGGCGGAAACATGGGTCAAACAAATTACCAAGATATTCGATGTCTTGGGATGCACGGAGAACAGAAGGTTCCATTCGCCACCTTTATGTTCCAGTGGCGGCAGACATCGGTGGGAGTCTGTGAAGCGCACCCATCCAAACCGCACTCAAAGATGTCTTGGGAGACGTTTGAGAGACTATTTAATGACAAATACTTTTCCGAAAGTGTTCATCATATGAAGGAAGTGGAGTTCATCGATTGAACAAAACAACACGACGGTGTCTCAAAGACGAGGCAAAGTTTGCAGAGTTATCCGTGTTTGCACCTCATTTGGTGGAGAATGAGGAACGTATGACGCGGATGTTTCTTAGAGGTTTGAAACCCTAAGATACGTCAAGATCTCATTTCTCATAAACTTTCTCTTTATTCAGATGTTGTAAATGTGGCTCAATTATTAGAAATGAGATAACGAGTACGGTCAACCGAGGGACCATAACCAGATCGCACTCGTAGATAGCGAAATGAGAATAATGATAACTCATGAGAAAGAAATGATTTGGACGAAATGGTAACCACTCGGTGGTAATCATGGTCATGAAAATGTAAAGAAGCGAGTCGAGGAGATTTTAAAAAGAGGAGATTTAACAACGATTATGTGAAGACGCGACAAGGCTGGAAAGAATCGGTTCTAAGGGAGGAGAACGACCACCCATTATATGCTACAAATGCGGAAAAGAGGGACATATCGGTCCAAACCGCCCACAACAGCTCAAGGTATGCTATAGTTGTGGAAAGGAAGGACATATCGCCGAGATTGTACGGTAGCGAAACCTAGTTCAATGGGACGGTGACTCAAAAGATCGTCCCGTAAAAGTCAAAGTCAACGATTCCGGAAGAGGCGTTTATCAGTATCGGTCATAATGCGAGGAACCCAAACGAGGTGATCACGGTAAGCTATTTATAAATTCTTGTGAAGTTTATACCTTACTTGATACCGGGTCTTACCCATTCATTTATCTCTCCCGCATGTGCTCAACGCTTAAACTTGACTCGGGAGAAATTAGACTTTGACCTATCTGTGGAAACTCCGTTAGAGAAACTTTCATCACATCCACTCGCTTATAAATCTTGTTTGATTCAAGTTGGCACCATCACCTTACCACATTGACCTTATCTCTTTAAAGATACTTGCTTTTGATGTGATTTTAGGATTGATTGTTAACTACTCATCATGCCAAAATTGATTGTTTTCGTAAGGTTGTTAGTTTTCATATTCCTAACCAACCCGTTGTATTTAATTCAAGCAACTAAACCATTAAAATCAATCACTATCATATCTAATCATAAAGCTATTCGCTTATTGAAAAACGGATGTCAAGCTTTCTTAGCCCATGTTATGGATTTGAATAAAGACACGCCAAATTTGAATAATATTCCTGTTGTATCGACTTTCCCGACGATTTCTGAAGAACTTCCCTGGCCTACCCCGTAACGCGTGAAGTTGAATTCTTTATTGATCTTGAACCCGGCACAAAGCCCATTTCTAAAACCCCATATCGAATGGCTCCTATTGAACTTCAGAGTTAAAGGTCCAACTACGAAATTGTTGGACATCGGTTTCATTCGTCCCAAGACATCTCCTCGGGGTGCTCCTGCTTTATTCAGTAAAGAAAGAAGACGGAGTATGCGACTTTGTATTGACTATCTGAATTGAGCCATGTCACCATCAAGAATAGATATCCTCTACCTCGTATTGATGACTTGTTTGACCAAATTCTGAAGGGGCACAATTCTTTTCAAAAATCGATCTTCGCTTCGGATATCATCAAATTGAAGATTAGAATCGAGGATATTCCAAAGATCGCCTTTAGAACTCCCTGGTGACGGGCATTATGAATTCTTAGTCATGTCTTTCTTTGATGACTAATGCTCCTCGCGCTTTCATGGATATGATGAACCGGTATTCAAGGAATATTTGGATCGCCGTTGTTATTTTATTGATGACATCCTCATATATTCCAAAAGTCGTGAAGATCATGAGCACCATTTGAAGTCGGTACTCCAAAGGCTTCGTGAAAACCAACTATATGCCAAATTGAAGAAATGCGAGTTCGGCTTGAGGAAGTAGCCTTTCTTGGGCATGTGGTGTCAAAACATGGAGTATCTCGCTGATCCCACAAGATTGAAGCAATACAAAGTTTAGAGCAACCGGAGTTCGGTGATCAAGTATGAGCTTTTGGGCTTAGTCGGGTTATTATCGGAGATTCGTGGAAGGGTTTTCGAATCGCTACTCCATTAACTCAAATTAACCTCGGAAGGATACAAAATTGCTTGGAATGAAGAATGCGAGAAGAGTTTCCAAGAGCTTAAGAGGAGACTTATTTCTACTGTTCTAACAATACCATCTCGTTCGGATGGATTTGTTATCTCACAATGATGCTTCAGCAAAGGGTTAGGATGTGTTCTCATGCAACGTGGGAAAGTCATAGCACACGCCTCATGACAACTTAAAGAGTATGAGAGAATTATCCTACTCATGATCTAGAGTTAGCGTAGCCATTCGTTCAGCTTAAAAATATGGAGGCACTATCTATATGGGGAGAAAGTGGAGATATATTCGCACCATAAAAGCCTTAAATATTTCTTCACTCAAAGAGAACTCAACATGCGGCAATGACGCTGGCTCGAGCTATTGAAAGACTACGACCACACTATTCAATACCATCCCGGTAAAGTTTAACGTGGTAAATGACGCATCGAGTAGAAGATCATATGCGGAACGAAAAGCGATGATGTCAAGTATACGACAGAGCCAACTTTAATAGAAAAGTTAAGGTTGCTCAAACCACCGAATCGAAAATGATACGTATGAAGAAGAAAGTACAAGAAGGAGCTATTCCTAAGCTTAGAATTGATGAAGAAGGAATACTTCGAGTCCACTCTAGACTTTGTGTTCCTAACGACTCGATTTGAAGTACAAGATTATGATGGAGGCACACAATACACCATTTGCAATCCATCCTCGAAGTACTAAAATGTATCGTGATCTTCGACATACATTTTGGTAGAATAATATGAAGAGAGAGATTGCAAAGTTTATCTCGATGTGTTTAACTTGCCAACGGTAAAGGCGAGCATCTAGTACCTAAGGGTCCGTTGCAACCACTTGAGATTCCTGAATGGAAGTGGGAACACATTACCATGGATTTCGTTACGGGTCTTCCTACGGCTTTCTCAAGGCATCAATGCTATTTGGGTTATTGTTGATAGATTAACCAAGTCCGCTTTCATTTCTTGCCGATCACGGAGACTTATTCACTTGAACGCCTTGCTAGTATGTACGTAAATGAGATTGTGAGGTTGCATGGCATGCCCAGTATCCATAGTTTCGGATCGTGACCCAAGATTCACTTCAAGATTTTGGGTTAGCTTGCAAAAGCTATGGGCACGGATTTGCGATTTAGTTCTAAGATATACCATCCCCAAACAGATTTTATTAATCGAGAGGACTATTCAAACTCTTGAAGATTTATTAAGACTCGTGTCCTAGACTTCAAGGGTAGTTGGGATAAGTATTTACCATTGGTGGAATTCTCCTACAACAACAAATTATCGTGCAAGTATAGGTGTGGCTCCATTCAAGCATTATATGGACGAAAATGTCGCTCTCCAATATGTTGGGATGAGGTGGGTGAAGCAACATTGTTGGGACCCGAAAGTTAAGACGTATGACTCACCGAAAAGATCCAAATGATTCGACAACGATACAAACCAAGACAAGATCGACAAAAGAGTTATGCGGATCTTCATCGAAAGGACGTGGAATTTAATGTAGGGATCATGTATTGTCATGAAGTTGCTCCACGGAAGGGAGTTACAAGATTTGGGAAGAGAGGAAAGCTCAATCCACGATTTATCGGTCCATTTCAAATTCTTGACCGAGTAGGAAATGTAGCCTATAGACTTGCATTACCTCCAAGTATGTCTCGTGTTCATAATGTGTTTCATATATCGATTTCAGAAATATGTGAAAGACCCGAACCACGCTATCGAAAGTTAGAACCGGACGAGATAGATAGCCAAGACTTAACGTATGAGGAGGTACCACAAGATCTTGGATAAGAAGGAGCATGTCCCACGCTAAGAAAGGTCATACCACAAGTTAAAGTTTTGTGGAGGAATCATGCTATAGAGGAAATGACCGGGAATTGGAACTAAAACGAAAGCGAGGTATCCTCACCTTTTCAAACACCAGTAATGTACGTCAATTTCGAGGACGAAATTTCATAAGGAGGGAGGTTGTAAGACCTCAAAATTTTTTTAATAAAAGGAATTTTCTTTATTTATTATTTTGAAATAGTAAGGGTTGATTTGATTAATGTGGATAGTTAAGGGTTAAATATGCAAATATTTCAAAATAAGCAAGTGGTTATAAAATATTCATTTTTGTCTTGGAATATTCGTTTGGTCGTGGAATATTCGTGATCGCTTGGGAATATTCGCATGACGACAAGCCCATGTGTGGGCCCCATAACCAAAGCGATTGGATGAAGAAGAAAACGACAAATATAAGTTGGTTAAAAATAACGGCGTTGTTATTCTAAATAATCTTGTTGGAATACCCGGTGGTTAAAATACGAAGTCTACGCGTGGTCGCATAAAGAAGAACTTACCAGATTGCATGTAATTGTTGAATTATCGATCCTTACGTAAGAAGGCACTACTCAATAATTTTCACGGAGTTATCGCTCAATATTTTATTTTATTGATTCAATAATTCACGCGTTGATATTTTATATTATTATTGTTCAATAATAATTGTCACCGCATTATTATCTCCATTATCGCATCAATAATTCATATTATTTGAATAATATTATTAGATAAAGATTATTGGCAATGTCTAGAAAGTTCATCAAGGAGAGGTTTGGTCACCTAATCAAGGCGCCAGAAGGAGAAATCCTTATCTGAAAGCCCCTTTCCTGAACTACCGGTTGTCATAATTGTGATTCTCATAATATTATTTGTGAATAATTAATTATTGATTCATATGATAAAGAAATATTTATTTTATGTGGATATAAATGATGGATTTATTTATGTGGTTATAAATGAAGAAATTAATGTTGAGGTATTTTATCGGATTTTATCGATCGGAGGTATTAAAAATTAAATCGGGGTTTTGAGATATATTATGGGGTTATAATTTTTAATCCGACCGTTGAATTGTGGTAATTTTTGGGTATGTTATACATACATAAGTTGAGTATATGTCCACAAATTTTGAACCGTTAAAAATGCACGAATGATTTGTTATGAATTTTAAGAGGTGTCTGATTCTAAATTAGGTTTATAATTGATTTTGGTGGAAAATTCTAGAATTGAGTGGGCCCCACTTGTGGTTGGTGAAGAAATGTGCTGAATTTTATTTCAAATGTGGTGGGTGGCAATAAGTAGCAGTGTAAAGCCATCAGTGTGCTCAAGTCTGCTTTACGGCTAACATTTTCCTATAAATAGAGGGCTAAGTTAGAATTGAAAATCACACCGTAAACAAAGTTTTCTCTTTCTCTCTCTATATTATCGAGCGATTTTTGTGAGTATTTAGATACTTTGAGAGTTCTTTGATCAAGATAAGTTTCATTCAAAGATCACTCCGACCTTTCCTTCCAAGACTCGATTCTTTGAGGTAAGGGATATTATTTTTTTTTCAGAATGATATTATTTCTTCAATATCATTACGCTAAAATGTTGATCCAAGTTTTTATCAAATTTGGAACTTTTTCATGCTCTGGGTTACTATTCATGAGTTACTATTCACGAAGTTACTATTCATGAGTTACTTATTCACGAAGTTACTATTCACGAGTACTATTCATGAAGCGTGAAAATGTTTTTTTTGTGGAATTTCTATCTTTTGGTGTTTGAGTTATTATTCACGATATCAAGACTATTCATTCACGATACTATTAGACTATTCACGATATTCACTATTCAATCAAAAATAAAATTTCTTCTTTTCGTCTAAAATATCTATTCGGATACTAGCTTTGATTGTATCCATGTTTTGATCATTCTTGAATTTTACACCACTATGATTATTTTTGAGGTATTGTTGGACATGGATAAAACAAAGTACGAATCATTAATCCTTAATCCTCGTCATTTTGTTTCACCGGATTCGCTTTTTAAAAATATTTTTCATCATCCTCGCCTTAAATGATGATATTATTGAATATCTTTCTACCAGTAGTGCAAGATGAATGATTTCAAGAATATCTTTGGCCCGTAGTGCAAAAGATGAAAGCGTGTGTTTAAATGAATACGACCGATCGATGAATATCTTTGGCCTTTAGTGCAAAGATGAACAGTGTTGAGATGAACACGACCGATTGATGAATATCTTTGGCAGAGTGCAAAGATGAATATTTGATTTGAGATGAATATCGATTGATGTTACAGGGATAAAATATCGATGATGGACTATAGTAGATTTCATTCTCTCACGTAACTCTTCTATGAATTATTATTTCACCATGAATATTGATCCGAAATTTGTTGTCTATCAGATTCTATTAGATTTTTCCTCGTGAAGACTAACGATAATTTGTTGTATATTATCTTAGTCATAATATTCTTTATCGAAGCTAGTGAGAGCTCACCCTTTTCCTTTTTTGTTCCATTCTTCTCGTGAGGCGAGAATATAAATAGTGATGCAATTGAGGTTATGGAATGAAGGTTTTAGAAAGGATTGTTTAGTAGTCCTCACCATTTTGTAAAATAATGTATCAATAAATGTGATGAGGATTTATTTGAGTATAAATATTGTCTGTAAGATAATATTTGTATTTAAACTCACAGCTTTTCGTTGTTGTAATAATAAAATTGTAGTTGTTTCTCGCATCTCACGTATTGATAACTCAGAATGGGTGATGTATACCTATTTTGGGGGCGTCACAATATTTAACAACACAAAATATTCTATTTTTACATTTTTTTTAAATGAAAAAGTGTAATGGATGGTTCCAAAATTCTTAATGCTGTAATTAGGGACACAAAACATTATTTTCCCAAAACAAAATTGTTATAATTGCAATGTTTTTATATATTAATTTTTTTCTATGCAAAATGTGTACTATATAAATTATATTCAGAACTTTTTATGTATTTTCTTCTCGTATTTGTAGTCACTCATCTATTCTATACACAATTTATGTCGCACACCTTTGTGTATATTTTTGTTGTGGGAAATGATAAGAAAACTGATAAAAAATAATATTTACACATAAAAAATACTCCATTCGTCTCAGAATAAAAGTTCTGGTGGACTTTTCACGCATATTAAGAAAATGAATAAAATGACAAAATTGCCCATAATAATATCATTAAATATGGAGAGAGAATTAGAATAAGAAAAGTATGAGATATTTAATGCTACGGGTATAATAGGAAAATATGTGTAAAAATTTGGTTATTAAATGATATTTAACATGGAACTACCCAAAATAATAATAAAAAATTTTATCATGAGACGAAGGGAGTAATAATTAGTGTGCTTTTTCACATTGTTTGTCAATTCGAAGTACTATAACAATGTACTTTAGGAAATATGGAGTAGTATACTTTAATACTCCATTAGTTCCAAAATAAGAGTGACAAATTTAGTCAACCAATTTTATTAAATATTAGGAATAATAATTTGATAATTAATAGAAATTAGTCAGAAGTGAGCAGCCATGCCCTATATACTATTCCATCCGCTGGACTAGGGACTAGGGACCAGGGACTAGGGACTAAGATCCTCTCCATTTTAAATAAATAAAAATTTTATTTTAAGTAAATGGAGATTCTCTATTTCAAATAAATGGAGACTCTATTTCACGGTTCAGATTTAAAATATGTTAGAATATGACATTATGGAGAGAGCACATTTTAAATATGGACCATGAAATGGATAGTCTCCATTTATTTGAAATGGAGAGGATCTTAATCTCCATCTATCCCTTAATATATGTTGTTTTAGTTTAATGCATATGAATTAAAAAAGTCATTTAATACTATTATTTAATAATTAAAATTTGTATAAAATTCCATCACTACCCTCTAATGGAAAGTTAAAAACTATTAATATAAGAGAGAAAAATTCTTAGAATAATTAGAGAAGTTATGGATGATATAAAAAAAATTATTCTTCTAAAAAATTATAAACGATAAATAAATCCAAACAAATTTATTCCAGCATTTTGCAACTCTTTGTCCACTTTTAATGTAAAAATTTGCTCAGTGGTTTCCAAGTTCTCGCTCCTCGGTTTCACTTGGTACCCCTAATCCCTTAAAATATGATTTTAGTCGGTAATAATCTGTCAGCAAATTACGAAATGACCCATTTGGTTTTATTTCAAAAGTATATCTATATACACATCTAAACACATAACAAAAATAAAATGATACTCTCTTCTATTCAGATTAAATGATATTTTAAAGTTAAGCACACTTTTTAAGAAATAACACAAAATATCTTTTATGTTCCTAATTAATTATTTCTCTTCACAATTGTCTCTTCTCATTCTCCACAATTATCCCTAATTAATTATTTCTCTCTCCACAATTGCATTTACTAAGCATATTAAATAGAGGGGTAAATTAGAAAAAAATAGTGCAATATTGCATAGAAATTCCAAAACGACACTTATATAGAATAAAATTAAACTTTCTAAAACGTCATTTAATCTGAATAGGAGAGAGTAGTATTTTTTGGTATAATTCCCGATAAGTTTCGCAATTATAGTTGGGCCAAAATTTATGACAATAAATAGCAAAACTCTTTTATTTTATTTTTGTGTATCTTTGAATGTATAATATAATTTGTCCACATAAGAACCAAACATGTACATAAAATATTAAAAAAATATTTCATTCCCTCCTCTATTCTATTCCATTCCTTCCAAACCATACATAATGTTAAGATATTTTAAGGATATGTTAAGTTGTTTGTGATGGGTATTATGATAAAGTTATCACATATATTCATTCCAATGGAATAAATTTTATTCTACATTCTCCACGTGAAATTAAAAAAACAAAAAAAATATAATTTTCAATGATTTATCTTCCAAAATAATCATCAAATACACTATTTTTATTTCATTCATCTATTCTATTCTCACAATTCAAACGTATCATTAGAGCTCCAAGAGACTAGAGTTTAGTCCGTCCGTGTATATTTTCTCATGAAAACATTTTAAGGAAATTAAGGAGACGTTTAGCAAACCCATTAGGTTTACTCATCCAGTGTACTTTTGTAAGAGACCTGCAGAGATGTTAGTTACAGCTGAATCAAATTATGATGACAAACTAATTCATCATCTAGTTTTAATTTTAATTTTTAAGTTAAAAAGATCTACCAAACATAAGGGTTTACACAATAAAATGGAAATCTGCCGTGCAGAATTCCATGTTACACGCCTAAAACTTAGTACATAAACAAGCTACATAAATTAAAAAAAAGAAGGTTTATTACAGCCCATACGCTACAGTCAGAAACATGACATTCCAGTTCGCTACGTACCTGCAACACCAAAATACTACAGTTCCTGGCAATGCGTTGGAGCAGAGGACATGCATTTCACCAGAAACGTTTTCCTACCATCAATCATAGATCAACTGCGGAAAGAGAAACCAGCATGGTGAGAAATTTATTTCCAAGCTAAATTTTTTATAGAACAGGCTCTATAACCATCATATCATGAAGCAACTGCAGTAATATAAATTTTTATCCTTTGAAATCATTAAATACTAGAACTGGTTTCACAAATGTACCAACGCAAATGTAGAATACAATAAGATATTTTTATAATTTGCAACATGGACAATTTGTCAATGGGCAAATAGTATATGTTCATCAGCCACAAATTTAGGACCCCAAATTTCTCAAATACTCTTAAATATCTTCTTAATGTAATTCAAAAACAAAAATGACATGGAAGATTGAACGAATCTAGAAGTTGAGTTATGAGTGCAAAACCCAGTTATACAATATGATACAAAAGCATTACGAAGACGTACAAACAACAGCTTGAAAAGAAAAGCCCAGACAAATATTATTGTCACCACAAAAAATTGCACCAAATTCACAATCTAAAGTATTTATAAAGAGTGAGAAAGAAAACACAAAAGAAGCATTGTCCTAACTCCTAACCAATTAGTGCGACCAGAAATTGAAGACGATTTCAGATTTATCAAGGGAGAAAAGATAAAGAGAGAACACAAATGATTCAGCATAGTACAACATATAATTTAACCTAACATAAAAATAGAAGAGGCAAAAGAACTGAACTAGAATGATACTGGTACAGGTTTGCAACAAAATAGTACTTTTCCCACCAAAAGCTTCTATAAGATATACTTGGATTGCCTTGCATAGCCATCCTCTATACAATAAACCCCACAGGGATAAAATAGTTTAAAACAGACAAGTGTTTGTAAGAACTGTTCATAGAATATGGAATGCAAAGAACATCTTCCTTTTATTTCTAAATACCATATCAAACTCAGAAATGTAATTTGAAATAAATTAGCTGAAAATGGGACAACGGTTGAAATAAATGAACAATTTTTTGGTTTGGAAACAAGCATGGAGGAGGAAAAATAAACCTTAAATCAAAGGACCTCACATCGTCTTTCTATTCTCCCTCCCGTCAATGCATATACATTAAAAATTAGATAGGGACAGCCGTCAATGTCTCAAGATTGAATATTTTAGTACAAAAAACTCGAAAAACTCATTCTTGGTATTTAAACAGACAATAGAGTTTGTAAGAACTGTTCATAGAATTCTGAGTGCCAAGAACATCTTCCTCTTTTCTAAATACCATACAAACTTTTAAGATGTATCAGAGGAAGTAAATACTACTCAGGAAGGTCAGATTAACAATAAATAGTAAATAGTTGAAATCGATGAACAAATACTTTGGTTTGGAAAACAAGCACGAAAGAGGAAAAATAGCTCTTTAACCAAAGGAGTTCATACATTCAAAATTAGACAGGCAAACTCATCAACTTCTAAAGATTGAATATTCTAATTCAGATAAGTCAAAAACCTCATTCTACGTACTGAAATATTATGCAACTGACACCCCATCCACCCCGCCGTGTGGGCCTGTTCTCATCCCAAACAAAAAAAAAACAGAAAACAAGAGGAGGACCATGGGGGCACATTCAAATCCTATAGGCCTAAAAAATGCAAGGAAAATAAAAATGTGTTGAGATAATATCATGTATTCTGTTACCCTATGAATAGATTGCTCAAACCAGGAGCATATGGAAAGGAGAAATGAGAAAAGTAGTGACATTATATCTCATAAAAGCAAGAACCAGCATATAACTAACCTTTTTCTCATGTGCATCAGTTAGCTACATTACATCTTCATCAAAGTCAATAAAAATAACCTCTGCATTTTGATGATCCACATAAGCAGTTTTTCTTCCTCTGCACTGCTTTGTCAGACTGAGGTATCCCATAATCAAATGTCAACTCTTGCATAGGAGGAATGTGTCCAATTGCAAAAAAGCCAATATGGAGATATGATCCGTTGTTATTTTCTCTTAAAACTGGCTGCCAAAACACATTGGGAGAACAACTGTGGTTCATAAACCGAGCTACATTACCACAAACATTCGCATTTATAACAAGGGGAAAGGGGACCACGGCAGACCCATCAGGGACAGCTTCCAGTGGAGCATAGGCACGGGTAGCATCAAATATATAATAATCTTCATGTTCACTACCAAGCTCCATTGCTTTAGATGTATCAACAACTTCTCCAGCATACACACAAATAAAAGCTCCGCTGCGGATGGGATCCCAAGACCTAAGTCCCCAACCTCTGTTCTTTGTTTTAAACACCTCCAGGCGGACTTTTAAACCTGCTTGAGACACTCGGTTTCGGCAGTTAGGAGGACATATACAGGAAGGACCACACTCATGTATTAAGGATTTGTAACTCTGAAGAACCCCAAGTGAGGTGTAGGGGAGAAAGCCTCCATTTCTTTGAACACAAGGGCAGTTGGAGTCACCAGGTTCGCATTCACCTGAGCAGGTGCAGCTTGGCGAAGGTTTGGGTGAATCAAAAGGTTTTTCATACCTGAGACTAGGAAAATATGTGAAATAAGCAGGACCCTTTTCATCATCGACATCATTTACAAGACAAACTGGTAGATTCTCCGCCCCTGAAGTAAGGTCAGGCAGTATTACCCCAACTCTTGAACTAGTGCCATCCTTCCATTGTTGAATTGATTTCCACAGCGTAAATGCTTCAGGCTGCCCAGGTATTCTAACAAACTTGTACTTAAAAACATTGAAGCCACCCTTTCCTTTCTCTGCCCATGACTCATGGATTTTATAAAGGCCATCGTAGACATATATCTTCCCAGTTCCATTAGCGACATCTTTCAGGCCCCTTATAACCCTTACCTCATTAGTCCGATGCAAGCTCTTCTCCAAAGCAAGATTACCCCTTTCAAGTTTTTGATCAAACATTTGTTTATCTCTCCTTTGAACTCCACCTTGCCCACTATAAACCAATACATCTGCATCCTCGCCATCATCTTCATATCCTCCCGATGAAACAATGCTGACAGCCATAGGCTCTTCATCACCCGTGATCTTGACACTCATGTAATCTATCCCAGCCATACTTGGAGCATGCAATCCCGCCAAACACATTTCCATCCTGAAAAAGAAAATATCACCAACATCAACCCCAGGTACAGCTCCGATCCTCTTCTTGCTATTTGCCCGAACCCCTTTAGTCATCAAGATATTAGCAGTCCTCAAGTCTGGACGTCTTGTGATCCCTGGAGTAGACTCCTTTGCTTCATCAATTTGGGAAATCCTTCTTCGTAGCAAATTATAAACCACGAGTATGCGACTAACTGAATCCTTGTCACCATCAGCTTGTCGAGCTGGTTCCAACCCAACAAGCTTAAAAGCTCTCAAAAACTTATCAACAATGTTATCGACATTTACTTCAGATGATGACAAACTGACAGCGCCTCTTGTCTTCCTCTGGGATTTAACTTTTCGCTTTCCCCCATTAATGTCCTCTGTATCCAGGCCATGCATACTAAAACCACTTCCATACTGGTCACTCTGACTTTGGGAGTTGCTATAACCATCATCATTCACAGGTCTAGTGCGAGGACGGCCCCTCCTTCTCAATGTCCCTGCATCTCCATTTGAATACTGTGATGGTGGAGTTCTGAAAGAATTTAGCGGAACTGGCGATGGTATGTGATTAGGTGTTGGCCCTTGAGACTCGTTTGGAACAAAAAAGGGGTAAAATGGTGCAACCCCGGGTGGGAAAGGACCCGAAGGAGGGACACAGGTGAATGGGGAAGCTTGGGGTGATGAGAATGAAGATGCACCGGATTGAGATGGGAATATCGGAACAAGAGTTCGCAATGGCTTTACATTCAAAACCTTGGACTTATCAATAGAGCCTGAAGCAATAGACTCTGAACCCGAAGCGTGTTCCATTAATCCAACACTTTTAGGCGCACAATCACAATTATCAGATATCAAAGAAAACCGACTCCTGCAAACACTCCCACAACTTCAATCTCTTCTACAAATACCACCACAAACAAAAACTATAATTATCACTACAACTGATCAAAACAACAACATTTCAACACAGAAGGGTTAAAAAACGAACCACCCAGAGTCGCAGGATCTGACCCAAATAAGCCCAGTAACGCCCTAATTAGAGAAAAGATGCAAACTTTGACCACTTATTGATATAAATTGCTTCCTGCAACATACAAGCAGAAAAAACACCGAAAATCTTAGCTGAAAACCAACTTTAAATAGCTGAACAAATAAACCCTAAAACTGGTGGAAACCCCAATAACCCAAGTAAATTAACAAGAAATGACGCCTAAAATCACAAATAAATAAGAGAGTAACAAATATTAGGGACCCAGAACCACGGGGAAAAACATATAAAAATGACTGAAAGATTTGAAATAACAGAAAAACTTGTACAACAGTTGTCAACTAAACATGAAAAAAAAAAAACCTTTTTCACACCGATCAGGGTCCAAATCAGGAAACCAGATCTTAGAACAGAAACATACCTACAACTGGAGATTTGCAGCGACTGATAAGAGAGACGACGAAAGATTGGATTGAACAAAAGACAGTGTACTCAAATGTTTTTTCTTTTTTCTCTTAATTTGAGAGTTTCTTAGAACGAGTTCTGATTTTTGCCCAAATGTTATTTTAATGTTAGATTAGAAGATATTGAATTCTCTGCTTTTCACTTTTTTACAGTTCGTACAGTAATTTCTACCACGTGTTGGAAAGGTTGATCGTGTAATCTTTTTATTGGATCAAATGTCGGAAACTGCTAGATGATTGGTTGCAAATTTTTACGTCTTGTATGGCGTTTGTATCTGATTTAACCTCAGAAGCACGCGCAAGTCTCCACGAATTCCGATTGCGACAATTTGTATTCTCTCTCCTTCCGAAAATATTTTTATCCGATCCTACTTAATTTGTATAATTTTCATTTATGATCTGAATTTGTTTTAATAAATTATTACTAATAATATATAATATTAATTAAAATAAAATAAATTTACATTGTATATAAATTTTATAGTTTCACAAATTGACAATAAAACGATTAAATGATACTCTTTTCTAATACGGAAGCAATATATACAATATAAAGGAATAAAACAAGAAAATATTGTCAGTTATTCCATTCGTTCCAAAATTAAAAATATAATTTAATTTTTAAGGTCAAACAATAACATATTAAATTTTAGAGTCATGTTATTATACATTACCGTAATTTTCGGCCGAAATATAATTATGGTGTATGTGCATACATAGGATAGAAGAAATTAAGAAGAGTCTCATTTTAATTTATTAGTATATTTTATCGCATATACTTTCACGTTGGTCGCAATCCAACTTCGTCAAATATTTGTCGATATTTAAATTATTTTCCTAATTATAAATTAATGTAAATTTTAATTGTTACAATCAGGGGCGAATCCATAATTTTTTTCTAGCATGGGCGAATTTTAACTAATTTTTTTGTTGAAATTAAATAAAGAAAATTTGAACTAATCATAATAATGTTTAAAAATCGCAATAAATATTCATAATCTAAACTAAAAAATAAATTTTAAATAAAAAATATTTAGAGACGATTTAAAAGAAAGAAGTAGAATGAATCTACGTTTGTCTGTACTTGTATTTAAAATATGAATGAATTTTTTTTTTTGCCCTCTCCAAATTTAACCCTTCCATTAATCTGTCAACTTAAATTTATTTACCTTTCATATTTGTCTTTACCCCTATACCTATAAACAAAAAATCCAGCAGCCCCCTAAATGAATCCGCCCCTGGTTACAATAATTATAATTATATAACATATAATAAAAAGTATTAATCACAAAATTTATTTCATTCTAAATTTTTACAAGTTATACTAATTTTAAAGTGTCTCTAAAGTTAAATTGTATCTCTAATTTTGGAACCGAAAAGAGTACTTATTTTATTACAAAATTACAAAATAAAAAATTATCATTTGTACAATGTTCTACAAAAATAGACATATTTTTAATAATGGTAAAATGAAATGAAATCTATAACTTTGTTATACTAATTTTATTATTATGTTATATCTATTAAAATAACGATTATTATTTCAGAAGTGATATACTACAAAGATATATTCTTAAAGTTTTGTAATACAAACAGAATTTGGGAATGAATAAATGAAGTAGGACGAAAAAAAAAAGATATCACAAACTTTGGTATGAATTGATGAAGTGATTTTCTTTTATTGTGTTTGTAAATTTTTGTTACGAATTATAATGAATACAGAAAATTAGGACAAATGATTGACACGGGTAAGATGTTTATTGTCTCTTACCACTAAAATTTGCTAAAGGCTACTAGCAATATAAAGATGATAGAAGGAAGAAGATGTAGACTATTCATTTTCATAACTGAATTGTGAGTAAAGAATGAAAGTGCAAAGTGCGCCTAAAGCGCCAATGCGACTTTGCGACCCAAACCCGCACCACGGTCCCCGGGTCGCGGGCGCGCAACTCCAAGTCTTTCCTTTAGTACCACTAGTGAATTAAACTATTTTACATATACTTATAAAGTATTAAATAGTTTTATTCTTACTCAATGTGAGATTTAAAGAAAATAGTTTTCTTAAACAACAATGAACCTTTTCATATTTTCCATTTTGGATACAATTAAAATATAATATATAATTCATACTTGAATCATATATTACTCTCTATTAATCTCCTTGTAATAGACTATCAAATGCACTTTTAATTTTATATAGATTCAATCAATTAATGGGTCTAAATTAATCCTAAAATTAATCAAAATTCATATAAGAAAAGGTGCAATTGTGACGCCCCCAAAATTAGGTATACGTCACCCATCTTGGGTCGCCACTTACATGGTACATAAATTCAAATACAACTTACTAATATAACTGTCGTGTACAATACGACATAAACTGTGAGTTTGAATACAAATTTTGTCTACTAGATATTATACAAACTCAAAAGGAGTCCTCATTACAGCTATTATCACACTATTTCACAGAATAGTGAGGACTACTAATGCTATCCTCTGGACCATTACTTCGCTCCCCGACTCGTCTCCAAATTATGTTCTCATTTCAAGAAGAAAACAATGAAAGAAAGGGTGAGCTCAACTAGCCCAAGAAGAAATATTACGACTAAGATAATGCGTATAAAATTATCATTAGCCTTCAACAAAGATTAAACCGATAAAATACAATAGACAACCAGCTTTAACTGCAATGGAATTAAGAATCCATTTAAAAGAGTCAAGTAGAGAATAAAGTCTACTATCTTTTAGGTTTTAAAAGGTTTTCATCAATTTTTATCACCGAGACTCAAACAATAAATAAACCACCACATCTAATCATCCCTATACTACTACCAAGGATTTTCATCAAATTATCAATGGCCATGACTATACCGAATCACCCCTCGTCATAATCATACCAAAAACTATCCATCATCGCATACAGCCATCGAGACTTTTGTCACATCATTTATATCAAGTCATGATTATACCGAATGATCCTCGGTCATAATCATACTAAGTTCATCTATGCACGTAGTAAGCCAAAGATAACATAATATAACATGAGGATGATGACAATGACATATATAATTCAATAAAACAAGTTCAAGAATTATTTAATCCATGAATTATTAACGTCCCAAATTGTCAACATGATATCGCTTTCAGAGTAAAATTCAAGAACGATCGTAAGAATATTTTCATGAAAGATATCGATGAAACGCAAATATCAAGGATATTCTACTAATTTCATGGAGTATAAAGTCAAAGTTTTAACCAACCGGGTATAATAAAGAATGGAATAACAAAAGAAATCACCACGCATGCAGATTGCATGTATAAAAGTTATTCCAATGTAATAATAATAACGGAACCAGTCGTTGAAATTCACACCGGCGGGATGTTCCAATGTAATAATAAAGATGGAACCAGATCCTGTAAAACACACGATAGATATTCCAATGTAATGATAAAGATTTTAACCAGTCCACGTATGTAAACACATGTATGTGATATTCCAACGTAACAATAGAAGAATGTCACCAAGTATAGGGTAAATAATCACAGAGTATAGGTAAAGTTATTCCAATGTAACAAATAAGAATGGAATAACATAAGGATTTCACCAAGTATAGGGTATGCACAGATATGTGTTATGTATAGGGTATGCCACTTTTACAAAAGTTATTCCAATGTAATAATAATGAATGGAATAATGTAAGTTCTCTTCAAGAAGAAAGAATAACACCCTTACCGTAAAAGAACCTAATATAGAAGTAGTGAAGTAGCGAATACTCTTCTTCTTTCTATAACTTTCTCTATATAAACTCTCTATAATTTCTCTCTCTGGAGTTTTAATGAATTCGTAAGAAAATAATAAAGAAGGAATGAACTTCTATTTATAGGAAAATGGAATGCATAAGAATTAATCCATGAACTATTCAGTTGATTTACTTTAATCTGACTATCCATATTTAAAGAAAAATCTTTTAAATAAAATATAATATATTCTATTTATATAAAAACATTTTACTATGCAAACACTATGCAATACTATACAAAAAACACTATGCAATACTATGCATAATAAAATATAATATATTCTATTTATGTAATAACTTTAATAAAGTATTCTATTTTATATAAAAAGATGTTTCGCTTTTATTACGTTAATAATACGAATAAAACAAAACGTCATTATCGCTATAATAATTCATATTATTAATCGACAATAATGGAATCAAACCGAGTGACTTCTCACATAAGCATCAATAATCAATACCGCAATGCTACTACGCAATCACATCGACATCGTATTTTTTTACTACCGAGTAGTTCAACAAGAACTACGGTAAAACTTCCGCCGTTATTTCAATAAAATATTTTTGTCGCTTTCAATCCGACAATAATTACATTAGGTCCACCAATGATTGAGCCAGTTGTATTTAATATTCCCTCGCTAAACCTAATATTCCCCAACCAATCGAATATAATATAACCACTGTGCATACTTTGCAAAATTTATAAATACTACCCACAACTATAATATTTATCTCAAATTCACACCATAATATTAAAAAATTATTTCGACAAAATTTAAATCTTTATTGATAAAATCTGGGGTCTCACAATCTCCCTCCTTATGGAATTTCTCCTCGAAATTAGGGTACGACTACACAAAGGTATGATAAGAGATGAGGATACCTTGAATACCTTTATCGCTTTAAAATATTAAATTCATCTTTCTTGATCCTACCAAAGATATTCATTAACAATTCATCTTTGCACTACTGGTGCCAAAGATATATAATCGTAAAACCAATAATACCGAGACTTAGCTTAATAAGATCACGACCACGAATTATCCATGCACTAATCGCCAAGGATATTCGTGTTTTTTCAATTACTATCCATGATTATACCGAATAATCCGTGGTCATAATCATACCAAGTTTATCAATGCACTACTACCAAAGATGACTTTTACCACATCCATGAATTAATATTTCATTGCGAGAGACTCACCAATAATTAATCCATATCATCGAATCATCCCCGCACTACGTGCCAAGGATATTCATTAAGATCACGACCACGAATTATCCATGCACTACTACCAAAGATAATTGTGTATTCATTAAGATCACGACCACAAATTATCCATGCACTACTACCAAAGATAATTGTGTATTCATTAAGATCACGACCACAAATTATCCATGCACTACTACCAAAGATAATTGTGTATTCATTAATCATTACCACCACAAATTATCCATGCACTACTACCAAAGATAATCGTGTATTCATTAAGATCACGACCACAATTATCCATGCACTACTACCAAAGATAATTGTGTATTCATTAAGATATCACGACCACAAATTATCCATGCACTACTACCAAAGATAATTGTGTATTCATTAAGATCACGACCACGAATTATCCATGCACTACTACCAAAGATAATCGTGTATTCATTAAGATCACGACCACAAATTATCCATGCACTACTACCAAAGATAATTGTGTATTCATTAAGATCACGACCACAAATTATCCATGCACTACTACCAAAGATAATTGTGTATTCATTAAGATCACGACCACAAATTATCCATGCACTACTACCAAAGATAATTGTGTATTCATTAAGATCACGACCACAAATTATCCATGCACTACTACCAAAGATAATTGTGTTTTCAATTACTGCTATGATTATACCGAAACAATCCCAGTCATAATCATACCAAGTCCATCTATGCACTACAAGCCACGAATATGACTTTCAACATAATATAAAAATATGAGGATAATGATATAAAGAATCAATCAAATGAGATAAAGGATAAATATTAAACATTTATAATATAATTTATCCAGATTCAAGAATATCCCCATGTTATCAATCACTTAATAATCTTATAATCTAATATCATTAATATTATAACAATATTTTAATCACTTCTTAAATTTATAAACAATTTATCTCAATTGTTTACGCTTTTACCATATAATGCATTTAATCATTCAAAATGTCATACTCATAAAATATCATCACCAATTATCAAATTCCTCATCAAAAAAATATGATATACTCTATATAGGATTCTCTAAATTACAAAATCCTATTTTCAACTTTGTTACTTCACATAACATATTTAACTCATATGTTCAGAATTAAACTATTTTCATGAAAAATACCAAATTAGTCCTAAAAATATTTTTTTTCTGGGATTTAGCATAATATAGTCCCATAATGAAAATATATTTTCTCTAATTTTTAAAATTCATTTACTATTTTTCAAAAATCAATTTCTAATTAATTCCTTAAGAAATTAGCTACCTCAAGTTTAACTCCAAAAATTCCCAAATCTTGGCAGGATCTTATACATGTTAACGTGAGCTTCTAGTTTAAATTTCATGGTCATCTGAGTTATAGAACTCCTAAGTTATAGCGTTTCATTTGAAAAACCTAAATATTGAAATAGTCATAACTTGTTCATTTTAAGTCGAATGAGCTCATTTTTGGACAGGAGGTACTTTATACCATATAATTTCATGTCCCAAAAGGCCAGAATTTTTCTCATAATTTAAGTGGCCAAACAGCCTCTCTTAAAATCATGGCGCAAAAGCTTTTTTGGTTTTTACAGCTTTGCACTCCTTTGCTAAAATCAGTCCACACAAAAATCTACAACACCTTTTCCAGTAATTCCACTTGGATTAGTTAGGTAACTCATAGATCTAACTCTAGGACTTGACCACATTCAAAAATTCAAAATATAATAAGAGATATGGTCAATTGAATTTCATGTTACGCTTTTCACCAAAATCGATTTTCAACTCTTTGTGATTTCTAAGAAACTTTCATGTTTTCACATACTAACCAACATAACTCATCATAAAACTTACTAATACTTCATATACCCATGATTTTCATTATTCCAATGCTTTTATTATGACTTTCATCATAAACCACGTAAACTGCTCATTTTAGTTGAAGAAATATTTGAGGGTTTAAGAAATGGGTTTTTAGATTTGGGTCAATACAAAATTCGATTTCACGCTCTAGGGTAGGCTAGAAATCTTCAAGAATACGTCAAGAAATTTATTAATGATAGAAATATCATTCAAAATCGCTACTCTTATCCAAGACTTGGATAAGACGTTACATTGATACCAACTGTGACTTCTATCCCTTAACCTAGATAAAGACCTCACAATGATACCTATAAACTTGCCATCTTCATTCACGATGTCGCCACGTAAAGTTCGGCTTCGGCAGCATTCCACACAAGGAAGTCAACAACGAAAGGATCGGGCTCTTTACTTATGGCTTGATATAACAAAGATTAACTTTAGGGTTTGGTTACTTTGAATTACAGATAACAAGTTGGTATAAATATAAAAGCTAACAACCTTACGAAAAGAATAATGAGTAGTTAATCAATCATTTTCAAAAATTACCTCAAAGGCAAGTATTTTCAAAGAGACAATATCGACAGTAACGTGAAAGTGTTTATTTGAAACAACAAGATTAATAAATGATTGGAGGTAACGAAGGTTCCTACTAACGAAGTTTCAACCAATAAGTCAAAGTTTAACTTCTTCTAATCAAATTTAAACGCGTTGAACACAACTAGGTGAAATAAAAGAGTGGGTAGAACTTGTATTGAATAAAGTATAGACTTCGATTAATTTATAATTAACTTACCCGTAATAACTTCGTTCGTTTTTCTCGACAAACGCCTCGCTTAAATTATCGAAGTTCGACTTTTACTATAGGGTACATTCCACCCTTAAGTGCTTCTTCACATTCTCGATCCATGATTTGAATCATTATTCTCCGATCCATATCGATTCGTAAGCGGGTTGACCGCTATGCATGTGGTAATTCCGAATTCGATGTTGGGTTCTCCCAATTGTCATTCCAAAAGCAAAGTCCATTTCATTTATTTTGGCTTTATTGGATCTGGACGTTTTTTTCTACACTATCAACGCTACAGCGCCTTTTTACCCATGCATCGCCTATTCTCCTTCGCTCATTGTTTCTTCCTTCACCGATCCTTAATTTTAAATTCTCGATTCCAACTTTAATATCTTACACCCTCGCCAAAGCGTGATTTTGTTCGAGCATCACATATCGGGTAACCCAATTTTGAATTGTTGTATCCCTTTGTTCCACGACCGTTGTTGCTTCTTCAACCTCGCTCTTCTAGCTCACGAACACGATTTTATAATTCTAAGTTTTGATCATAAATTTCTTCTAACCAATTCTCCTCGTGTTCTCTTCTTCTTCTTCTCTTCTTCCTCACTTTCACCGCTACCTCTGCAACTAGCTCTAAAAAAACAATTAGTTCTTCATTCACTATGTGGATATCTCTAATTTGTTCCTCGTCCGTAATCGCATTAACTCGATTAGTGATTAAAGGTGTCACAACAACCACATTCACTCCATCAGGAATATTTTCAAATGCCATTTCCAAACACCGCCACAACACAAGGGTTAATTAATATATCAAATATTATCCCTATACTCGACCGACCAATTAAATACCAAATAAACTTAGGTAGGTCATACTAGCGAAGAATTTCCGCTCTCCCCTCCTAGTTCTTATCTCACATCTTAGCCAGGATCATATCCTAAGCTCGATACCAACCGCGACGCCCCAAAATTTAGGTATACGCCACCCATCTTGGGTCGCCACTTACATGGTACATAAATTCAAATACAACTTACTAATATAACTGTCAGGTATAATATTTACATAAATCGTGAGTTTGAATACAAATTTTGTCTACTAGATATTATACAAACTCAAAAGGAGTCCTCATTACAACTATTATCACACTATTTCACGTAATAGTAAGGACTACTAATGCTATCCTCTCGGACCATTACTTCGCTTCCCGACTCGTCCCAATATGTTCTCATTTCCTCAAGAGAACAATGAAAGAAAGGGTGAGCTCAACTAGCCCAAGAAGAAATATTATGACTAAGATAATGCGTAATAAATTATCATTAGCCTTCAACAAAGATTAAACCGATAAAATACAATAGATAACCAGCTTAATCAAGTAATGAATAATTAGAATCCATTTAAAGAGTCAAGTAGAGAATAAAGTCTACTATCTTTTAGGTTTTAAAAGGTTTTCATCAATTTTTATCACCGAGACTCAAATTTAATAAATAAACCACCACATCTAATCATCCTCGCATTACACTGGCCAAGGATTTTCATCAAATTATCAATGGTCATGACTATACCGAATCACCCCTCGTCATAATCATACCAAAAACTATCCATCATCGCATTACAGTGCCAATCGAGGACTTTTGTCACATCATTTATATCAAGTCACGATTATACCGAATGATCCTCGTCATAATCATACTAAGTTCATCTATGCACGTAAGCCAAAAGATAACATAATATAACATGAGGATGATGACAATGACATAATAATTCAATAAAACAAGTTCAAGAATTATTTAATCCATGAATTATTAACGCCCAAATTGTCAACACGATATCGCTTTCAGAGAGTAAAATTCAAGAACGATCGTAAGAATATTTTCATGAAAAGATATCGGATGAAACGCAAATATCAAGGATATTCTACTAATTTCATGGAGTATAAAGTCAAAGTTTTAACCAACCGGGTATAATAAAGAATGGAATAACAAAAGAAATCACCACGCATGCAGATTGCAGATGCATGTGTTATTCCAATGTAATAATAATAACGGAACCAGTCGTGAAATTCACACCGGCTGTGATGTTCCAACAGTAATAATAAAGATGGAACCAGATCCGGTGTAAAACACATGATAGATATATTCCAACAGAATGATAAAGATTCCTGTAACCACACGGTCCCAACAGTAAAACACACGAAACATGTGATATTCCAATGTAACAATGAAAGAATGTCACCAAGTATAGGTAAAATCACAGATACAAAGTTATTCCAATGTAACAAATAAGAATGAAATAACATAAGGATTTCACCAAGTATAGGGTATGCCACGATACAAAGTTATGTATAGGGTATGCCACTTTTACAAAGTTATTCCAATGTAATAATAATGAATGGAATAATGTAAGTTCTCTTCAAGAAGAAAGAATAACACCCTTACCGTAAAAGAACCGAATATAGAAGTAGTGAAGTAGCGTAATACTCTTCTTCTTTCTATAACTTTCTCTCTATAAACTTCTCTCTATAATTTCTCTCTCTGTAGTTTCAATGAATTGTAAAGAAAATAATGAAGGAATGAGCTTATTTATAGGAAAATGGAATGCATAAGAATTAATCCATGAACGGTCCAGATTGATTTACTTTAATCTGACGGTCCATATTTAAAGAAAAATCTTTTAAATAAAATATAATATATTCTATTTATATAAAAACATTTTACTATGCAAACACTATGCAATACTATGCAAAACACTATGCAAAACACTACGCAACACTATGCATAATAAAATATAATATATTCTATTTATAGTAATAACTTTAATAAAGTATTCTATTTTATATAAAAGATGTTTACATTTTATTACGTTAATAATACGAATAAAACAAAACGTCATTATCGCTATAATAATTCATATTATTAATCGACAATAATGGAATCAAACCGAGTGACTTCTCACATAAGCATCAATAATCAATACCTTGTACTACTTATGCAACCACACGACATCGTATTTTTTACTACCGAAAGTAGTTCAACAAGAACTACACAGTAAAACTTCCGCGTTATTTCAATAAAATATTTTGTGTCGCTTTCAATTCGACAATAATTACATTAGGGGGTCCACCAATGATTGAGTAGTTATTGAATATTCCTCGCTAAACCTAATATTCCCAATCAATCGAATATAATATAACCACTGCATACTTTGCAAAATTTATAAATACTACCCACAACTATAATATTTATCTCAAATTCACACCATAATATTAAAAAATTATTTCGATAAAATTTAAATCTTTATTGATAAAATCTGGGGTCTCACAAGAATTAACAATTTTAGATTAGAAGTATAATAAAATGCACTATTTTATTATTATGAAATTAAATTTGAGAGGTATTTTTTTGTTTTATATTTTGTTAAGTAGAAATTTGTCATGCATATAATTTCACTTTTGACAATAAATATTATTAGCAAACAAATAACTTAGCTTTAATATATTGTATGCAAAAGTTATTTATAATATATATATATATATATATATATATATATATATGACAAATTTTAATATGGGTTATAGTTTCAAGAGGATTAGGGAGGACCAGATACATATTGTATTAGGTTATTAGTATGAAGTCTGATTTTGGGCCATTAGATTTTTTAAAACAGATCTGATGATCACAATTAAAACCCCTTTTTCTCACTCAAGTCCCCACTATTTTAAACCCTCACTGTCCCGCGTTTCTTTAATCATTTACCAAATATTTTACCATAGTATACTTATATTAGTATGTTGAAAACTGAAAAGGTTTGACCACGAGTATATTTATGTGTTCATATTTAAAAATTAAAAATATATATATAAGTAAAATAATAATAATAAAAATATTTTTTTCTTTATAATTAATATTTTATTTTGTATATTATTTTAAATGTGGTACTAGATATTCTACTAATGACCAAAAAAAAAAGAGTAATCTATGTTTTAGTAGATTTTAAAAATGAATTATTATTCTTAAATATTACTATATATCTATAATTTGTTGCTCTTTTATTTTATTTTAGTATAAAATTGTCTTTAAAACATAATATTATTGAAATTTTATAATTAATTAGATAAAATATTAATTTATTTTTTTTGATTAATTAAAAAATGAACGAACAAAAGACAAAAGACAAAATTTCATATATGAAATTCTTATTAATCAGTCAAATTTCATTCATTTTTTAAGGTGTCAATGTCCTATCCGTCTCCACTGTTTAGCTTGTTTACCGATGTACTTCTTTTGTTCACTTATATATTTTGACTTTTAAATAATTTACCAAATTTTAAATTTGATACTACTGACTTATTTATATAAATATATTGTAAGATCCCAAATTTTTTAATGAATAAAATTGAATTTTCTCTAATTATTATTGTGAATAATAAGGTGTTAATTTGATATAATACTTTGGTTATGGGTGAAATGTGCAAATTTTGCAAAATAAGCAAGTGGTAATAAAATATTCATTGTGTCGTGGAATATTCGTTTGGTCGTGGAATATTCTTTCTGTCGGGGAATATTCGTACGACGACGCAGCCATTTGTGGACCCCATAACGGATAATTGTCGGATGAAGAAAACGACAAAGTTTAGGTTGTTATAAATAACGACGTAGTTATTCTGAAGATTATCTTGTTGGAATACCCGATTGGTTAAAATACGATGTCTGGCGTGGTTGCCGATAAGAAGCACTTACGGTATTGCAGCAGTATTATTGAATTCTCGATCCTTACGTGAAAGCAAGCTACTTAATAATTATTACGATGAATTCTTCGCTCAATATTTTATTTTATTAATTCAATAATTCTTTGCGTTGATATTTTATATTATTGTTGTTTCAATAATTGTCAACTGCACAAAGATTTCCCATTATCGGATCAATAATTCATATTATTTGAATAATATTATTAGATAACATTATTGGCAATGTCTAGAAAGTTACATCAAGGAGAGGTTTGGTCACCTAATTGCATGGCACAAGAAGGAGAAATTTTATTGAAAGCCCCTCTTTCTGAACTAGCTTTTGGTTGTCATAAATGTGATTACGTAATATTATTTGTGAATAATTAATTATTGATTCATATGATAAATGTAAGACCCCAACTTTTTGAATAAAAATAAATTTTCTATAATTATCATTTTTGAATATTATGGAATGAATTTAATATAATGTTATAGTTGTGGGTAATATTTATAAATTTTGCAAAGTATGCAAGTTGTCATATAATATTCGATTGGTCGAGGAATATTCGTTTTAAACAGGAAATATTCGTACGATGGCACAATCATTGGTGGACCCCACAACAGAATTATTGTCGGATTGAGAAAACGACAAAAATACTTTATGAAAATAACGGCGGAAGTTTTACCATTAATATTGTTGAACTACTTAAGTAGTAAAGAAATGCGATGTCTGGCGTGGTTGCATAGTAATGTAACGCTATTGATGCTTATGTGATAAGTCACTCGGTTTTGTTTTATTGGTATTATTAATGTAATAATACGAAAATCTTTTTATATAAAATGTAATGCTTTTATAAAGTTATTCTATAAATAGAATATATTATATTCTATTATGCATAGTGTTGCGTAATTAATACTGCGTAGTGTTTTGCATAGTAAAATCTTTTTATATAAAAAATGTAATACTTTTATAAAGTTATCTGCTTTATTAGATAATAATTAGAATATATTATATTTTATTATGCATAGTGTTTGCATAGTGGTATTATAAGTATTTGCATAGTAAAATCTTTTATAAAGTTATTCGCTTTTATTAGATTATAAATAGAATATATTATATTTTATTTAAAAGATTTTGCTTTAAATATGGATAGTCGATTAAAATAAAATCAATCTGGACCGTTTCATGGATTAGTTTCTTATGCATTCCATTTTCCTATAAATAAAGCTCATTCTTTCAATATTTTCTTACGAATTCAACGAACTCTGAGAGAAAAACTATAGAGAGAGACTAGAGAGATGAAAGAAAAGTATTTTGCTACTTTTATATTCAGCTTTCTTTTTACTGTAAGGGGTGTTATTCTTTCTTATTCATGAAGAGAACTGTTGTTATTCCATTTCTTATTATTCATTGGAATAACTTTGTATCTGTGATCTACCCTATACTTGGTGACATTCTTCTATTATTACATTGGAACATCCTGCTGCATGTGTTTTACACCTACACTGGTTCCGTCTTATTATTATTTTGTTGGAACATTACATGCATGTGTTTTACAGGACTGGTTCCGCTCTTTATTATTACTGTTGGAACATCCACTTCGGTTGCAAATTTTGCTCGACTGGTTCCGTTATTATTATTACATTGGAATAACTTTGCCTATCTGATATCGCATACATTGTAATTTCTTTTGTTATTCCATTCTTTATTATACTCGGTTGGTTAAAGTTTTGACTTCTATACTCCATGAAATTAGTAGAATATCTTTGATATTTGCGTTTCATCCAATATCTTTTCATGGAAATATTCTTCTGATCATTCTTAAATTTTACTCTACAAAGATGTCGTGTTGTCAATTTGGACATTAGTAGTTCTTAGACAAATTAATTCTTGAACTTGTTTTATTGAATTCTTATATCATTGTCATCATCCTCATGTTTATATTATGTTGAAAGTCATCTCATGGCCTATAAGTGCATAGATGAACTTGGTATGATTATGACCGTGGATTATTCTAAGTAAATCATGGCCGTAATGTTTACAAATGATGTGGTAAAAGTTCTCATTGGCCCGTAGTGCATTGATGGGCCGCTTATTGGCATGATCATGACCATTGATGAATACACAAATATCCTCGGCCCGTAGTGCATGGAATTTGTGGTCGTGACCACTAATGAATATCCTTGGCGTAGTGCGGGGATGATATGGATTATTTATTAAAATTGAGTCTCGCGATAAAAGTGATGAAAAACTTTTTAAATCATAAAAGATAGTAGATTCTATTCTCTACTTGATTCTTGTAATGGATTGCTTGATCAATTGCAGTTAAACTTGATGTTGTTATATTTTATCGGTTTAACACTTTGTTGAAGGCTAACGATAATTTATTCGCATTATCTTAATCATAATATTTCTTCTTTGGGCTAGTTGAGCTCACCTTTCTTTCAATTATTCTCTTTAGGAAATGAGAACATAGCGAGGACTAGTCGGGAGCGGAGTGACGGTCAGGAGGATAGCATTAGTAGTCCTCACAATTACGAAATAGTGTGTTAATAATTGTAATGAGGACTCCTTTTGAGTTTGTATAATCTCTAGTAGACAATAATTGTTTTCAAACTCACGATTATGTTTTATTCAGTATTATTGTATGCATACCAGATTAGTAAGTTGTATTTGAATTTTGTACTATGTATCCGAAGACCCAAGATGGGTGATGTATACCTAATTTTGGGGCGTCATGGTTAATATCAAAGCTTAGGATATGATCCTCAGCTAAGATGTGAGACTAGAACTAGGAGGGAGAGACGGGAATTCCTTCGCTAGTATGACCTACTTAAATTTATTTTGTATTTAAATTGGTTGGTCGTCGAGTTTAGAGATATTATGTTACATGTCAATTAACCTTTGTTTTGTGGCGATCTCTGAAAATGACATCCAAAATGTTGAGAATAACAATGGAGCACAAGAGACCGTTGAGTCTCCACATATCAATAATCGTGAGAATGTGCATCGAAGGCGGCTACATCCTCACGCATGCAAACAACAACACCGCCAAATAATGAATGATGGATTGTTCATAGATGTGGCGCCTCAAAATTAGGTATACGTCCACCCATCTTGGGTCGCCACTTACATGGTACATAAATTCAAATACAACTTACTTAATATAACATGCAGTACAATACGACAAAAAATCGCGAGAGTTTGAATACAAATATTGTCTACTAGATATTATACAAACTCAAAAGGAGTCCTCATTACAACTATTATCACACTATTTCACTGAATAGTGAGGACTACTAATGCTATCCTCTCGACCATTACTTACGCTCCTCGACTCGTCTCAAAATTTATGTTCTCATTTCAAGAGAATGTGAAAGAAAGGGTGAGCTCAACTAGCCCAAAGAAGAAATATTATGACTAAGATAATGCGTAATAAATTATCATTAGCCTTCAACAAAGGTTAAACCGATAAAATACAATAGAACAACCGGTTTAATCTGCAATGAATAAGCAATCCATTAAAAGAGTCAAGTAGAGAATAAAGTCTACTATCTTTTAGGTTTTAAAAGGTTTTCATCAATTTTATCATTGAGACTCACTTTTAATAATAAACCACCACATCTAATCATCCCTCGTACCACGGCCAAGGATTTTCATCAAATTATCAATGGTCATGACTATATACCGAATCACCCCCGGTCATAATCATACCAAAAACTATCCATCATCGCATTACAGAAGCCAATTTGAGGACTTTTGTCACATCATTTATATCAAGTCATGATTATACCGAATGATCCCCGGTCATAATCATACTAAGTTCATCTATGCACGTAAGCCAAAGATAACATAATATAACATGAGGATGATGACAATGACATAGTAATTCAATAAAACAAGTTCAAGAATTATTTAATCCATGAATTATTAACGTCCCAAATTGTCAACACGACATCTTTGTTTAGAGTAAAATTCAATAATGATCGAAGAATATTTCCATGAAAAGATCTTTGGATGAAACGCAAATATCAAGGATATTCTACTAATTTCATGGAGTATAGAAGTCAAAGTTTTAACTAACCGGGTATAATAAAGAATGGAATAACAAAAGAAATCACCATGCATGCAGATTTGCAGATGACGGAGTTATTCCAATGTAATAATAATAATCGGAACCAGTCGGTGAAATTCACAATCGACGGTGATGTTCCAACGTAATAATAAAGATGGAACCAGATCCGGTGTAAAACACACGATAGGATATTCCAACAGAATGATAAAGATTTTAACCAGTCCTGTAAAACACATGCATGTGATGTTCCAATGTAATAATAAAAAGCGAAACCAATTCCTGTAAAACACATGCAGACGAGGATGTTCCAATGTAATAATAGAAGAATGTCACCAAGTATAGGGTATCTGCATGCGTATACAAGTTATGCATAGGGTGTCTGCAACTTTTACGAGTTATTCCAACGGAGAATAATAATGAATGGAATAATGAAGTTCTCTTCAAGAAGAAAGAATAACACCCCTTTCACCGTAAAAGAACTGAATATAGAAGTAGTGAAGTAGCGAGAATACTCTTCTTCTTTCTATAATTTTCTCTCTATAGCTTCTCTCTATAATTTCTCTCTCTGAGTTTCAATGAATTAAAAGAAAATAATGAAGGAATGAGCTTCATTTATAGGAAAATGGAATGCATAAGAATTAATCCATGAACTATCCCGCATTGATTTACTTTAATCGACTCGGTCCATATTTAAAGAAAAATCTTTAAATAAAATATAATATATTTTATTTATATAAAACATTTTACTATATGCAATACTATGCAAAATACTATGCAAAACACACTATGCAACACTATGCGTAATAAAATATAATATATTCTATTTATAGAATAACTTTAATAAAGTATTCTATTTTATATAAAAGATGTTTCGCTTTTATTACGTTAATAATACGAATAAAACAAAACGTCATTATCGCTATAATAATTCATATTATTAATCGATGATAATGGAATCAAACCGAGTGACTTCTCACATAAGCATCAATAATCAATACTGCAGTGTATTTCTACTATGCAACCACACGTATTCGTACTTTTACTACCAAGTAGTTCAACAAGATGTCAACCAGAAAAACTTTCGTCATTATTTCAATAAAATATTTTTTGTCGTTTTCTTAATCCGACAATAATTACATTGTGGGATCCACCAATGATTGAGTAGTTGTATGAATATTCCTCGCTAAACCTAATATTCCCCACCAATCGAATATAATATAACCACTTGCATACTTTACAAAATTTATAAATACTACCCACAACTATAATATTATCTTAAATTCACACCATAATATAAAAAAATTATTTCGACAAAATTTAAATCTTTATTTGACTCCGAAGAAATTAGACTTTGACTTATTTGTGGAAACTCCGTTGGGAGAAACCTTCATTAGATCCACGGTTTATAAGTCTTGTTTGGTTCAAGTTGGTACCCACACATTTCCTGTCGATCTTATTGCATTAAAAATACTTGCATTTGATGTAAATCTAGGGATTGATTGGTTAACTACTCATCATGAAAAAATTGATTGTTTTTGTAAGGTTGTTAGCTTTCATATTCCTAATCGACCTATTATGCAAATTCAAGCAACCAAACCATTAAAATCAATCACTGTCATCTCAAGCCATAAAGTTATTCGTTTATTGAAAAATGGATGTCAAGCTTTCTTAGTTCATGTCACAGATCTAAACAAAAATACGTCAGTTTTGAATAATATTTCTATTGTTAATGAATTTCCTGACGTATTCCCTGAAGAACTTCCTGGCCTACCCCCAGAGCGTGAAATTGAATTTTGTATCGACCTTGAACTTGGTACAAAACCCATTTCTAAAGCCCCATATCGAATGGCTCCTATTGAACTTCGAGAGTTAAAGACTCAACTGCAGGAATTGTTAGACATTGGCTTTATTCGTCCTAGTACTTTTCTTTGGGGTGCTCCTGTTCTATTCGTGAAGAAGAAAGATGGGAGTATGCGACTTTGTATTGATTATCGGGAGTTGAATCATGTCACCATCAAAATAGGTATCCATTGCCACGTATTGATGATGACTTTTTTGACCCGATTCAATGCAAGGAGCCAAATTCTTTTCAAAGATTGATCTTCGTTCCGAATATCACCAATTGAAGATTAGAACTGATGACATTCCAAAGACGGCTTTCAGAACTCGGTACGGGCATTATGAATCCTAGTCATGTCCTTTGGATTGACTAATGCTCCTGCTGCCTTCATGGATATAATGAATCGAGTATTCAAGGAATATTTGGATCACTTTGTGGTCGTCTTTATTGATGACATCCTTATTTATTCCAAAAGCCGTGAAGATCATGAGGAACACTTGAGGCTGATACTCCAAAAGCTTCGTGAATACAAGCTTTATGCCAAGTTAAAGAAATGCGAGTTCTGGCTTTAGGAAGTAGCATTACTTGGGCACGTGGTATCAAGTCATGGAATATTTGTTGACCCAGAAAAGATTGAAGCTATTCAAAGCTGGGAGCAACCTAAATCAGTGACCGAAGTACGTAGCTTTCTCGGCTTAGCTGATTATTATCGGAGATTCGTAGAAGGGTTTTCTCGAATCGCTACTCCACTAACTCAGCTGACTCGGAAAGATACAAAGTTCGATTGGAGCGAGGAATATGAGAAGAGTTTTCAAGAACTCAAGAGGAGACTCATTTCAGCACCTGTTCTGACAATACCATCTGGTTTGGAACGATTTGTCATCTACAGTGATGCTTTGGGCAAAGGGTTAGGATGTGTTCTCATGCAACATGGGAAAGTCATAGCCTATGCCTCATGACAACTCAAAGAATATGAGAGAAATTATCCTACTTATGACCTAGAGTTAGCAGCTGTTGTCTTCACACTTAAAATTTGGAGGCATTACTTGTATGGGGAGAAAGTGGAGATCTTTACGGATCATAAAAGCCTCAAATATTTCTTCACTCAAAAGGAAGTCAACATGCAACAACGACGTTGGCTTGAACTGTTGAAAGATTATGATCATACCATCCAATACCATCCTGGAAAAGTGAACGTGGTAGCTGACGCATTGAGTAGAAGATCATATGCGAGTGCGAGTGCAATATTGTCAACGCAAAGGCCCATTTTGTATGACTTGCAAAGGATGGAGATAGAGATAAAGACTCCAAGGACCCACGTGATGATGGCGAATATACAAGTAGAACCAGACTTTAATTGATAAAATTAAAAATTTGCTTTCGAGTTCTGAGATCCGGGAGTGATGCGTATGAAGAAGAAAGTACAAGAAGGTGCGATCTTAGGAAGCAAGAATCGACGAAGAAGGAATACTTGAGTCAACTCCAGACTTTGTGTTCCTAACGACCACGATTTAAAGTATAAAATCATGATGGAGGCGCATAACACACCATTTGCAATCCATCTCAGGGAGTACCAAAATGTATCATGATCTTGACATACATTTTGGTGGGGCAATATGAAGAGAGAGATAGCGTTGTTTATCTCAAGGTGTCTAACGTGTCAACGAGTCAAGGCGGAGCATCAAGTACCAAAAGGTCCATTGCAACCACTTGAAATTCCAGAATGGAAGTGGGAGCACGTTACCATGGATTTCGTTACTGGTCTTCCCAAAGTTTCTCAAGGCATAGATGCGATTTGGGTCATTGTTGATATATTGACCAAGTCTGCTCATTTTTTATCGATTCGAGAAACTTATACACTTGAACGTCTTGCTCGTATGTACATAAACGAGGTTGTAAGATTGTATGGTATGTCAGTATCCATAGTTTCTGATCGAGACCTAAGATTCACTTCGCGATTTTGGGTTAGTTTGCAAAAAGATATGGGCACAGATTTACGATTTAGCTCGGCATATCATCCTCAGACGGACGAACAGTCAGAGAGGACTATTCAAACTCTTGAAGATCTATTAAGACTCTGTGTCCTTGATTTCAAGGGAAGTTGGGACAAGTTCTTACCATTGGTGGAGTTTTCCTACAACAACAGTTATCAAGCAAGTATTGGCATGGCTCCGTTCGAGGCATTGTATGGAAGAAAGTGTCGTTCTCCAGTATGTTGGGATGAGGTGGGTGAAGCAACGTTGTTGGGACCGGAGTTGGTACGTATGACTATGAAAAAGATTCAAACGATCCGAAAACGTATAAAAACCTCACAAGATTGACAAAAGAGTTATGCTGATCTTCATCGAAAGGACGTGAAATTCGATATAGGAGATCATGTGTTGTTACGTGTTGCTCCATGGAAAGGAGTTACGAGATTTGGAAAGAGAGGAAAGCTCAATCCTCGATTCATCGGCCCATTTTTCATCCTCGATCGAGTAGGAACTATGGCCTATAGACTCGCTTTACCGCCAAGTATGTCTCGTGTTCATAACGTTTTTCATATATCCATGCTACGTAAATATGGGGAAGACCCGAACCACATTATTGAGTTAGAACCGGACGAAATAGCGGAAGATTTGGCGTATGAAGAGGTTCTGTTCAAATCTTGGATAAGAAGGAACATATTCTACGCATCGAGGTTATACCTCAAGTCAAAGTTTTGTGGAGAAACCACGATGTTGAGGAAATGACTTGGGAGTTAGAATCAAAATGAAATCAAGGTATCCTTACCTCTTCGACATATCAGTCGTACCCTAATTTCGAGGAAATTTCTTAGGAAGGGAGGTTGTAAGACCCAACTTTTAGAATAAAATGAATTTTCTATAATTATCATTTTGAATATTATGGAATGAATTTAATATAATGTTATAGTTGTGGGTAATATTTATAAATTTTGCAAAGTATGCAAGTTGTCATATAATATTCGATTGGTCAGGGAATATTCATTTTAAACAGGAAATATTTGTACGATGGCACAATCATTGGTGGACCCCATAACAGAATTATTGTCGGATTGAGAAAACGACAAAAATACTTTATGAAAATAACGGCGGAAGTTTTACCATAAATACTGTTGAACTACTCGGTAGTAAAAGTACAGTAATATGCGTGGTTGCATAGTAGTACACGGTATTGATGCTTATGTGATAAGTCACTTAGTTTTGTTTTATTGGTATTATTAATGTAATAATACGTAAAAATCTTTTATATAAAATGAATACTTTTATAAAGTTATTTTATAAATAGAATATATTATATTCTATTATGCATATTGTTGCGTAATGTCTACATATAGTGTTTTGCGTAGTAAAATCTTTTTATATAAAAATGAAATACTTTTATAAAGTTATCTGCTTTATTAGACAATAATTAGAATATATTATATTTTATTATGCATAGTGTTTGCATAGTGCACTGCGTAGTGTTTGCATAGTAAAATCTTTTATAAAGTTATTCGTTTTATTAGATTATAAATAGAATATATTATATTTTATTTAAAAGATTTTGCTTTAAATATAGGCCGTCGATTAAAGTAAATCAATCTGACCGTTCATGGATTAGTTACTATGCATTCTATTTTCCTATAAATAAAGCTCGATCCTTCATTATTTTCTTTACGAATTCAATTTGAACTCTAGAGAGAGAAACTATAGAGAGAGACTATAGAGATAGAAGAAAAGTATTTTCTACTTTTATATTCGATTTCTTTTACGGTAAGGGGTGTTATTCTTTCTTATTCATGAAGAAGAACTGTTGTTATTCCATTTCTTATTATTACATTGGAATAACTTTTGTATCTGTGATCTACCCTATACTTGGTGACATTCTACTATTATTACTGTTGGAATATCTTGTGCGTGTGTTTTACACCCACCGGTTCCGCCTTATTATTATTCTGTTGGAACATCCTGTCATCATGTGTTTTACACCTAACTGTTCCGTCTTTATTATTCTGTTGGAACATCCTGTCGGTGCAAATTTTGCCTGACCTGGTTCCATTATTATTATTCTGTTGGAATAACCTGTCTATATGAAGTACCACATGCATGGTGATTTCTTTTGTTATTTCATTCTTTATTATACTCAGTTGGTTAAAGTTTTGACTTCTATACTCCATAAAATTAGTAGAATATCCTTGATATTTGCGCTTCATCCACTATCTTTTCATGGAAATATTCTTCTGATCATTCTTAAATTTTACTATACAAAGCAGTATCATGTTGACAATTTGGACATTAGTAGTTCTTAGACAAATTAATTCTTGAACTTGTTTTATTGAATTCTTATATCATTGTCATCATCCTCATGTTTATATTATGTTGAAAGTCATTTGTGGCCTATAATGCATAGATGGACTTGGTATGATTATGACCAGGGATTATTCGGTGTAATCATGACCGTAATATTACAAATGATGTGGTAAAAGTCATCATTGGCCCGTAGTGCATTGATGGACAGTTGTTGACATGATCATGACCATTGATGAATACACAAATATCCTTGGCCCGTAGTGCATGGAATTTGTGGTCGTGACCCTAATGAATATCCTTGGCCGTAATGCAGGGATGATGTGGATTATTTATTAAGCTGAGTCTTAGCGATAAAAGTGATGAAAAACTTTTTAAATCATAAAAGATAGTAGATTCTATTCTCTACTTGACTCTTGTAATGGATTGCTTGATCCGCTGTAGTTAAACTTGATGTTGTTATATTTTATCAGTTTAACACTGTTGAAGGCTAACGATAATTTATTCTGCATTATCTTAGTCATAATATTTCTTACTGGGCTAGTTGAGCTCACCCTTTCTTTCACTGTTCTCTTCAGGAAATGAGAACATAGCAGGAACTAGTCGGGGAACGGAGTGACGGTCCAGAGGATAACATTAGTAGTCATCACTATTTTGTGAAATATTGTGTTAATAATTGTAATGAGGACTCCTTTTGAGTTTGTATAATCTCTAGTAGACAATAATTGTGACGCCTCCAAAATAGGTATACATCACCCATTCTGAGTTGTCAATACGTGATGTAAACAACTTCTAATTTTATTATTACAACAAAAACTGTGAGTTTGAATACAAATATTATCTTCTGCACAATATCTATACTCAAATAAATCCTCATCACATTTATTGATACATTATTTTACAAAATGGTGAGGACTACTAAACAACTCTCTCTAGAACCTTCATTCCATACCCCAGGCTAAATACTCGCTATATTCTCACCTCCTAAGAAGAAAAATGGAACAAAAAGGAAAAGGGTGAGCTCAACTAGCCCAAAAAGAATATTATGACTAAGATAATATACAACAAATTATCGTTAGTCTTCAACGAGGAAAAATCTAATAGAATACAATAGACAACAAGTTTTAAATCAATATTCGTGGCGGAAATAATAATTCATTAGAAGAGTTAAGTAGAGAATGCAAACTACTATCTTCTATATATGAATTTAAAAGTTCATCGTCTATCTTTTATCCCCAGTAACATCAATCAATATATATCGGAATCAAATATTCATCTTTGCACTACAGGGCCAAAGATATTCATCAATTAATCATGTTCATCTAAATACATGCTCATCTTTGCACTACGGGCCAAAGATATTCATCGAAAATCATTCATCTTTGCACTACTGGGCCAAAGATTTTCAATAATATCATCATTTAAGGCGAGGATGATGAAAAATATTTTTAAAAAACGAATCCAAAGAAACAAAATGACAAGGATTAAGGATTAAAGATTAGTACTTTGTTTTATCCATGTCCAACAATACCTCAAAAATAATCATAGTGATGTAAAATTCAAGAATGATCAAAACATGGATACAATCAAAGCTAGTATCCGAATAGATATTTTGAACGAAAAGAAAAATTTTCATTTTTCGATGAATAGTCTTAGATTCGTGAATAATAATCAGATATCGTGAATAGTGTAGATATCGTGAATAGTAATCCCGACACTAAAAGTTCTAAATTTGATTAAAAAGTTCAGATCAATACTTGACATAATGATATTAGAATAAATAATATCAAAAATAATATCCCTTACCTCGAAAGATCGGTGCTTATTTGAAACAGGATATAAAGCTATGACTTGAACTTGCAATAGTATAGCAATACTCAAAATATACTCAAAATACTCACAAGAATAAACCGATAATATATAGAGAGAAAACTTGAGTTTAAATGTGATTTTCAATTCTAACCTAAGCACCCTATTTATAGGAAAATCTTTAACAACACAAAGCGAAAATTTAATATAATATTAATATATAAATTAAATTTTCCTCACGCCAACCTTCCAAGACCTGAATTCAGCTCATTCAACACACATGTGTAACACACCATAATGAAAAAAAAAGCGTTTTTGTTATTTAAAATATTTTAAAATTCCAAAATAAATTATTTGAGCTTGAGACTTGAACTTCAATAATTCACAATAAATAGCCCTTTTGTCGGAAAATTCAAACTCATGAGTTTTATAGGAAATTAAATTCTCTACAACTTTACAGAAGAAAGTTTTTCCAAATTCCAAACGAAATTGACCGATATCCACAAACGAAAGCGATTTTACATTTATAATCAAATTTCAATCAAGAAATGGGGTCCACCGAAACACATAAAACATGCTTTAAATATTTTTGGTAACAAAAATACTCCTCCTCCACATATACTCATATATCCCACATTCATCGTAAAAATATCATCATTATTATATTATTAAAATATAATAATATATTTAAATAATTATTTTATCAAAAATAAATAAATTTTCAATTTTTAACAATTGTCACATTAAAAATTTTCTCCATCTATATCCATATAAAATCAATATTTTTCTCATCATAAGAATCAATAATTAATTATTCACAAATAATATTACGAAATCACATATTGACAACCGAGGCGGTTCCTGGAAGAGGGGGCTTTCGAATAAGAATTTCTCCTTCTTGGCGCCAAGATTAGGTGACCAAACCTCTCCTTAGAGGTAAACTTTCTAGACATTGCCAATAATGTTATCTAATAATATTATTCAAATAATATGAATTATTGCTTCGATAATGAAAAATACCGTGTAATGACAATTATTGAAACGACAACAATATAAAATATCAACGCAAAGAATTATTAAATTAATAAAATATCGAATAAAGAAATTACTATAACCATTATTGAGTAGTGCCTTCGTAAGAATCAATAATTGGTGCAATACTGCAAATCTTCTTGTGTTTTAACCACCGAGTATTTTTACAGATTATTACTTGATGAATAACTACGCCATTATTTTTATGGGGCCCACAAAAAGATCGTCAAATGCATTTAATATTCCCAGACGCAAGAAGAATATTCCACGACCAAACGAATATTCCCAAACAACAATGAATATTTTATAACCACTTGCTTATTTTGAAATATTTATGTATTTTACCCATAACTATCCACATTAATCAAATCAACCCTTACTATTTCAAAATAATAAATAGAGAAAATTAAATTTCATTAATAATAAGTTGGGGTCTTACAATAATTGTATTCAAATTCACAGTTATGTTTTGTCGTATTGTACACGACAGTTGTATTAGTAAGTTGTATTTAAATTTTATACCATGTATCTGACGACCCAAGATGGGTGATGTATACCTAATTTTTGGGGCGTCACAATAAGAAAATATTTATTTTATGTGGATATAAATGTTGGATATATTTATTGTGGTTAAAAATGAACTTTCTAGACAGAACTTCTAATTTTATTGTGGATGTATACCTAATTTTAAATGTTAGAATTTCTCCTTACTGGCGCGCAATTAGGTGACCAAACCTCTCCTTAGATAGAACTTTCTAGACATTGCCAATAATATTATCTAATAATATTATTCGGATAATATGGATTATTGCTTCGATAATGAAAATCTTTGTAATGTAATGACAATTATTGAAACGACAAGAATATAAAATATCAACGCAACAATTATTAAATCAATAAAATAACTTTGAAAGAAATTATCGTAACCATTATTGAGTAGTGCCTTTGTAAGAATCAATAATTGGTGCAATACTGAATGTCTTCTTGTGTTTTAACCACAAGAGTATTTTTAACGAAATATTATTGGTAACAAACTACGCCATTATTTTTAAACAACTTATATTTGTCGTTTTTCTTCATCCAATCGCTTTTTTACATTATGGGGCCCACAAAAGATCACATACAGAGTCAGCATTTAATATTCCCAAGCAAAGAAGAATATTCCACGACCAAAACGAATATTCCCCGATAACAATGAATATTTTATAACCACTTGCTTATTTTGAAATATTTGCATATTTTACCCATAACTATCCACATTAATCAAATCAACCCTTACTATTTCCAAATAATAAATAGAGAAAATTAAATTTCATTAATAATAAGTTGGGGTCTTACAACCTCCTCTCCTTATGAAATTTCGTCCTCGAAATTGACTGACGTACGTACCTGGTGTTTCGAAAAGGTAAGGATACCTCGCTTTCATTTCCGTTTCCAATTTCCATTCATTTCCTCTATAGTATGATTCATCCACAAAACTTTAACTTGTGGTATGACCTTTGCGCGTAGGACATGCTCCTTCTTATCCAAGATCTTGACAGGTACCTCCTCATACGTTAAGTCTTTGGCTATCTCATCCGGTTCTAACTCTATAACGTGGTTCGGTCTTTCACATATTTATGAAGTACGAGATATGTGAAACACATTATGAAACGTAGGACATACTCGGAGGTAACGCGAGTCTATAGGCTACATTTCCTACTCGGTCAAGAATTTGAAATGGACCAATAAATCGTGGATTAAGCTTTTCTCTCTTCCCAAATCTTGTAACTCCCTTCCATGGATCAACTCACAACAATACATGATCCCCTATACTAAATTCCACGTCCTTTCGATGAAGATCTCGCATAACTCTTTTTTTTCGATCTTGTCTTGGTTTGTATCGTTGTCGAATCATTTGGATCTTTTCCGTAGTCAAACGTACCAACTCGAGTCCCAACAATGTTGCTTCACCCACCTCGTCCCCAACATACCGGAGAGCGACATTTTCGTCCATATAATGCTTGAATGGAGCCACACCTATACTTGCACGATAAGCTGTTGTTGTAGGAGAATTCCACCAATGGTAAATACTTATCCCAACGCCCTTGAAGTCTAGGACACGTAGTCTTAATAGATCTTCAAGAGTTTGAATAGTCCTCTCGATTGTCCGTCCGGTTTGAGGATGGTATGCTTAATCGAATTGTAAATCCGTGCCTATAGCTTTTTGCAAGCTAACCCAAAATCTTGAAGTGAATCTTGGGTCACGATCCGAAACTATGGATCTTGGCATGCCATGCAACCTCACAATCTCATTTACATATATACTAGCAAGACGTTCAAGGAATAAGTCTCCGTATCGGCAAGAAATGAATGAGCGGACTTGGTTAATCTATCAACAATAACCCAAATAGCATTGATGCCTTGAGAAACCGTAGGAAGACCCGTAACGAAATCTATGGTAATGTATTCCCACTTCCATTTGGAATCTCAAGTGGTTCTGCGGACCCTTAGGTACTAGATGCTCCGCCTTTACACGTTGACAAGTTAAACACGTTGAGATAAACTTTGCAATCTCTCTCTTCATATTGTTCCACCAAAATATATGTCGAAGATCACGATACATTTTGGTACTTCCGGGATGGATTGCAAATGGTGTATTGTGTGCCTCCATCATAATCTTGTACTTCAAATCAGAGTCGTTAGGGACACAAAGTCTGGAGTGGACTCGAAGTATTCCTTCTTCATCAATTCTCGCTTCTGGAATAGCACCTTCTTGTACTTTCTTCTTCATACGCATCAGCTCCGGGTCGGTGGCTTGAGCAACCTTAACTTTTTCTATTAAAGTTGGCTCTATGCGTATACTTGACATCATCGCACTCATTCCTGCATATGATTTTCTACTCAACGCGTCAGCTACCACGTTCGCTTTTCTAGGATGGTATTGAATAGTGTGGTCGTAGTCTTTCAATAGCTCGAGCCAACGTCGCTGCCGCATGTTGAGTTCTTTTTGAGTGAAGAAATATTTAAGGCTTTTATGGTCTGAATATATCTCCACTTTCTCCCATATAGATAGTGCCTCCATATCTTTAAGCGGCAGCAAACGATCGCCGCTAACTCTAGATCATGAGTAGGATAATTCCTCTCATATTCTTTAAGTTGTCGCGAGGCATAAAGCTATGACTTTCCCACGTTGCATGAGAACACATCCTACCCTTTGCACAAGCATCATTGTAGATAACAAATCCATCCGAACCAGATGGTATTGTTAGAAACAGTCGTGATTACCACCAGTGGTTACCATTTTGTCCGTCTTTTTCTTTCTCCGTGGTTATCGTTGTTTTGTTGACCGCTATCTCCTGTATGATCCTCGATTGTGGTCCCTCGGTTGACCGTACTACGTTATCTCACTCTAATAATTGAGCCATGTTTATAACATCCTGAATAGAGAGAAAATTTATGAGAAATGAGATATTGTCGTATCTTGGGGTTTCAAACCTCTCGAAAACATCCACGTCATAATGTTCCTCATTCTCCACCAAATGAGGTGCAAACACGGATAACTCTGCAAACTTTGCCTCGTCTTCGAGACACCGCCATGTTATTACCTTCGATCTAATAAACTCCACTTCCTTCATATGACAAACACTTTCGGAAAGTATTTGTCATTAAATAGTTTAATGAAATGTCTCCCAAGACATCTTTGAGTGCGGTACGGATGGAGTACGCTTCACAGACTCCCACCAGTAATCTGCCTCACCATGGAACATAAAGTTGGCGAAATGAACCTTCTGTTCCTTAGTGCATCCCAAGACATCGAATATCTTGGTAATTTACTTGACCCATGTTTCCGCCTTGATCGGATCCGGCTTTCCAATAAATCTTGTGGTCCCAACTCTTTGAAATACTTGGTTGTGACAACCCGTGAATTGCTATCATTTCCTCCTCAGATTTTTAACACGAGTCTCCTCGTCGATTTTGCATGAACCGTAAAAAGCTTCTAAACATCCCTCGTTCATCATCTCGCTTTCATGGTGTTGTTCACGGGAGGAACATTGCCCGACTGTTAGACGTTTTTCCTCGTTGGTGAGTCTGAGCGTCTCCACTGGTCTCATTTCTATTGTTAATATTCTCGATCGACATTCTCAAATAATCATAGTGAAGGACACAATATATCACATAATATCCTATATCTTGACCAACTAACAAATAAGCTTAGGTAGGACACACTAGCGAAGGATTTACTCGTCTCTCCCTCCTAGTTCTATTCCCCGATCTCATGGAGATCATATCCTAAGCTCGATACCAACTCGTGGCGCCCCAAAATAGGTATACATCACCCATTCTCGAAAGTTATCAATAGATGGTACGAAATAACTACAACTTTATTATTACAACAAGAAAGCTGTGAGTTTGAATACAAATATTATCTTCTAGACAATATCTATACTCAAATAAATCCTCATCACATTTATTGATACATTATTTTACAAAAATGGTGAGGACTACTAAACAACTCTCTCTAGAACCTTCATTCCATACCCAGACTCGTACTTTCTATATTCTCGCCTACGAGAAGAAAAATGGAACAAAAAGGAAAAGGGTGAGCTCAACTAGCCCAAAGAAAGAATATTATGACTAAGATAATATACAACAAATTATCGTTAGTCTTCAACAGGAAAAATCTAATAGAATACAATAGACAACAAGTTTTAAATCAATATTCGCAATGAAATAATAATTCATTAGAAGAGTTAAGTAGAGAATGCAAACTACTATCTTCTATGTATGAATTTAAAAGTTCATCGCTCTATCTTTTATCCCCCGTAACATCAATCAATATATATCCGAATCAAATATTCATCTTTGCACTACAGGCCAAAGATATTCATCATTAATCATGTTTCATCTAAATACTGCTCATCTTTGCACTACGGGCCAAAGATATTCATCGAAAATCATTCATCTTTGCTCTACAGCCAAAGATTTTCAATAATATCATCATTTAAGACTGAGGAAGATGAAAAATGTGACGCCCCCAAAATTAGGTATACATCACCCATCTTGGGTCGCCACTTACATGGTACAGAATTTAAATACAACTTATTAACATAAGCGTGTCGTGGTACAATACGACATAAACTGTGAGTTTAAATACAAATATCGCCTACTAGATATTATACAAACTCAAAAAAAAGTCCTCATTACAATTATTATCACACTATTTCACGTAATATAGTGAGGACTACTAATGCTATCTTCGGACCATCACTTTCGTTTCCCAGAGCTACGTCCCAAATTTATATTCTCATTTCACGAAGAGAAAAGAAAGAAAAGGTGAGCTCAACTAGCCCAATAAGAAATATTATGACTAAGATAATGCGAATAAATTATCAATAGTCTTCAACAATGTTAAACTGATAAAATACAATAGACAACCATTTTAACTGCAGCGGAATAAGCAATCCATTAAAAGAGTCAAGTAGAAAATAAAGTCTACTATCTTTTAGGTTTTAAAAGGTTTTTCATCATCTTTATAAATGAGACTCACTTTAATAAATATTCCACATCATCGAATCACCCCCTTTCTACTACCAGGATATTCTTTAGTATCACGACCACAATTATTCATGCACTACGGGCCAAGAATATTTGTGTATTCATTAATGGTCATGATCATGCCAACAACTGTCCACCAATGCACTACGGCCACTGAGGATTTTTATCACATCATTTGTAACATTACGGTCATGATTACATCTAATAGTCTCTGGTCATAATCATACCAAGTCCATCTATGCACTACAGGTGCCACGATTGACTTTCAACATAATAAAAACATGAGGATGATGACAATGATATAAGAATTCAATAAAACAAGTTCAAGAATTATTTTATCCGGGAATTATTAACGTCCAAATTATCAACATGATCTTGTTTTGTAGAGTAAAATTCAAGAATGATCGGAAGAATATTTCCATGAAAAGATCTTTGGATGAAACGCTTGAATATCGAGGATATTCCACTAATTTCATGGAGTATAGAAGTCAAAGTTTTAACCAACCGGGTATAATAAAGAATAGAATAACAAAAAAAAATCACCATGCATGCGATAGATCCGCATACAGCGAGTTATTCCAACAGAATAATAAATAACGGAACCGGTCCTAAAAACGCATGCATGTGGGATGTTCCAACATAATAATAAAGAATGAAACCAGTCCCACGTAAAACACACGCATGTGATGTTCCAAATGAATAATAATAAAGATTTTAACCAGTCCTGTAAAACACACGCATGTGGATGTTCCAACGTAATAATAAAAAAATCGGAACCGAATCCTGTAAAACACACGAGCGTGATGTTCCAATGTAATAATAATAAAGATTTTAACCAGTCCTGTAAAACACATGCACGGGATGTTCCAGCGAATAAAAAAAGAATGTCACCAAGTATAGGGTAAACCACGATATGAGGTTATTCAAATGAATAATAAGCGATGGAATAACAACAGCTTCTCTTCATGAATAAGAAAGAATAACACCCTTACTTTTGGTAGGAGATTGAATCTTTACGCAGCGATGTAGTAACAAAATACTCTTCTTCTTTCTCTCTTATTCTCTCTATACTTTCTCTCTCTATAAGCTTGAATGAATTAAGTGAAAAATAATGAAGCCCTAGGCCTCTATTTATAGAAGATTTCTAGCTTAGCACTCTTAGTGTGAAAAGGCAAGTGGCTTGACGACTAATGATGTGAAAAGAAAAGTGGTTTGGCCTTTTGTAATGTGAAACGACAAGTGGTTCGGCCTTTTGTAATGTGAAACGACAAGTGGTTCGACGTCTGGTAAAGGTAATTACTATTAACGAAGGTAAATACTATTGACGAAGGTAAATACTATTCACAAGGGTAATTACTATTGACGAAGGTAATTACAATTGACTAAGGTAAATACTATTCACAAGGGTAATTACTATTGACGAAGGTAATTACTATTGACAAAGGTAATTACTATTGTCGAAGGTAAATACTATTCACAAGGGTAATTACTATTGACGAAGGTAATTACTATTGACGAAGAGACTCTTAGATGATGACATATGAGCCCCCCATAAAATAATCAAACTTACCACAAATCATTTTATTTTTCATCAACACATTTTTAATCTTTCAACAATTATTAATCATTTATAACTTGTCGTCTCAATTATTGATTTAATACTATAACATATTATACAGATGATACTGTGACAATAATTGAATCAATAATATAAGAGATATGATCAACAATTCTTGTCGTGAGCAATAATTGAGCATAGGTGAGTGACTTCTCACGTAAGAATCAATAATCAATACCGGTATTATTACTATGCGACCACGCCAGATTCTTGTACTTTTACCACCGGGTAGTTCAATGTTTTTTAACGGTAACACCTCCGTCGTTATTTTTATAAAATATTTTTGTCGTTTTCTCGATCCGACAATAATTACATTTAATAGGGGTCCACCAATGATTGAGTAGTTGTACGAATATTCCTAACAAAAGAATATTCCCCACCAAACGAATATTTTATAACAACTTGCATACTTTGCAAAATTTATAAATATTACCCACAACTATAACATTATATCAAATTTATTCAATAATATTCAAAATAATATTTATAGAAAATTCATATTTATTTATAAAAGTCGGGGTCTTACAACCTCCCTTCTTATGAAATTTCGCCCTCGAAATTAGGGTACGCGATACTGGTATGTCGAAGAGGTAAGGATACCTTGATTTCATTTCGATTCTAACTCCCAAGTCATTTCCTCAACATCGTGGTTCCTCCACAAAACTTTGACTTGAGGTATAACCTTGGGCGTAGAATATGTTCCTTCTTATCCAAAATTTGAACAGGGAACCTCTTCATACGTCAAATCTTCACTATTTCGTCCTGTTCTAACTCAATAATATGGTTCGGGTCTTTCACATATTTACGTAACATAGATATGTGAAAAATGTTATGAACACGAGACATATTTGGCGGATAAAAGCGAGTCTATAGGCCACGCTTCTACTCGATCGAGGATTAAAATGGACCTATGAATCGAGGATTAAGTTTTCCTCTCTTTCCAAATCTTGTAACTCCTTTCCATGGAGCAACTCTTAACAACACATGATCTCTATATTGAATTCCACGTCCTTTCGATGAAGATCAGCATAACTCTTTTGTCGATTTTGTGAGGTTTTTATACGTTGTCGGATCGTTTGAATCTTTTCCATAGTCATACGTACCAACTCCGGTCCCAACAACGTTGCTTCACCCACCTCATCCCAAAGATCTTTGGAGAACGACACTTTCTTCCATACAATGCTTGAATGGAGCCATGCCAATACTTGCTTGATAAGCATTGTTGTAGGAAAACTCCACCAATGGTAAGAACTTGTCCCAACTCCCTTGAAATCAAGGACACAGAGTCTTAATAGATCTTCAAGAGTTTGAATAGTCCTCTCCATTGTCCGTCCGTCTGGCGAGGATGATATCTTAGAGCTAAATCGTGAAATCTGTGCCCATAGCTTTTTGCAAACTAACCCAAAATCGTGAAGTGAATCTTGGGTCTCGATCGAAACTATGGATACCGCATACCATGCGATCTTACAATCTCGTTTATGTACATACGAGCAAGACGCGTTCAAGTGTATAAGTTTCTCGTATGGGTAAGAAATGAGCGGACTTGGTCAATCTATCAACAATGACCCAAATCGCATCAATGCCTTGAGAAACCTTAGGAAGGCCGTGTGAACGAAATCCATGGTAATGTGCTCCCACTTCCATTCCGGAATTTCAAGTGGTTGCAATGGACCTTTTGGTACTTGATGCTCCGCTTTAACTTCGTTGACAAGTTAGACACCTTGAGATAAACAACGCTATCTCTCTTTTATATTGCTCCACCAAAATGTATGACGAATATCATGATACATTTGGTACTCCCGAGATGGATTACAAATGGTGTGTTGTGCGCCTCCATCATGATATTATACTTTAAATCGAGGTCGTTAGAACACAAAGTCCGGAGTTGACTCAAGTATTCCTTTTCATCGATTCTTGCTTCCCAGATAGCACCTTCTTGCACTTTCTTTCTCATCGCATCGACTCCGTGTCCGTAGCTTGAGCGACTTTTAACTTTATCGATTAAAGTCGGCTCTACTCAGATACTCGCTATCATCACATGCGTCCACAGAGTCTTTAACTCTATCTCCATCCTTTGCAAGTCACACAAAATGGGCCTTTGCGTTGACAATATCGCACTTCGTACTTGCATATGATTTTCTACTCAATCGTCGCCTACCACGTTCGCTTTTCGGGATGGTATTGGATGGTATGATCATAATCTTTCAATGAGTTCAAGCCAACGTCGTTGTCGCGTGTTGAGTTCCTTTTGAGTGAAGAAATATTTTGAGGCTTTTATGATCCGTAAAGATCTCCACTTTCTCCCCATACAAGTAATGCCTCCAAATTTTAAGTCTGAAAGACAACAAATTGCCAACTCTAGATCATGAGTAGGATAATTCCTCTCATATTCTTTGAGTTGTCGCGAGGCATAGGCTATAACTTTTCCATGTTGCATAAGAACACATCCCAACCCTTTGCTCAAAGCATCACTGTAGATGACAAATCCCTCCGAGCCAGATGGTATTGTCAGAACAGGTGCTGAAATAAGTCTCCTCTTGAGTTCTTGAAAACTCTTCTCACATTCTTCGCTCCAACCGAACTTTGTATCTTCCGAGTCACCGAGTCGATGGAGTAGCGATTCGAGAAAATCCTTCCACGAATCTCCGATAATAACCAAATAAACCGAGAAAGCTACGTACTTGGTCCATCGATTTAGGTTGGTCCCACTTTGAATAGCTTCAATCTTTCTTTGGGTCAACGGATATTCCATGACTTGATACCACGTGCCCAAGGAATGCTACTTCTTCAAGCCGAACTCACATTTCTTTAACTTGGCATAAAGCTTATATTCACGAAGCTTTTGGAGTGTCGACCTCAAGTGTTGCTCATGATCTTCACGGCTTTTGGAATAAATAAGGATGTCATCAATAAAGACGACCACAAAGTGATCTAAATATTCTCTTGAATACTCGGTTCATCATATCCATGAAAGGCGTTAGGAGCATTAGTCAATCCAAAGGACATGACTAGAATTCATAATGCCCGTCTGCAGGGTTCTCGAAATAGTCTTTGGAATGTCGGTGGTTCTAATCTTCAATTGGTGATATCCTAACGAAGATCAATCTTTGAAAAGAATTTGGCTCCTGCAACTCGGTCAAACAGGTCATCAATACGTGGCAATGGATACCTATTTTGATGGTGACATGATTCAACTCCCGATAATCAATACAAAGTCGCATACTCCCATCTTTCTTCTTCACACGAATAGAACAGGGAGCACCCCAAGGAGAAGTACTAGGACGAATAAAGCCAATGTCTAACAATTCCTGCGGTTGGGTCTTTAACTCCTGAAGTTCAATAGAGCCATTCGATATGGGGCTTTAGAAATAGGTTTTGTCTGGGGTTCAAGGTCGATACAAAAATTCAATTTCACGCTCTGGGGGTAGGCCAGGAAGTTCTTCGGGGAATACGTCAAGAAATAATATTCAAAAATAATATTTATAGAAAAATTCATATTTATTTATAAAAGCTGGGGTCTTACAAAAAATATTTTTAAAGAAACGAATCCAGTGAAACAAAATGACAAGGATTAAGGATTAAAGATTCGTACTTTGTTTTATCCATGTCCAACAATACCTCAAAAATAATCATAGTGATGTAAAATTCAAGAATGATCAAAACATGGATACAATCAAAGCTAGTATCCGAATAGATATTTTTGGACGAAAAAGAAAAATTTTCATTTTTCGATGAATAGTCTTAGTATTAATGAATAAATATCAGATATCGTGAATAATTATCAGATATCGTGAATAGTAATCCCGACACTAAAAGTTCTAAATTTGATTAAAAGTTCAGATCAATACTTGACATAATGATATTAGAATAAATAATATCAAAAAATAATATCCTTACCTCGAAAGATCAAGATTACTTAAATTTAAAACACCTTGGATATAAAGCTATGACTTGAACTTGCATCAGTATAGCAATACTCAAAATATACTCAAAATACTCACAAGAATACGCTCGATAATATATAGAGAAAACTTGATTTCTGTGTGATTTTCAATTCTAACCTAAGCACCCTATTTATAGGAAAATGCTTAGAACACCAAAGCAGAAAATTTAATATAATATTAATATATAAATTAAATTTTCCTACGCCAACCTTCCAAGACCTGAATTCAGCTCATTCAACACACATGTGTAACACACCATAATGAAAAAAACGTTTTTGTTATTTAAAATATTTTAAAATTCCAAAAATAAATTATTTCGGAGCTTCGGAGCTTCGGAACTTCAATAATTCACAATAAATAGCCCTTTTGTCAGAAAATTCGAAACTCGCGATTTTTTATAGGAAATTAAATTCTCTACAACTTTACAGAAGAAAGTTTTTCCAAATTCCAAACAGAAATTGACCGATATCCACAAACGAGCGATTTTACAGGCTATAATCAAATTTCAGTCAAGAAATGGGGTCCACCGACACATAAAACATGCTTTAAATATTTTTGGTAACAAAAATACTCCTCCTCCACATATACTCATATATCCCACATTCATCGTAAAAATATCATCATTATTATATTATTAAAATATAATAATATATTTAAATGAATTATTTTATCAAAAATAAATAAATTTTCAATTTTTAACAATTGTCACATTAAAAATTTTCTCCATCTATATCCATATAAAATCAATATTTTTCTCATCATAAGAATCAATAATTAATTATTCACAAATAATATTACAGAATCACAATATTGATGACCACCAGGGGTTCCTGGAGAAAGGGGCTTTCCAATAAGAATTTCTCCTTCTTGGCGCAAATTAGGTGACCAAACCTCTCCTTGACGTAACTTTCTAGACATTGCCAATAATGTTATCTAATAATATTATTCAAATAATATGAATTATTGCTTCGATAATGAAAAATACTTGTGTAATGACAATTATTGAAACGACAAAGAATATAAAATATCAACGCAAAGAATTATTAAATTAATAAAATAATGAATAAGAATTATCAGTAACCATTATTGAGTAGTGCCTTCGTAAGAATCAATAATTGGTGCAATACCGTGTGCTACTGTGTTTTAACCACCGAGTATTTTTAACAGTATTAACGGTAACAACTACGCCATTATTTTTATGGGGCCCACAAAAGACTGCGTCGTCGTACGAATATTCCCCGACAGCAAGAATATTCCACGACCAAACGAATATTCCCCGACAACAATGAATATTTTATAACCACTTGCTTATTTTGAAATATTTGCGTATTTTACCCATAACTATCCACATTAATCAAATCAACCCTTACTATTTCAAAATAATAAATAGAGAAAATTAAATTTCATTAATAATAAGTTGGGGTCTTACAATAATTGTATTCAAATTCACAGTTATGTTTTGTCGTATTGTACACGACAGTTGTATTAGTAAGTTGTATTTAAATTTTATACCATGTATCTGACGACCCAAGATGGGTGATGTATACCTAATTTTTGGGGCGTCACAATAAGAAAATATTTATTTTATGTGGATATAAATGTTGGATATATTTATTGTGGTTAAAAATGAAAGAGTTAATATTGAGGTGTTTTATCAATATTTTTGTTGGAATGAAGGTATTAAAAAAATTAAACCAGTATTTTTGAGATATATTGCTTGAGTTATAATTTTTAATCCGATCGTTGGATCGTTGTAATTTTTGGATATGTTATACATATATAAGTTGAGTATATGTCCACAAATTTTGAATCGTTAAAAATGAACGTATGATTTGTTATGAATTTTAAGAGGTGACTGGTTCAGAAATTATTGAAGTATCCGAATTTAGCATTTTGGTGGAAAATTCTAGAATTGAGTGGGCCCCACTTGTGGTTGGTGAAGAAATGTGCTGAATTTTATTTCAAAGTGGTGGGTGGGAATAGTAGCAGGTAAAGCCATCAGGTTGCAGGTCAAGTCTGCTAACATTTTCCTATAAACAGAGGACTAAGTTAGAATTGAAAATCACACCAGAAACATAAGCTTTCTTTCTCTAGATTATTGTGTGTATTTTGTGAGTATTTAGATACTTTGTGAGTTTCTATTCATCAGTGCAAGTTTCCTTCAGCCTTATACCGATATTCCGATTAGAAGTACTGATATTTTGAGATAAGGGGTGTTATATTCTTCTTAAAATGATATTTTCTTCAATATCATTATACTTAAAATGTTGGTATGAACTTTTTATCAAATTTAGAACTTTTTGTGTCGGGGGTTACTATTCACGATACGGGCCTTTTTCAGGAATCGCGACATTATTCACCGAAAAATGAAATATTTTTTTTTGTCCAAGATGTCTATTATGGTTACTATCTTTGATTGTATCCATGTTTTGATTTTTATTCTTGAATTTTACTTCAAAATTGGTTATTATGGAGTATTATTGATCTTGGATAAACTGTTATACGAATCCTTACTATTTGTCCTTCTGTCTCACTGGATTTGTTTTCTTTAAAATATTTTTCATCATCCTCAGTCCTAAATAATGATATTACTAAATATCTTTGGCCTGTAGTGCAAAGATGAATGATTAACTGATGAATATCCTTGGCCCGTAGTGCGAAGATGAACAGTGTTGAGATGAAACATGACCAATCGGTGATATGAAATGAATATCTTTGGCACTCAGAGTGCAAAGATGAATATTGATTAAAGATGTATATTGATTGTTGTTACAGGGATAAAATTGATGAATGACTTTTAAATCTTAGAAGATAGTAGAACTCATTCTCTACTTAACTCTTCTAATGGATTGCTATTTCCACTGCAGTTGTTGATCTAAAACTTGTTGTCTATTATATTTTATCAGATTTTTCCCTGTTGAATACTAACGATAATTTGTTGTATATTATCTTAGTCATAATATTCTTTACTGGGCTAGTTGAGCTCACCCTTTTTCTTTTTGTTCCATTTTTCTCATGAGGTGAGAACATAGCATGAACTAGTCGGGGTACGGAGTGATGGTTCTAGAAAGATGTTTTAGCAGTCCTCACTATTTTTGTAAAATAGTGTTTGAATAATTGTAACGAGGACTTATTTGAGTGTGGATATTGTCTAGAAGACAATATTTGTATTTAAACTCACAATATGTGTTGTCGTTATTTTGCGCGACAATTGTATTATTGAAGTTGTAGTTTGCTTTCTGTACCATGTATTTGGCGACTCAGAATGGGTGTTGTATACCTATTTTGGGGGCGTCACATATATATTAACTAAAAATAGAAAAAAAATCAATTATAAAATTTTGTAAATTGAATAAAAATAATATTAAATTTTATACAGATGTAATGTAATTAATACATATTAGATGAAAAAATGGTAGGTGGAGGTTGGATAATTATTCCTAAGAAGTGGCTTTATGAAATGTACTATACTATTTAATGGTCTAAAATGGTGCACTGTACTAATGACCGGTACAATATGTACCGATCCTCCCCCCAATTCATTTCAAGAAGCGGTTATTTTTTATTTCTCCCCCTTAATAAAATTGATAACAAGTACCACTAAATTGAATATTTGAACTACATGCAAAAGAAGGGATCCCAATTTTAGGATATGCATTTTTGTAAATTACTAATTTAAAAACAAGAGCTACATATTTTTTAAAATAGGAATTAATATTTTCTCAAGTAAAATTGTTTGTTTTATAATTTTTTTTATATGATGAGGTTATGTATCAATAACTTTATAAAAATAAAAGTTAATAAAATTCGAGCTAGTGAAATAATTATACTTAATTATATACACTATTATAAAAAATAATATTTCACTGTCTTAAATTAAACAAAAATTTACACATGTTTTCGGATGTTATTCGTACGTTAGCATGACATGAGCGACAAATCGAAAGACTCACCGATCATTACCGATTAAACGTTGATTAAGTTGATGACTAAAACAAATCGAAGACGCTTCATATGAAAATTTTGAAGTTTTATTTCCAATTGAAAGGTTTTGTTGGAATTGCCTCGCGATGCTTTTACCTTAAGGGTTTGGTCGGAATCGCCTCGCACCAATTCATAAAATAGGTTACAATCCGCTAAAAAATTCTTGGAGGCAATGTATTTTTTGCTTCCCTAACTTAGTCTGATTAGGCGTATAAAAGTCCATAAAATTATTTAATCATGTCCGCTAGTTATTCTAGCAAATGACGAGGTGACTTTTTAAATCACAACCCTTGATTTTTGTAATGCAAGGTTATGATGCTATTTGCCCATTTTGATACATATCAAATACATGTTATGGATCATATATGGCTTTGATCCCTATGCTATATATATATATATATATATATATATATATATATATATATATATATATATAGTCCCGGATTTTAAGCTCACCTCTTATCCAACTCACTGAGAGCTCACCCCCTTTTTAGCGACGGACCGGCTGACAGTTGGTCATACAATCGTAAATACTATACTTTTAGCGACGCTTATATGTTGTCCGTCGCTAAAAGTATAGATGATGATTGTATGACCGAACCGTCGCCGGGTCCGTCGCTAAAGGGGGGTGAGCTCGGGTGAGTTGGATAAGATGTGAGCTTAAGATCCGGACTATACACACACACACACACACACACACATATATATATATATATATATATATATATGAGAACCGATCCATAACTAACATTTTAAAAAAGAAATTAACCTTACAACAAATTCTGATCGTCCATACTGATATTGTTCCCGTTCGCAATTTAATTTTCAATATTTCGCAGTTTAATATTGCGAACGGGATAAATGTCCAAAATACCCCTCATTTTCATATTCCTCGTGTGCAGTATTAAACTGCGAATGCTAAAGCTCTGTTTCTAAGTTTTAAAATGGACAGGAAAAAAAGAAATGGACGGAAAATTTAAGTTTTATTTCCCATTCATATGTTTCTGAGTTTTATAATAAACGAAAAAGAAAAGAAATGGATAGAAAACCTGGCCACTATTTTAGTCAAAGTTTTCCGTTCAAAATTGGTCTTATTTAGACGAAAAATAAATTGGAATAAGTAATATTTTTTTAATTTTCATATTATTCCCAACTTTTAATATAATAAATTTAAAATTACAACTCATGTCTCCAATTTATTTTTATCTACTAAACTCAATGTACAATACTGACAAGAAAGGAAAACTATTTTTTTTTGTTCGGTCATGAATATTATATGGTCCTATATTTATTTGGATGAATTACACATTCTATTACATTTTTAAAAATAATTACAACAATAGTGCACTCATAAAATTTTTACACAACTAATATACTTCCATATTTATTTACAATAGTAGTGCAATTAGGATTCCTTAATTTAGGGAATTAGTATTCAATTAGAATTCCTTAATTTAGGGATTAGTTATGCACATTACTTCTTCTCTCTCCTCATCTATAACAACTGCAGTTAGTCATCACCCTTCTTCTTCATTCAATATTCTTTCTATACTCTCCAAACCTTCACACACTTATCCAAGCTCCTGCTATACAATCTCCATCGTCGATTCTTTCCCACCTCGTCATCACGAGAATCTGCATCATGATCCTCCCCCTCAATGGCCAAACACTTCACCTACCAAAGATGCCCCACAAGACATTCAAGCACTCGTGGTCCCCACACTCCTCCCTCCTCCCTCCTCCACACACAAATACTTTTATCCACCGACCCACTCACCACCAACCTCCCCGCCACCGCCAAACACAACACCATGCTACTATAAAATGAAGGTTTATATATATATATATATATATATATATATATATTTATGAGTCAACCAACTGTATATCTCCAGTAGCTTCTCAAAATGAAGGGTCAAAATGGAGGTGGGTATGAAGATTCAGGCGGTGTGGTGGCGGTGGATATGAATACTGGATGATGATAACCAAACCTTCATACCAAGGTAACCAATTCAGTGTTATTAGGTTTCTAATTTATTTTTAAAAAATCTATTATAGATTGTTTTATTTAATAGTGCAGTTGGTAGCTAACACTTTATACAAATGTTACCAATTCAGTTTTATTGAGTTACCAATTAATTAAAAAAAAATTATTGTAGATTTTTTTTTATAATGCAGTTGGTAGACAAACCTTAATACAAAGGTAACCAATTCAGTTTTATTGGGTTACCAATTAATTATAAAAAATCTATTATAGATTTTTTTTATAGTGCAGTTGGTAGCCAAACCTTAATACAAATGTAACCAACAAAAACTAAAATTGTTACCTTTGAAAGTTTTGGTTACCAACTGCACTGAAATTTCTATTGGTTACCCACAAAAACTAAAATGGTTACCTTTGTATAAATATTTGGATACCAAATGCACTAAAAAATGTCTTTTCTCCTTTTAATTTTTGGACTAAATCAACCTTCGTCATAATGGCAGCTGTGGCCGGCGTCCATGGTGTTGAAGCGGCGGCGAAAGGGAGGAGGAAGATGACCGGCGAAGGGGAGGAGGAAGATGACGTTGCCAAACTTTGAATATTTGAATTTTAATTATTATTTTTGAATTTGAATTTGTTTTGTTTGTTAGATCTAAGATATTTGAATTTGAATTATTAATTATGGTAGTTATTTCTCCTTGATTTTAGGTTTCCTTATTATTATGAATTGAATCCTATACTAATTCCCTAAATTAAGGAATCCTAATTGCACTAATATTGTAAATAAATATAGAAAGTGTATTAATTATATAAATTTTTTATTAGTGCACTAATAGTGTAATTACTTTCTAAATGTTGTATACTTATGTAAAGGACCCTATTTATTTATGGCCTCCAATTCCATCATTCTCCAATGATGGAGAAATAGACAAGCAAAATAAGTTCAATATTTGTTTCAGAACTAAAGGTATTTTATTTTATTTTAAATATATTTAGAAAAGAAAGAGATTACATTTTTACAGATACACATTAAACTTTTATAAAGCTTGTATGAATAAAATAAAGTGTGATAAAAAAATTTAAAAGAATTGTAGAAGAATATATGACAAATTCAATTAAAAGTTTTATTAAAAATTAAGTAAAAAGGAGAGGAAATGTATTTGGATATTTGTATTTGAATATGGATTTTTCTTTGATTAAATTTATCTTGTATATTTTTATTCATGGTTTAATGGTTATAATTAATAAAAGGGTAAATTTATAAAAGTAATATTTTATTTTCTTTTCATTGAAACTCAAAAAACGCAAGAAAATAAATTTTTTAAATTTTATATTCTTTTTTATTAAAAACTCAGTAACAGCACAAAGAAAAATTTTAAGTTTTCTATTCTTTTATTTTCAGTTCTAATTTAAGTTTTCTATTCTTTTATTTTATGTCCAAAACTCAGAAAGAGAGTGTTAGCGTCGACAGTTTAATATTATGGACGACTCTTATTTAAAAACAACGTTGTTTCTCAATTGACCATTTAATACTACGAACGAGGACTTGTAAAGGAAGGCATTTTGGATATGTGTCATGTTTGCAGTATTAAACTGCGGAATACTAGAAATTAAAATGCGCTCGGAAGCCATATTAAGCGTTAGATATTCGGATGGACGACGATCAAGATTTGTTGCGAGGCTAACTTTTTTTTTACAACGTTAATTATGAATCCGTCACCTATATATATATATATATATATATATATATATATATATATATATATAAAGTATTAAGGGCATACCTCTTTATCCTACATACCTTGCATATCCTCCTTTAGTGACGGACCGGGTGACGGACCGGTCCGTCGCAAAAGTTAAGTTGAGCTATTTGAATGGTTTTGCTACTGTTTTTTGTTTCAATTGAGCTATTACTACATATTTGTTGAGCTATCCTTGGTCGTGAAATTCAGAAAATATGTTGTTATAACTCAACAGTTCTAACCTATTTAGAAAATATGTTGTTATAACTATCATCATTTGGGTTTAAATGTCTAAGTATAGATTTACCATCATTGGACATGTCCGTTCTTTTTATATACATCTAAATTTAGCAACAAAAAAAAAAGCATTCATACCAAAAAATTCTTGAATTCATTCTTGTTAAAATAGTACTCCCTCCGTTTAAAAATGTAGAATAAAATAAATTTTGGTATTAATAATTTTTGTTACATATTACTCTATCCGTCTCATAATATAAGACGTTTTAGAGTTATGCATAAGAATTAAAAAAAATGATTATATAGCATTAAATAACTACCATATTTATCTCATTCTCATATGTAATATTTTCTAATAAATGACAATTTTGAAAAGATTGTAGTTAATTCTCGTAGGCTATGTTTGTTTGCAATGATTATAATTTCGAGATTATTATAATTCTAAGACTATTAATCCTAGTATTATAATTTCGGGATTATAATCTAAACACTATTAAGTCATTTTATAATCCATAAGACCATGTTTGTTTGCAAGGATTATACTTAAAATATGACTATTAATCCCAAGTGTTTTGTTTGTTTTTAAATTTAGACTATAAGTTTAACGATTATAAAATGGTTTAATAGTCTTATAATTATAATCCTAGGATTAATAGTATTGAGATTATAATCCCATCCATGAGATTATAATCCTTGCAAACAAACATATCCAAGATTAATAGTCCCAAGACTAAATTTGAAAACAAACAAGACACAGGGGTCATGTTTGTTCGAGATTATAATTCTAAGACTATTAATCCTAAGATTAAATAGTATTGGTCACGTGTTTATTTTTTTTTTAGAATTATTCATGGATAACTTAAAATAATCCCATTTTATGTTTGTATTTTTCAAGATTAAATAAAGTATTGAATTAAAAAAAAAATTAACTTTTGGACAATTATACTCTTATCAATAATAACATATTTTAAACTTATTTATACATAAAAAAATAAAAATTTATTGATTATATATACACCCCCACCCCTAAAAAAAATATTATCTGATTATGTATACACTCAGCCCCCCACCCCCCCCCCACCCCACCCCCACCCCCATGTGATTTAACCCAAAATAGGTCCATTCCATCCAACCCATTCTGAATCGCCATATACATGGTACATAAAATAACTACAACTTTATTACAATAATTGTTGTGCAAAATACAACACATATGCTGTGAGTTTGGATACAAATAAATACCAACTGTGACTCTTGACACCAACTTGAGTAGCACGTCACCATGACATCTTACATAAAGGTATAGTCAAAAACTGTTTTAGAAATTAAAATCTTTGGGAAGTGCTCGAGAAACCTTCGTGATATGGGAGGCCATGCGTCTGGGGTTATGATAGATATCATATGGCCAACCGAATTATCCTTGGTTGACCAAATAGACCCCAAAGAAAAATGAGAAGATTACTATCATATTCTTTCCAATGGTGAGTCTTCTCTTGACATATCATTATCTCCACTGTCTCTAATTGAGAATTATACTTCAAATAAATACCAAGATCATATAGGTAAAGGCGTAGATATACTCGATGAAGTGAATGTGCACAACCCTGTCTTATGATGACACGAGGTTGTATGCCTTTAGACATCTTGTATGATAGTGGCAAAACACTCTTCCAAAGTTGAGTTCACCTCACCTATTTAGGGAGAACCTCAACAAATACTATGACCACCGCTTCTATTCCCCTCATTATCCCCATCTCGACCCAATTTACACTTTTATTACACGAAAGGAATTGTGAAGCAAAAGGGTGAAGCACAACTAGCTCGATAAAAGAATATCATGACTAAAGATAATTAAATTATCAATAGCCTTCATCGGTAATAATAAATCAAAGATTTAGAACATATGGTAGATGATAAAATTTTCAACCATAGTTGCGGTAGAACGAAGCAATCCATTAGAAGAGTCAATAGACCGTAAAATCTATTATCTTCTCCATGTTAAAAGTCCACCAACAATGTTTTATCCATGTAACATCAATCAACAATTCATGTCCACAATCACATGTATAACTCATAATCGTAATTGTAGTTCTAAATTCCTTTTCTCATCCAGGACAAAGATAATTTTCATCACCTGAAACATCAAAGATCATGGTTATACCAAATCACAGTTCATGTTCATAATCATACTAATAAATTTATCTTTGCACTACGGGCCAAAGATATTCATCAACAAGTCATCTTTGCACTACAAGCCAAATATATTCATCAACAGTTCATATTTTCACTACAGGCCAAATATATTAATATCTCAAAGAAATATATAATCATTTCAAAATCTATATAAACCATAATTATAACCATGTTGATCAATTCACCTTTGCACTTAAGCTAAAAATATTCAATTGTAAATTCAATGGTCATGATCATACCAGTCAACGATTCAACTTTGCACTACTGGCCAAAGAGAACCCATAGTCATGATTATACCAATAATCTACCCATCTTTACACTCAAGTGAAAGAGAAATTCAACATCAGGGTTATAAAAATGTTATATATGATAATAAAAATAATATTATCAACAACTGCATTTATTTTCAAGAGCAACAGTCATAAATCAACGATAATTTGGTCAGAAAAAAAAACTAATTTTTATCGTGAATAGTACCCGTGAATAGTAACTCGTGAATATTAACTCCTGAATAGTAACTCATGAATAGCAACTCATGAATAGTAACTCGTGAATAATAACTCGTGAATAGTAACTCATGAATAGTAACTTGTGAATAGTAACCCCGGCTCAAAAAGGTAGAAATTACACAATAAAATTCATACCAATATTTCAGTATAATGATATTGAAAGAATAACATCATTATGAAGAAAATAACATCCCTTAATATCCCTTATAATCCTTACCTCAAAAGAAGCAAAGACTTTTATTTGGATATCGGATATATTGACAAGAAAACTTGCAGACGATGAATAAAGACTCACCAAGTATCTAAATACTCACAAAATACACTCGATAATCTAGAGAAAAAAGAGAAACTTATGAATTCGGGTGTGATTTTCAATTCTAACTTAGCCCTCTATTTATAGAAAATGTTAAGACGTCGAGGCGGATTTTGACTGCTACTGATGGCTTTTACTTCACTATTGCCACCCACCACATTTGAAATTAAATTCAAAGACATTTCTTCACCAACCACAAGTGGGGCCCACTCAATTCTAGAATTTTCACCAAAATCATTTATAAACTTAATTTCAATCAGTCACCTCTTAAAATTCATAACAAATCATTCGCTCATTTTAACGGTTCAAAATTTGTGAACATATACTCAACTTATATATGTATAACATATCCAAAATTACAACGATCCAACGGTCGATTAAAAATTATAACTCACACAATAAAGTCAGAAGAACAATCGATTTGATCTTTTAATACCTCTAATCCGGACAAAATATCATCGATAAAATACCTCAACATTAATTCCTTCATTAATAACCACATAAATAAATCCATCATTTGTATTCGCATCAAATAAATATTTTCTTATCATATAAATCAATAATTAATTATTTACAAATAATATTACGAATTCTGATAATGACAACCAGTGCGGTTCGGGGAAAGAGGGGCTTTTCGATAAGGATTTCTCTCTACTGCGCCGCAATTAGGTGACCAAACCTCTCCTCGATGAACTTTCTAGACATTGCCAATAATGTTATCTAATAATATTATTCAAATAATATGAATTATTGATCCGATAATGGAATCTTGTGCGGTGACAATTATTGAACAACAATAATATAAAATATCAACGTAGTAAATTATTGAATTAATAAAATAAAATATTGAACAATAATTATCGTAATAATTATTGAGTAGTGCCTTCTCACGTAAGAATCAATAATTCTAAAAATATCATGCAATACTGGGTGTTACTACTATATGCGACCACGCCAGCATTCATCGTATTTTAACCACCGGGTAAACAAAGTGTTAATCAGAATAACTACGCTGTAGAATTATTTATAAAGCTCAAACTTTGTCGTTTTCTTCATCCGACAGTTATCCGTTATGGGACCCACAAATAGTTGCGCCGTCGTACGAATATTCTCCGACAGAAAGAATATTTCACGACCAAACGAATACTCCGATAAATAAATATTTTATAACCACTTGCGTATTTTGAAAAATTTCATATATTACCCTTAACTTTAACCATTTATCAATTTAACCATTTACTAAATAGAAAAATTGAATACTTTTATTTCATAAAATTCGGGGTCTTACACCCCACCCCAAAAATAATATTTACTAATTATGTATACACTCTCACCCCTCCCACACCCACACCCACACCCACACCCACCTCTAACCCCAAAAAAATAATATTTACTGATTATATATACACCTCCACCCCACCCTACGCCACGCCACGCCACACCACACCACGCCACATCCAACCCTAACCTTACACCCCACTTCCCCCCAAAAAAATAATTACTGATTATATATACACCCCACTCGCCCATCTCGCACCCCCACCCCCATCCCCACCCCCACCCCCACCCCCACCTTTCACCCTTCAAAAAAAATAATATTAAGTTCGCCAACTTTAGGGTTATTTGTTTAGGGCTTAATACATTTAAATGGCTGAATCGATCAGTCATTAACACTGTTTCTTGTTTTGAATAGAAAAGAAAAGAATAGAAAACTTAAATTAGAACAGAAAAGAAAAGAATAGAAAAATTAAAGTTTTCCTTTGTGTTGTTTCTGAGTTTTTAATGGAAAATGATAGAAAATTTAAAATTGAGGACATGAGTTGTAATTTAAAATTTATTATATTAAAAGTTGAGGATAATATGAGAATTATAAAAATATTACTTATTCTAATTTCTTTTCCGTCCAAATCATGCCGATTTTGGACGAAAAACTTTGACAAAAAAAGTGGCAAAATTTTCTATCCATTTCTTTTCTTGTTTATTAAATAACTCAGAAACATAAGAATTGGAAAGAAAACTTAAATTTTCCGTCCATTTCTTTTCTTTTCTGTCCATTTTAAAACTCAGAAACAGAGCGTTACTAAGTGCGAAAAAAAATCGTCTGAATGACTGAATTGGTCAGATGAGCAAAATAGCTAAGTCAATTTTTTTTGACTGGATGAACAGCTGAATAAAGTGAAAAAAATTAAAAAATTAATTTTTTTTAAAACTATTATATTAAGTAATATTAAATAAATTTACAACTTTGAATTTTTTCAGAGGAATAAAATAATAAAATTCTGTCATTCAAATGTTTCAACATGTTAATTATCAAATAATTTTTTTTTATCAAACCTTACACTTACAAACTAAAAAAAGTAGATATCCTATTTTGGAGTAATGTATCTCTTCAAATAGAAAACCCGTCTTTTGAAATTCGTTGGTATTACCCTAAACAGTAAGCATCTTACAGTTGCTTGGATCAACACTGAACAGGCCATGAAAGTGTTCTGGACACGCAAAGTGAGCGAATCTGAAATTGTCAAATGCAGGTATATAAATGTTAAATGAACAACAAAACAATATGAATTTGTTAGATAATATTTACCACAAATGCATACACCCACAAGTGCATAGTCTCAAAGGAATTAATACTTGCATAACTACATGTACCAAAAGCAGCATTTCTTGTTGAATATACTAGTGTAAAAAAAGAGCTCAAAAAATTATTGGAGAAAAATTTATCATGATAAGCAATAGCAGCCTTGGCAGATACTAACCACATCATGGACTGAAAGGCATGCAAACTTGAGATTTGTGCTAATAGGACACATAATTAAAATGAACGTTGGGATTCTTGTTATAGTTAAAAATACTAATTAATTGATTCTAAATGAAGACAAAGAGCGATAGCGGGAGAGAGATCATTACTGGCTCCAATAACCATACCATAAAGATTATTAAGACATAATGCTTTTCCTTTTCTTTCAAAAATATTAAAATGATTGATATTTTTGTAAAACTTATGTTTTATAAGTTTTACAAATATCAAACTTATGTGAACCTTGATCCAATCAGCCTTACAGGCAAAAATTCAAAACAGTAACAGTATTAGATTCATAATATTGCAGCAAGTACACAAAAAAGCGGAACGATAGTCGACACATTATATCCCAGCTAAGGATTCACCGACAATTATAAAATACCCAGCCAGCCAAGGATCCACTCTCTTTTCCTCGCTTCCCAGTCATTGCTTGTGTATGTCCCAGAAAGGGGAACATAAATTTACGAAGAACCGATCTTTAACTAGCCTTGGCTCGATCTCTAATAGTCCACCCATGCTTATAGACTAATATTTTTAAATATTAGTAACAATATTTTTCTATACAAGTCACCTAATTAAGTGTGCATTTACATACCTAAGGGAAACTAACAATAACTAATCATTCTAGTGTTATGATATATTTACCAAACTAAAATGTCATAGTAAGTAAACATTAATATTACCTATTTAATAAAAATCTAATAGTAATTAAGCACTCTTTAGAAATTTTATATAGATTTACTGAAATTTCATTAACATAAAGTCGTCGATATACATCACCAAATCAGTTGAAAATTCACGTGTTCAAATATTTTTATATGTTCTTTATATTAGTACGGTTCGTTTTACCTGAAAAAATCCAAGGGATGGCCGTATGTAAAAATTAACTAGTACTTAATTAAAATAATTATGCAATCTTTTATTTCTAAATAAAAGGAATAAATATAGAAATAAATTTCACTTGCAACTTGCATGAGATTTTTAACTAGTTTCACAAACAAACAATAAGAAAAAGGACAACTGATATCCCTCTCAAACCACAATAGTTATATTATTTAGTTGCATAAAGATTTCAATCTCATAAAGAGATTTTCTGCATGGTCAACTCTACCGAATCTCCTATTAATAACATCATGACTAAATGGAACAATAACCTACAAGCTATTTGAAATAAGTGTAGAATATCTTAGAAATTTTCCATTTGGATTTCAGACTGGACCATTATGTTTACTGTTCATTGAAAGAGCCATCACAAGACAATTGAATCCAGTTTTATAATCACGTGAAAAAGCTGGTTAAAACAAATATTACAATCAGTAAGAAAGTGGGTCTGAACAAGTTATTAATGTAGTTGAGCTCCAAATTGCAATGTATACAAAACACTTCACCACCATAACTAGGACAACTTCCATTTCCATTTTGTGTTAGGTACAAAAGACGACTGATAACTGACATCATATTTGGCATTGGATGCACATATTATCCTATGAGCATTTGGAGTATTTTCATGACAATAAAAAAACAGCCTATGCGGAGTGAATCCATCTTTCAGGGGCTTTCAGTTCAATAAAAGAAAGAATTAATTGCCAGCATAGGTGTATATGCGAACCTAGTTATTCCGTTAAATAAATTCAGAAGTTGCATTCAATGTTTTAAGACCTCCGGATCGACCGGTTGAACCGTGAACCAGTCAAGAAAACGATCAAGACCTCCGTATGTATATATGTGTGTGTGTGTGTGTGGGTGGGTGGGTGCGCGTGCGCATATATAATTCTATGATATGTTATAATAATAAATTTATGAGTAAATAATAGGAGTGTTGACACTAATATATTAATTTTGTTTTAGCATATTTAATACTATTTTAAAATATAGGATTTTTGTTTTGTAAAATATAAAGTCTAGTACTCTTATGTTTTGAAACAGAAGTGACATATATCATATAAAATTTATAATAATTATTAATTATTAATATATTTAATTAAAAATAATTATGACATAACTAATTCAATAACGGTTTAACCGGTTGACATAGTGACCCATCCATGCTGCATGACTTTTTCGGTTTGATGATCCGTCCAGAGTCTGAAAATATTGCTTACATTAAAAAATTCAATAACTACGCTAGTGGTGCAAACAGACCATACCCTTCCGAAGTTCAATTCAAACAATGAACTTCTAAAAATCCATTATTTTTAGGAATAATATGAGATTGTATTGCACACAGTCACAATATCACAAATTATTACTAGACCCAAGTAAACATTTGTTTTCACATAATCGACCAGATCAATTACTAGCATAAAAATAACGTTTGTTTAAATACAATGGAGTATCTAACAGGAGATCTTTAGGCACTTTTAGCCAATGTTTTGAAACCTTATTCGGCCCAACCGGTTGAACCGATCCGAACCGGTTGAACAAGTTTGGTCAAAACCCAGATTGAAAAGCTGACCATCGGTTAAACATGTGGCTCAACCGGTAAAATCGGTTAAGTTGACCCAATGAGCCAATTTTTAATTATTTTTTTAGTTCTAATTTTTTTTAATATTAAAATAATACTCCCTCCGTCCCAGAATAAAAGTTCTGGTGGACTTTTCACGCATAATAAGAAGAGGAATAAAATGATAAAATTGTCCATAATAATGTCATTAAATATGGAGACAGAATTAGAATAAGAAAAGTATGAGATATTTAATGCTATGAGCATAATAGGAAAAAATATGTAAAAGTTTGGTTATTAAAAGAAAGTGGACATTTAACATGGGACAACCCAAAATAGTAATAAGGACTTTTATCCTGGGACGGATGGAGTAACTTTTAATAATATTGTAACACAAATTCATTATATTTTAGCTTATCAAAAATAAGTTGTTTTAAAATTTTAATAATTATTAATAATATATATATTTATATATTTATCAGTTGTCAAGTTGAGTTGAGTCGAGTCGAGTCGAGTCGGTGGCCCGGAGCTCAAGCGACTAGTCGACTAGGCGCCTGATCCATAAGTCGAGAAGTCATTTCCTATGTACAATTTATACATATAAACTTACATATATATATATATATATATATACATGTACATTTGAGATTATTATTTTACAATATTTAACACTATCAAATACTATTAAAAACACAAATATATTAATATTGCGACAACCAAAGTTGCCACTTGGTACTTTTATCTCTCTTAACTTTAGGTTTACCAAATTGGGCATTTGGTTGCGACTTTAGCCTCCTTTTCTTTTTCTTTTTCTTTTAAAAAAATACCAAATTGTTGTTTGGGTCGACTTGGGTAGTTAGTAACCGACTACTTAAGCCCAAGTCGTCCTTGTCGTCCCCAAGGCGACGAACTGCCGAGCTGAGCACGCGACTTCGAAGCCGGCTAGTAAAGCGTCGCTACGACTTGCACTATCAAGAGCGACTCAACGACTAAGCGCTGCCGAGGCTACAACTTGATAATCATTATATTTATAACGTCACAAGTTCAATAACGGTTTGACACCAATGACCTATCCACCCAGTAACTCTTCCGGTTCGATGACCGATCCGAGTCCTTCTAGCGTCTTATAACTTAATAATTATCAGCCTAAACTAAAAGCAATCTAGCATGCAATTTTGCATAATGACGAGTATGATTTATCGTCACATTGAGCTTATCCATGAATCCAAATTAGGAGGAAAAATCAGAAAAAGCAAAAACAAAAGTAACAAACACTCCGTTTGCTTCAACGATAACCTTTTCAAAAAAACATTTTCTGGTGTAATCATTTCATGGAAAATGATCAAATTTTCATGTATTTTCCATTGTTTGTGAAGCACATGAAGGTAGCAAATTTGTTCGCTTCCTCGCTTCCTCTCTTCCCTGTTATTGTTATAATCAAACCTATGTCTTCAAGACTTCAACTGTTGAGAAGCAGAACTAAGCTGTGATTTGCATGCCGATGCCGATGTCACAGGTTCTCGACCAAAGTCGCAGATGCTTCTCGCTAAAGTCGCAGAAGCTTCTCGCCAAAGTTGCCATCTGGTACTCCTCTCTCTCTCTCGACTTTAGGTTTACCAAATTGGGAATTTGGTTGCGACTTTAGCCTTTTTTTTTTATTTTAAAAAGACCAAATGGTCGATTTGGGTAGTAAAGCGTCGCTATGACTTGCACTATCTTGAGTGACTCAACGACTAAGCGTCGCCTAGGCTACAACTTGATTACTATGATATTTATAACTTCACAAGTTCAATAAAAGTTCGACTCCAATGACCTATCCACCCAGTAACTTTTTCGGTTTGATGATCGGACCGGGTCCTTCTAGCGTTTTATAACTTGATAATTATCAGCCTAAACTAAAAGCAATCTAGCATGCAATGTTGCATAATGATGTGTATGATTTATCGTCACATTCAGCCTATCCATGAATCCAAATTAGGAGGAAAAATAAGAAAAAACAAAAAACAAAAGCAACAAAGACTGTTTGCTTCAACAAAAACCTTTTCCGAAAAATATTTTCATTTTCCATGAAAACGATCAAATTTTCATGTATTTTCCATTGTTTGTGAAGCACGTGAAGGTAGCAAATTTGTTCGCTTGCTCTCTCCCCAAATTTCAGGTTATATCCCTATCTTCCCTATAATTGTTATAATCAAACCCATATATTCAACCATGGAGAAATTATTTCCCGCAATCAAAAGAAAATATAAAGGAATCAAAATTAAAAAAGTCCAGCAACAATATGAGATGTTTACTTACAAGTATAGTATATATACACACTCACACACACAGACACACACACACAGACACACACACACACACACATATATATATATATATATATATATATATATATATAGAGAGAGATATATAGATATGCACTCTTCTTCTCCCTTTCCCCAAATTTTATGCTACAAGATCTATTTAGAAACGAAGAACAACATTTGTTTTTAATTTAGACAATTTTAAACCAGATTATTTTTATGATGATTCCTTAAAAAATGTGAATTTGATGAAGAAATATTGCTACAGGACGAGAGAGAAGAGGTAGACGAAGTGAAGGAAAATGACTTACAGACTTGAAATTGGTAAGTTGTTTTCTTGATTTATGGGATGTTTTTCCATTGAACACCGAAAAATATCGGAAAAACCTTTTCCGGAAAAGGTTTTCCCATCATTATATACATGACAATATTACTTTGGCGACAAAGAATAAACACTAAAATGGTATACAAAATGAAGTGTATGATTATGGCTGTTTATAACACCAATGGGCCTACCCATGCATGGTGAAGCATCAGCTAATTACAAAAATCAATACTAGCAGCAAGAAAAACGAGTTCATGGTCAAATATATACCAAAACATTTTAAACAGAAGTAGTTGCAAAGACAGAACTTCAAAAACTATAATAGAGTAACTTTCAGTTTTTTGTGTCAAAAGGAAGAAAAAACCCTAAAGTAACTTGGAATGAAACACAATGAGGATGATAACAAAAATCAATACTAGCAGTAAGAGAAAAGACTTCATGGTCAAATATATGCCAAAACATTTTAAACAGAAGTAGTTACAAAGATGGAACTACAAAAACCATATAACAGAATAAAACTTTAAACGGCAAAAAAATTCAACTCATAGGTCAAGAATGAAGAGTAGACAACCATTAGTTGAATGTAAAGGAACAGTAGTATAAAGAAAAACAAAGGATAAATGATCAGGTAATCACCTATAGTCGAGGAATTATCAGGTAATCACATATTTAAAGAAGAAAAGAAAAAAGAACAAATGAAATTTCAGAACAAATTTCAAAGACACCACAAAGTAGTTTTCTCATTTGCCATTCGTTGTTGGACAGAGTGGAAAAAATGGACAAGAGTACTACCTATGTCCGCAAAGAATCGTGAAAGGATCATATTGAAATTCAAATAGAACATATTTGAGAAGAATTACATGAGATAGTAAATACATGTAAGAGGGGTAAATACGGAAAAAAAGAAAAGAATACTTAATAACTGAAACTGAAGAAAGGTTAATTCCCAAGAGTGGAATATGCAAAAATGAAAACAAGTTACATACAACAAATAGACTATGTGAATCATCTAGTCATACAACTAGAAAAACAAAAAAGATATTCTGAAAATTTCTTGATTGAAATACATATCAAATTTAAAAAGTAAGAATAAAGATAGACCTTATGTCAGTTTAGTACAAAAGGAAAGCAAGTTAAATAAAAAAAATTGGAGACAAAAAGTAAAAACTTTAGAGAGAAACTGAAAAATTTGGAGAGTGAAATTAGAAATTTAGGGAGATAAGAAGTATGACCTTTTGTAAGAGAGAAAGTTGAAAATTTCGAAAGATGGGAAGTAAAAAGTTTGAGGGAGAGAGAGTTTAAAACTTTCAAAGGAGAGTGAAAATTTTAAAACTGAAATTAAAAGGCTTGGAGGTAAAAAGTAAAAACCTTTGGGAGGTAAAAATTTCGAGAATAGGGAAGTAAAAACTTTTGATGGAGAGAAAATGAAGCTTTTGAAGAAGAGAGAGTCCAAAATTTAGAGACTGAAATTAAAAGAAAAAATTTCAAATATAAAATGTAAAAACTTTTGAAATAGAGAAAGTTCCAATTTCGAGTTAAGAAGTAAAAGCTTTTGAGGGAGAGAGAAAGCAAAACTCGATAGGAAGAGAAAAACTTTCAAAAAAGGAGCGAAAAACTTTTGAGGGAGAGAGAGTGAAAAACTTTTGAGGGTGACTAGGTGAGAGTGAAACTTTCGAGGATGAGAAGAAAAAACTTTCGAGGGAGAGAAAGCAAGAAGCTTTTGAGCAAAGTTGTTAAGTCGTCGCTTAGCGTCCAGTCGGTAAGAGACAGGCAAAGCGAGCGAGGGACTTGGTCAAGGGCTGAAAGGGCCGGTCGAGCGACTTGCCTCTATGTGTATGGATCAACCCAAATTCGAACTGGGTTAAAAAAATGACGATGTAAGCGCAACACCAAAACTAGCCATAGTCGATCAATTTGCAAAGAAGTGAGAAAAAGATCGAAGTCGAGAACAACCCGAGAGGCTGCAAAGTGCGAAAAAGAAGATCGAAGTCGAGAGAGAGACTGCGACCGAGAGAGACTGTGAGAGCGAGAGACTTAGATTCTTCGACACGACCACGAAGGTCTTTTTCCGGCGACACTTCTTGGACTCATCAGATCAGCAGGTAATATATATAAATTTATATACTAATACATGCCAGTGTTCGAAAAGTCGGCCTAGTAGTCGGCGACTAGGTCGGAATCGGAGCCTCATGATTTAGTCACTGGCCGACTTAGTCGGGCTCCAGTTAGTCGGTAAAGTCGCCCAGTCGGAGTAAATCAAAAAATCGGAACAAGTCGGGGAAAATCGGAAAAAATGGGAACGAATGATGTCCTTCTACCTAGAAGAAGTAGAAATGTGCGAGAACTAGATGAAAACGAGTTTGTGTCGGAAGATAATGACAACAAAGAGGAAGATGAAGATTATGAGTTTGAGTTCGATGGAGAGCAAGTCTTGGAGGGATATGGAGAAGAGGAGGAGGAGTGATTGACTATTGATTTTGTGCTACTTAGTTTCATTTGGTAAATTGGTTTAGAACTTAAGAGCGTCGAACTATTTGGTTTTACTTGGTTTCCATGTTTTTATTTGATGATTTGTGTTATTCTACTTACTAAAAACTTATGAAGGATGAAGGAGAATATATATTTAAAAAAAGAATTTAAAAATCCGATTAGCTGATTAATTCCGACTAATCCCCTAGTCTCTAGTCGGTAGTCGACCAACCTGGGACCGACTAGCGACTTTTAGAACACTGATACATGCTTATACATGCATACAATATATGTACTGATACATAGAAAATGTAAATATATTAGATAATGAACAAATACATATTAACTGTGATTATATAAATACAAACACATACATACATTAGATCCATGAACACCATTTTAATTGTAAAAGTAGGTGGGTATAAAATAAAACTATTCCATATTGTTATATACTGATTAATGAAATAAAATTTAAGGCTGGTGAGGTTTGATTAATATATATTGTTATAAAGTAGTTGACTTTAATGCATGTGTGGTGGATTGTTATTTCTAAGTATTTACATAATTATGCCTTTAATGTTATTCCATAATGTTGTGTTTTGAGTTTTAATGTATATGAAATTTTATTGTCAATATACTAGTTAAGTAAAATAAATAATATATAAATTGCACATTGTAAACGATTTGTCGCCATACGACAGTCAGCTACCGTCATGACTCGCCGTGGCCCCGTAACAACTATGCTTCTGAGGGAGAGAAAGCAAAAAACTTTTGAAGGAGTATGTGAAAAACGAGTGAAATTAAAAAATTTGGATATGTAGAAATTAAATTTTTTTGAGTATTTTTAGGAAGAGAGTGGGAATCTTTTAAGGGAGAGGTGAAAAGTTGAGTCTGAACAATGAAAAAAAAAAAATCTAGAGAGGTTTTTAAAAAATTGAGAGAATGTTAAAAACTTTTGAGGGCGAAAAAGTGACAACTTTTTGAGGGAGAGACAATGAACAATTAAGATACTAAAATTTAAAAAAATCGAGGGAGACACCGCAAAAACTTTTTGGAGTGAAAAATTTTGAGGGAGAGAGTTGACAACTTTTGAGCAAGTTAAATTTAAAATTTCAGAACATACAAAATATAAATTTTGAAAGAGAGGAAATTAAAAAAATTTGGGAGTTAAGTAAAAACTTCTGAGAGGGAGAGAGAGTGAAATTTTAAGGGAGGAAATTAAAAACTTTAAAGGGAGAGAAAGTGAAAAATTTAGAGACTGAAATTTAAAAATCTCAGAAGATACATAGTATAAATTTTAAAAAAGAGAATTAAAAATTGAGGAAGTAAAAACTCTTGAGGGAGAGAATAAATAATTTGAGACTGAAATTAAAAGATTTCGAAAGATGAAAAGTAAAACATTTTGAATAGAGAAACTTATAATTTTTGGGAGTTAAGTAAAAACTTGTGTGGGAGAGAGTGAAAAACTTTTAACAAAGAAAAAGCGAGAAACATTTAAAGGAGCGAGATTTAAAATTTTACAAACTGAATTTTAAAAGCTAGTAAGATACAAAATATGAATTTCGAAATGAGAGTTGGGAAGTAAAAACTATTGAGGGAGAGGAAAAAATTGAATTTTTTTAAGGGAGAGCTAAAATTTTTGAGTTACAGAAAGTTAAAACCTTTTCAAGGAGAGAAATTTGAAATTTAAAAATTTCAGAAAGAATCAAAGTATTAATTTTTAAAGAGAGAAAATTAAATAGTTTGAGAGTAAAGAAGTAAAAACTTTTGAGGTAGAGATTTAAAAACATTTTAGGGAAAGAAAGTTAACTTTTAAAATTTTTTTGAGTAATAGAAAGTTAAAACATTTTAAGGGATAGTGTGGAAAACTTTTACTATACTTTTAGGGGAAGTAATTTAAAATTTTTGAAAGATACAAAGTATAAATTTGAGATAAGAGAATTTTTTGAGGGAGAGAGTGAAAAAATTTGAGAGTTAAGAAGATAACTTTTAGGAAGTAAAAGTAATACTTTTTTGGGCGAGAAAGATAAAAACATTTGAGGGAGAGGAAGTTAAAAACATTTTAAGGGAGAGAGGAAAACTTTCAAGGGAGAAATTGAAATTTTTTAGGAATAAAACTTTAAATTTTCAGAAGATACAAAGTATAAATTTTGAAAGCGAGAAAATTACAAATTTTTAGAGTTAAGAAGTAAGAACTATTGAAAATTTTAGAAACTGAAATTAAGACATTTCAGATGATACAAAGTATAAATTTTGAAAGAGAGAATTATAAATTTGAGTTACGAAGTAAAAACTTTTGCGGGAGAGAGTGAACAGTTTTGGGAGTTAAGAAATAAAAACATTTGACGAAGAGAAGTTTAAAATAATATAGGGAGAAAAGGTTTAGGGACGGAAAGATAAAAACCTTTTAACAGAGAGAATGAAAAACTTGTAAAGGGACAGGAATAAAAAAAATTAGGGACGAAAATTTGAAAATTTTGGAACATACAAAGTACAAATTTTGAACAAGATAAAATTAAAAAGTTCAAGAGTTACGAAGTATAAACTTTTGATGTAGACAGTTAAAAACTTTTTTGGGAGCCGAAATTAAAAACTTTTGAGGGAGAGAGTTTAAAACATTTGAGGGATAGAAAGTTAAAACCTTTTACGGAAGAGAATGAAAAACTTTTAAGGGATAGATTTAAAAATTTAGGGACAAAAATGTAAAAACTTTAGAACATACAAAGTACAAATTTTGAAATAGGGAAACTTATAAAATTTGAAAGTTAAGAATTAAAAACTTTAAAAGGAGAAAATTTTAACAACAATAGACAGAAAATAAAAGCATTTGAAGGAGAGTGAATTTTTTTGAAGGAGAGTTAAAAACTTTTTAGAGTGAACGAAGTTAAAATCTTTTAGGGAGATAACTTTTTAGGGGAGAGAAATTTGAAATTTAAAAATTTCAGAAAGAAACAAAGTATAAATTTTTAAAGAGAAAATTAAAAAGTTCGAGTCTTGGAAGTAAAATTTTTTGAGCTAGAGGGTTAAAAACTTTTTAGGGGGTTAAAGTTAAAAACGTTTGAGGGAGAGCAAGTTAAAAATATTTTAAGAAAAAATGAAAACTTTCAAGGGAGAGAAATTGATAAATTTTAGTGACAAAAAGTTAAAATTTTTGGAAGATACAAGGTATAAATTTTGAAAGCGAGAAAATTATAAAATTTTAAAGTTGAAAAGTAAAAACTTTAAAGGGAGAAAAAGTTAACAACATTTGAGGGACAGAAATTAAAAACTTTTTAAGGAGAGTAAATTTTTGAGGAAGAGAAAGTTCAAAACTTTTTAGGGAGTCAAAGTTAAACCCTTTTGAGGGATAGAGAGAACACGTTTGAGGTAGAGGAAGTTAAAAGCTTTTATGGGAGAGAGTGGAAACCTTCTAAGGGAGGGAAAATGAAATTTTTTTGGAATGAAATTTAAGAATTTCGGAGGATATAAATATAAATTTTGAAAGAGTGCATTTAAAATTTGTAAAGTAAAAACTTTTGAGCGATAGAAAGTTAAAAACTTTAGAGATAGCATATCAAGAACTTTGAAGCAAAGAGTTAAAAATTTTGCGGAAGTGAAACTTTTAAGAGAGTGAAAAACTTTTAAAGCAGTGAAATGAAAACTTTAGGGGCAGTAATTTAAAAGTTTTTGAAGATGCAAAGTATAAATTTTGAAAGAGAGAAAATTATAAATTTAGGTCGAGTAAAAACTTTACAGTGAAAAAATTTGAGAGTTGAGAAGTAAAAACTTTTAGGAAGTAAGAGTTTAAAACTTTTAAGGGAGAGGAAGATAAAAACATTTGAGGGAGAGGAAGTTGATAAAAAGTTAACAAATTTTTAGGGACATAAATTGAAAACTTTGAGGAACGGAAAAAGAAAACTTCCAAAGGAGTGAATTTTTTTGGAAGAGAAAGGTCAAAAGAAAGAAAGTCAAAAACTTTAGAACGAGAGTGAAAATTTCATTAGGGAATGAAAATTAAAACTTTCGAGGAGAGAAATTTGAAATTTAAAATTTCGAGAAGAAACAAAGTATAAATTTTAAAGAGAGAATTAAATAGTTTGAGAGTTGAGAAGTAAAAACTTTTAAGGTAGAGATTTAAAAACTTTTTAGGGAGTTAAAGTAAAAAACTTTTGAAGGAGAGAAAGTTAAAAACATTTTAAGGAGAAGAGAAAGTGGAAAACTTTCAAGGTAGAAAAATTTATAAATTTAAATATAAAATTTTTTGATGATACAAAATATAAATTTTGAAAACTAGAAAATTATAAATTTTGAGAGTTGAGAAATAAAAACTTTCAAGGGAGAAAAAGTTTAACAACTTTTGAGGGACAAAAATAAATTTTTTTAAAGGAGAGTGAAATTTTTGAAGGAAGAGAAAGTACAAAACTTTTTAGGGAGTTAAAGTTTAACACTTTTGAGAGAGAGAATACCAAGAACTTTTGAAGCAGAGAGCTAAAAATTTTGCGGGAGTGAAACTTAAAAACTTTAGAGGGGGAGAAACATAAAATCTTTTAAGAGAGAGTGAAAAACTTTTAAAACAGTGTAATGAAAATTTTAGGGGCAGGAATTTAAAATTTTTTGAAGATACAAATTATAAATTATGAAAGAGAAATATTATAAATTTAAGTTCAGTAAAAACTTTACAGGAAGAGTGAAAAAAATTGAGGGTTGAGAAGTAAAAACTTTTAGGAAGTAAGAGTTTAAAACTTTTCAGGGAGAGGAAGATAAAAACATTTGAGGGAGAGGAAGTTGATAAAAAGTTAACAAATTTTTAGGGACATAATTGAAAACTTTGAGGAATGGAAATTGAAAACTTCCAAAGGAGTGAATTTTTTTGGAAGAGAAAGGTCAAAAGAAAGAAAGTCAAAAACTTTAAAACGAGAGTGAAAATTTCATTAGGGAATGAAAATTAAAAACTTTAGAGGGAGAGAAATTTGAAATTTAAAAATTTCAGAAAGAAACAAAGTATAAATTTTTAAAGAGAGAATTAAATAGTTTGAGAGTTGAGAAGTAAAAACTTTTGAGGTAGAGATTTAAAAACTTTTTAGGGAGTTGAAGTAAAAAACTTTTGAAAGAGAGAAAGTTAAAAACATTTTAAGGAGAAGAGAAACTGGAAAACTTTCAAGGTAGAAAAATTTATAAATTTAAATATAAAACTTTTGGATGATACAAATTATAAATTTTTAAAACTAGAAAATTATAAATTTTGAGAGTTGAGAAATAAAAACTTTCAAGGGAGAAAAAGTTTAACAACTTTTGAGGGACAAAAATAATTTTTTTTTAAAGGAGAGTGAAATTTTTGAAGGAAGAGAAAGTACAAAACTTTTTAGGGAGTTAAAGTTTAACACTTTTGAGAGAGAGAATACCAAGAACTTTTGAAGCAGAGAGCTAAAAATTTTGCGGGAGTGAAACTTAAAAACTTTAGAGGGGGAGAAACTTAAAATCTTTTAAGAGAGAGTGAAAAACTTTTAAAACAGTGTAATGAAAATTTTAGGGGCAGGAATTTAAAATTTTTTGAAGATACAAATTATAAATTATGAAAGAGAGAAAATTATAAATTTAAGTTCAGTAAAAACTTTACAGGAAGAGTGAAAAAAATTGAGGGTTGAGAAGTAAAAACTTTTAGGAAGTAAGAGTTTAAAACTTTTCAGGGAGAGGAAGATAAAAACATTTGAGGGAGAGGAAGTTGATAAAAAGTTAACAAATTTTTAGGGACATAATTGAAAACTTTGAGGAATGGAAATTGAAAACTTCCAAAGGAGGGAATTTTTTTGGAAGAGAAAGGTCAAAAGAAAGAAAGTCAAAAACTTTAAAACGAGAGTGAAAATTTCATTAGGGAATGAAAATTAAAAACTTTCGAGGGAGAGAAATTTGAAATTTAAAAATTTCAGAAAGAAACAAAGTATAAATTTTTAAAGAGAGAATTAAATAGTTTGAGAGTTGAGAAGTAAAAACTTTTGAGGTAGAGATTTAAAAACTTTTTAGGGAGTTGAAGTAAAAAACTTTTGAAAGAGAGAAAGTTAAAAACATTTTAAGGAGAAGAGAAACTGGAAAACTTTCAAGGTAGAAAAATTTATAAATTTAAATATAAAACTTTTGGATGATACAAATTATAAATTTTTAAAACTAGAAAATTATAAATTTTGAGAGTTGAGAAATAAAAACTTTCAAGGGAGAAAAAGTTTAACAACTTGAGGGACAAAAATAAATTTTTTTAAAGGAGAGTGAAATTTTTGAAGGAAAAGAAAGTACAAAACTTTTTAAGGAGTTAAAGTTTAACAATTTTGAGAGAGAGAATACCAAGAACTTTTGAAGCAGAGAGCTAAAAATTTTGCGGGAGTGAAACTTAAAAACTTTAGAGGGGGAGAAACTTAAAATCTTTTAAGAGTGAAAAACTTTTAAAATAGTGTAATGAAAATTTTAGGGGCAAGAATTTAAAATATTTTGAAGATGCAAATTATAAATTATGAAGGAGAGAAAATTATAATTTTAAGTGCAGTAAAAACTTTACAGGGAGAGTGAAAAAAATTGAGAGTTGAGAAGTAAAAACTTTTAGGAAGTAAGAGTTGAAAACTTTTCAGGTGAGGAAGATAAAAACATTTGAGGGAGAGGAAGTTGATAAAAAGTTAACAAATTTTTAGGGACAAAAATTGAAAACTTTGGGGAACGAAAATTGAAAACTTCCAAAGTAGAGAGAATTTTTTAGGAGGAGAAAGGTCAAAATTGAGAAATAGAAAAAATTTGGGAAAAAAATTTAGAAATTTCAGAAGATGCAAAATATAAATTTTGAGTGTTAAAAATTTGAGAGTAAAGGAGTAAGACCATTTGAGCGAGAGAAAGTTAAAAGCTTTTGAGGGAGAGAATGTCAAAAACTTTTTAAGCAAAGAAAGATAAAAATTTTACGAGTGAAACTTAAAAAACTTTTCAGGTGGAGTTAAAAAGTTTGCATGAGAGAGTTAAAAACTTTCGAGGGAGAGAGATAAAAGAATTTTAGGGGGAGGAAGGAAGTTAAAATCTTTTAAGGGACAGAGGATAGAAAACATTGAAGGAAAACAAATTGAAAAGTTTTGTGACTGAAATTTAAAACTTTCGGAAGATTCAAAGTATACATTTTGAAAGAGCTTAAAATTTTGAGAGTAACAAAGTAAAAACTTTTGAGCGAGAGAAAGTATCAAAATATGGAAGGAGAGAATGTCAAAAGTTTTGAAGAGAAGGTTAAAAATTTTGAGGGAACTGAAAGAAAAACTTTCAAGTGATAGAAAGTTGTAACCTTTTTTAAGGGAGAAAGTGTGGAAAACTTTTAAAGGAATGAAATTGAAAATTTTAGGTACAGAAATTTTGAAATTTCGGAATACACAAAGTATAAATTTTGAAAGATAATAGATTATAAATTTGAGTAACAAAATAAAAACTTTTGAGTGTTGAGAAATAAAAACCTTTGATGGGAGAGAAGTATAAAAATATTTAGGAAGTGAAAGTTCAGAACTTTTTAGAGAGAAAGATAAAAACATTTGAGGGAGTGGAAGTTAAAACCTTTTAATGAAATACTTTTAAGGGAGACAAATCGAAAAATTTAGGGACAAAGTACAAATTTTGAAAGAGAGAATTAAAAAGTTAGTCTAGAAGTAAAAACTTTTGATGTAGAGTTAAAAACTTTTTAGGGAGTCAAAATTAAAAACTTTTGAGGGAGATAGTTAAAAATATTAGAGGAATAGAAAGTTAAAACCTTTCAACGGAGAGAGAGTGAAAACCTTTTATGGGAGATAGATTTAAGTTAAAACACTTTTGAGGGATAGAGAGAAAACACAATTGAGGGAGAGGAGTTAAAACCTTTTATGCGAGAGAGAATGGTAACCTTTCAAGGGAGAGAAAATGAAAATTTTTGGGACTCAAATTTAAGAATTTCGGAAGATATAAAATATAAATTTTGAAAGAGTGCATTTAAAATTTAGAGAGGAAAGTAAAAACTTTTGAGCGATAGAAAGTTAAAAACTTCTGAGAGAGCATATCAAGAACTTTTGAAGTAAAGAGCTAAAAATTTTGTGGGAGTAGAGCTTGAAAACTTTTGAAGGAGAGAAATTTAAAACCTTTTAAAGCAGTAAAATGAAAACTTTAGGAGCAGTAATTTAAAAGTTTTTGAAGATACAAAGTATAAATTTTAAAAGAGAGAAAATTATAAATTTAAGTGCAGTAAAAACTTTACAGGAAGAGTGAAAAAAATTGAGAGTTGAGAAGTAAAAACTTTTAGGAAGTAAGAGTTGAAAACTTTTCAGGGTGAGGAAGATAAAAACATTTGAGGGAGAGGAAGTTAATAAAAAGTTAACAACTTTTTAGGGACAAAAATTGAAAATTTTGGGGAACGAAAACTGAAAACTTTCAAAGTAGAGTGAATTTTTTAGGAGAAAGGTCAAAAGAGAGAAATTGAAAAATTTTGGGACAGAAATTTAGAAATTTCAGAAGATGCAAAATATAAATTTTGAAAGTGTTAAAAATTTGATAGTAAAGGAGTAAGTCCTTTTGAGCGAGAGAAAGTAAAAAGCTTTTAAGGGAGAGAATGTCAAAAACTTTTTAAGCAGAGAAAGTTAAAAATTTAACGAGTGAAACTTAAAAAAATTTCAGGTGGAGTTAAAAAGTTTGCATGAGAGAGTTAAAAACTTTTCAGGGAGAGAGATAAAAGCATTTTAGGGGGAGGAAGGAAGTTAAAATCTTTTAAGGGACAAAGGATAGAAAACATTGAAGGAAAACAAATTGAAAAGTTTTGTGACTGAAATTTAAAACTTTCGGAAGATACAAAGTATACATTTTGAAAGAGTTTAAAATTTTGAGAGTAACAAAGTAAAAACTTTTGAGCGAGAGAAAGTATCAAACTATGGAAGGAGAGAATGTCAAAAGTTTTGAAGAGAATGTTAAAAATTTTGAGGGAACTGAAAGAAAAACATTCAAGTGATAGAAAGTTGAAACCTTTTTTAAGGGAGAGTGTGGAAAACTTTTAAAGGAATGAAATTGAAAATTTTAGGGACAGAAATTTTGAAATTTCGGAATACACAAAGTATAAATTTTGAAAGATTATAAATTTGAATAACGAAATAAAAACTTTTGCGAGAGAGTGAAAACTTTTGAGTGTTGAGAAATAAAAACCTTTGATAGGAGAGAAGTATAAAAATATTTAGGAAGTAAAAGTTCAGAACTTTTTAGAGAGAGATAAAAACATTTGAGGGAGTGGAAGTTAAAACCTTTTAATGAAATACTTTTAAGGGAGACAAATCGAAAAATTTAGGGACAAAGTACAAATTTTGAAAGAGAGAATTAAAAAGTTAGTCTAGAAGTAAAAACTTTTGATGTAGAGTTAAAAACTTTTTAGGGAGTCAAAATTAAAAACTTTTGAGGGAGATAGTTAAAAATATTTGAGGAATAGAAAGTTAAAACCTTTCAACGGAGAGAGAGTGAAAACCTTTTATGGGAGATAGATTTAAGTTAAACACTTTTGAGGGATAGAGAGAAAACACAATTGAGGGAGAGGAGTTAAAACCTTTTATGCGAGAGAGAATGGTAACCTTTCAAGGGAGAGAAAATGAAAATTTTTGGGACTCAAATTTAAGAATTTCGGAAGATATAAAATATAAATTTTGAAAGAGTGCATTTAAAATTTAGAGAGGAAAGTAAAAACTTTTGAGCGATAGAAAGTTAAAAACTTCTGAGAGAGCATATCAAGAACTTTTGAAGCAAAGAGCTAAAAATTTTGTGGGAGTAGAGCTTGAAAACTTTTGAAGGAGAGAAATTTAAAACCTTTTAAAGCAGTAAAATGAAAACTTTAGGAGCAGTAATTTAAAAGTTTTTGAAGATACAAAGTATAAATTTTAAAAGAGAGAAAATTATAAATTTAAGTGCAGTAAAAACTTTACAGGAAGAGTGAAAAAAATTGAGAGTTGAGAAGTAAAAACTTTTAGGAAGTAAGAGTTCAAAACTTTTCAGGGTGAGGAAGATAAAAACATTTGAGGGAGAGGAAGTTAATAAAAAGTTGACAACTTTTTAGGGACAAAAATTGAAAACTTCCAAAGGAGAGTGAATTTTTTAGGAGAAAGGTCAAAAGAGAGAGATTGAAAAATTTTGGGACAGAAATTTAGAAATTTAAGAAGATGCAAAACATAAATTTTGAAAGTGTTAAAAATTTGAGAGTAAAGGAGTAAGTCCATTTGAGCGAGAGAAAGTTAAAAGCTTTTGAGGGAGAGAATGTCAAAAACTTTTTAACCAGAGAAAGATAAAAATTTTACGAGTGAAACTTAAAAAACTTTTGAGGTGGAGTTAAAAAGTTTGCTTGAGAGAGTTAAAAACTTTCGAGGGAGAGAGATAAAAGCATTTTAGGGGGAGGAAGAATGTTTAAATCTTTTAAGGGACAGAGAATAGAAAACATTGAAGGAAAACAAATTGAAAAGTTTTGTGATTGAAATTTAAAACTTTCGGAAGATACAAAGTATACATTTTGAAATAGTTTAAAATTCTGAGTAACGAAGTAAAAACTTTTGAGTGAGATAAAGTTTCAAACTATGGAAGGAGAGAATGTCAAAAGTTTTGTAGTAGAGAATGTTAAAAATGTTAAAAATTTTGAGGGACTGAAAGAAAAACTTTCGAGCGATAGAAAGTTAAAACCTTTTTTAAGGGAGAAAGTGTGGAAAACTTTTAAAGCAATAAAATTGAAAATTTTAGGGACAGAAATTTTGAAATTTTGGAATATACAAAGTATAAAATTTGAAAGAGAGAAGATTATATAAATTTGAGTCACGAAGTAAAAAGTTTTGGGAGAGTGAAATTTTTTAAGTGTTGAGAGTGGAGAAAAGTATAAAAATATTTAAGAAGTGAAAGTTCAGAACTTTTTAGGGAGAAAGATAAAAACATTTTTGAGGGAATGGAAGTTAAAACCATTTAACAGAGCGAAAAACTTTTAAGGGAGACGAATCAAAAAATTTAGGGACAAAGTAAAAATTTTGAAAGAGATAAAAACTTTTGATGTATAGTTAAAGACTTCTTAGGGAGTCAAAATTAAAACTTTTGTGGGAGATAGTTAATAATATTTGAGGGATAAAAAGTTAAACCTTTCAACGGAGAGAGAGTGGAAACCTTTTATGGGAGATAGATTTAAGTTAAACCCATTTGAGGGATAGAGAGAAAACACATTTGAGGGAGAGGAAGTTAAAACCTTTTATGGCAGAGAGAATGGAAACCTTTCAAGGGAGAGAAAATGAAAATTTTTGGGACTGAAATTTAAGAATTTCGGAAGATATAAAATATAAATTTTGAAAGAGTGCATTTAAAATTTATAGAGTAAAGTAAAAACTTTTGAGCGATAGAAAGTTAAAAACTTTTGAGAGAGCATATCAAGAACTTTTGAAGCAAAGAGAAAAAATTTGCAAGAGGGAAGCTTGAAAACTTTTGAAGGAGAGAAAGTTAAAACCTTTTAAAGCAGTGAAATGAAAACTTTAGGAGGAGTAATTTAAAAGTTTTTGAAGATACAAAGTAAAAATTTTAAAAGAGAGAAAATTATAAATTTAAGTTTAGTAAAAACTTTACAGGAAGAGTGAAAAAAATTGACAGTTGAGAAGTAAAAACTTTTAGGAAGTAAGAGTTCAGAACTTTTTAGGGTGAGGAAGATAAAAACATTTGAGGGAGAGGAAGTTAATAAAAAGTTAACAACTCTTTAGGGACAAAAATTGAAAACTTCGGGGAACGAAAATTGAAAACTTCTAAAGGAGAGTGAATTTTTTAGGAACAGAAAGGTCAAAAGAGAGGAATTGAAAAATGTTGGGACAGAAATTTAGAAATTTCAGACGATGCAAAATATAAATTTTGAAAGTGTTAAAAATTTTGAGAGTAAAGGAGTAAGTCCATTTGATCGAGAGAAAGTTAAAAGCTTTTGAGAGAGAGAATGTCAAAAACTTTTTAAGCAGAGAAAGAATAAAATTATACGAGTGAAACTTAAAAAAACTTTTAGGTGGAGAGTTAAAAGTTTGCGTGAGACAGTTAAAAACTTTCGAGCGAGAGAGATAAAAGCATTTAAGGGGGAGGAAGAAAGTTAAAATCTTTTAAGGGATAGAGAATAGAAAACATTGAAGGAATTCAAAGTGAAAAGTTTTATGACTGAAATTTAAAACTTTCGGAAGATACAAAGTATACATTTCGAAGGAGTTTAAAATTTTGAGAGTAACGAAGTAAAAACTTTTGAGCCAGAGAAAGTTTCAAACTATGGAGGGAGATAATGTCAAAAGTTTTGAAGCATAGAAAGTTAAAAGTTTTGAGGGACTGAAAGAAAAACTTTCGAGTGATAGAAAGTTAAAACCTTTTTCAAGGGAGAAAGTGTGGAAAACTTTTAAAGGAATGAAATTGAAAATTTTAGGGACAAAAATTTAGAAATTTCGGAATATACAAAGTATAAATTTTGAGAGAAAGATGATTATAAATTTGAGTCACGAAGTAAAAACTTTTGGGAGAGAGTGAAGAATTTTGAGTGTTAAAAAATAAAAACTTTTGAGGGGAGAGAAGTATAAAAATATTTAGTAAGTGAAAGTTTAAAAAAAATAGAAAGTGAAAGTTCAGAACTTTTTAGAGAGAGATAAAAACATTTGAGGGAATGGAAGTTAAAACCTTTGAAAATAGGGTGAAAAAATTTTAAGATGGACAAGTCGAAAAATTTAGGGACAAAGTACTAATTTTGAAAGGGAATTAAAAAGTTCCAAGAGTCTAGAAGTAAAAACTTTTGATGTAGAGTTAAAAACTTTTTAGGGAGTTAAAATTAAAAACTTTTGAGGGAGATAGTTAAAAATATTTGAGGATAGAAAGTTAAAACCTTTCAACAGAGAGAGAGGAGAAACTTTTATGGGAGATAGATTAAGTTAAACCCTTTTGAGGGATAGAGAGAAAACAGATTTGAGGGAGAGGAAATTAAAACCTTTAATGGGAGAGAGAATAGAAACCTTTTAAGGGAGAGAAGATGAAAATTTTTGGGACTGAAATTTAAGAATTTCGGAAGATAAAAAATATAAATTTTGAAAGACTGCATTTAAAACTAAGAGTTAAGTACAAAAATTTGAGTGATAGAAAGTTAAAAACTTTTGAGAGAGCATATCAAGAACTTTTGAAGCAAAGAGCTAAAAATTTTGCGGGAGTTAAGCTTGAAAACTTTTGAAGGAGAGATAGTTAAAACATTTTAAAGTAGTGAAATGCAAAATTTACGGGCAGTAATTTAAAAGTTTTTGAAGATACAAAGTATAAATTTTGAAAGAGAGAAAATCATAAATTCAAGTTGAGTATAAACTTTATAGAGAGTGAAAAAAAATTGGGAGTTGAGAAGTAAAAACTTTTAGGAAGTAAGAGTTCAAAACTTTTCAGGGTGAGGAAGAGAAAAATATTTGAGGGAGAGAAAGTTAATAAAAAGTTAACAACTTTTTAGGTACATAAATTGAAAACTTTGGGGAATGTAAATTGAAAACTTCCAAAGGAGAGTGAATTTTTTAAGAAGAGAAAGGTCAAAAGAGAGAAACTGAAAACTTTTAAAGAAGTGGATTTTAAAACTTTATGGGTAGGAATTTAAAATTTTCAAAAGATACAAAGTATAAATTTTGAAAGATAGAAAACTAAAAAGTTTGGTTAAGAAGCAAAAACTTTTTGAGGGAAAGAGTGAATTTAAAAATTAAGAAATGAAAACTTGTAGGAAGTAAAAGTTGAGAACTTTTCAAGGTGAGAAAGTTAAAAACATTTGTGGGAAAGGAAGTTAAGAAAAAGTTTAAAAAAATTGAGGGACGGAAATTAAAACTTTAAAAGGTGAGTGGAAATTTTTGAGGAAGAGAAAGCACAATTTTTTAGGGATAGAAAGGGAAAACACATTACAGGGGGTTAAATACACTTTTCCCACTCTACTCGACCTCGATTTACAAATAAATCAATGGAATGAAATTTTTTATGATCAACTAATTAAACTGTAATTAACAAACCGTAACAAAATCCTTCCAAACCAGTTGTAATTATAATTATTATTATTTTGTAATTATTACTAGTGTTATTATTATTTTGTAATATTTCATTTTTTCCGTTAAATTCAATACGGTTTTTGTAAAGGTTTGAAAAAAACTACAATTCAACGAGTTGACCGTAAAAAATTTATATCCAATTATGCATTTGTAAATCGAGGTGGATCAGAGTGGGAAAATAATGTATTTAACCCCATTAGAGGGAGAGGAAGTTAAAACCTTTTAAGGGATATAGAATGAAACACCTTTAAATCAGAGAAATTGAATAAATTTTGGACTGAAATTTAGAAATTTGGTAAGATAAAAAATATAAATTTTGAAAGAGTGATGCAAGACCTTTTGAGCGAGAGAAAGTTAAAATCTTTTGACGGAGTGAATGTCAAATACTTTTGAAGCAGAGAAAGCTGAAACATTTGAGGCAGAGGAAGTTAAAACCCTTTAAGGGGAGAGAATATGGAAAACTACGATTTAAAATTTTTAAAAGATAAAAATTAAAAAATTTAAAAGAGAAAAGTTAATAATTTTGAGAATAAAGAAGTACAAACTTTTGAACGAGAGAAAGTTTAAAACTTTTAGGGAGAATCAAAAACTTTACAACGAGTGAAAATTTTTGAGGTTTGAAAGTTGAAAACTTTCGAGGGAATGAAAGTTAAAAACTTTTGAGGGAGAGAAAGTTAAAAACTTTTGAGGGAAAGAAATTTAAAATTTTAAGATTTCATAAAGAAACAAAGTATAATTTTTTAAAGAGTAGATTTAAAAAATTTTAACGAAGAGAAAGTGGAAAACTTTCAAGGTAGAGAATTTTATAAATTTCAGTGACAGAAATTTATAACTTTCGGAATATACAAAGTATAAATTTTGAATGTGAGAAAATTATAAATTTTGAGAGTTGAGAAATAAAAACTTTCGAGGGAGAAAAAGTTAGCAACTTTTGAGGGACAAAAATTAAATTTTTTTTAAGGAGAGTGAAATTTTTTAAGGAAGAGAAAGTTCAAAACTTTTTAGGGAGTAAAGTTGAACACTTTTGAGGGACGGAGAGAAAACACATTTAAGGGAAAGGAAGTTAAGTTAAAACCTTTTACAGGAGGGAATGGAAGGAAGAGAAAATGAAAATTTTAGGGACTGAAATTTAAGAATTTCGGAAGATACAAAATATAAATTTTGAAAGAGTGCACATTTAAAATTTAGAGTAAAGTAAAAACTTTTGAGGGAGAGAGCTAAAAACTTTTGAGAGAGAATACCAAGAACTTTTGAAGCAGAGACCTAAAAATTTTGCGGGAGTGAAACTTTAAAACTTGGGGGAGAAAGTTAAAATCTTTCAAGAGTGAAAAACTTTTAAAACAGTAAAATGAAAATTTTTGGGGGCAGGAATTTAAATTTTTTTGAAGATACAAATTATAAATTTTGAAAGAGATAAAATTATAAATTTAAGTAAAAACTTTATAGGGATAGTTGTTCAGGGCCAGAAAGATTAAAACATTCGAGGGAGAGGAAGTTAAGAAAAAGTTAACAACTTATTAGCAACAGAAATTGAAAACTTTTGAGAAACAAAAACTGAAAATTTTCAGAGGGGGGAGAATTTTTTAGGAAGAGAAAAGTCAAAAAAAATTCAGAGTGAAAAAACTTTTAAGAAATATAGAGAGAAAACACATTTGAGGGAGAGGAAAGGAAGTTAAAAACTTTTAAGGGAGATAGAATGGAAAACCTTTGAAGGAGAGAAATTTAAAAATCTTGGGGCTGAAATTTAGAAATTTCGGAAGATACAAAATATAAGTTTTGAAAGACTGTTATAAAATTATTGTTATACAATACTATTAATTTTACTCCGAAGTTCTACATATTATTAAAATTATTATTATTAATAGTATTTTATTATTATTAATAGTATTTTATGCATCGAGGAATTAAAAACTTCTTAGTAGCAGAAGTATATGAGTTAAGATCGGTGAAGGAGGAAGAGAATGAAGGGTTTCGAAAGCTACAAAACGAGTGTGGTGATGATGATGGGGATAAGTGAATCTTGGAGCTAGAAACACCAGTTGTGGCTGATAAATAAGACTGCTTGTGATGGTGGATGGTGGGATTTATCCCAAATTTTGAACGGCTCAGATGATTTATTGAGTGAGCGGGAAATTAAAAATCATTTGTATTTTATTAGAAAGATGGATGGTGGGATTTATCCCAAACTGTGGACGGCCCAGATGATTTATTGAGTGAGCGGGAAATTCAAAATCATTTGTATTTTATTAGATAGATTTTAATAATATGTAGAACTTCGGAATAAAATTAATACTATTGTACTCCTTCCGTTCCTTAAAGATTGTCGTTTTATGAAGTAATTTTTGTTCCAAAAAGATTGTCGTTTTGAATTTAATAATACACATTAGCTATTTTTTTCATACTTTACCCTTATTTAAAGCTTTCTTCCCTTCCCAATGATTCTTATTAAATTTAATGCTATAATCCAAGTAGTAATTGGTTGAATAAGAAGTAATTGGTTGAATTGAATAAGAAACATTAAGAAATGAATAGTTGATTGAGACAATTAATAAGGATAGTATAATATTTTTAGCTAGGTATTAATTATATTCCTTAATCTGTGTGCATTAACCTTAAACGACAATCTTTTAGGAACAGATGGAGGAGTATAACAATAATAATAAATTTTTAATAATAATAATAGTATTAAAAAATAATAATAATAATAATAATTAATTTTCTAAAAATTTAATTTTATAAAATTAATTGTATTTGGGGGCTTGTTCTCATGATTTGTATGAAATTTGTTTTTTTATTTTAATGGAGAATAAAAAATAATTTGTCAAATTTACCCTTGCTCAAATTATTTAAACTAATAAAATAATAAAAATATTATTTTTTAAATACACATCAGCTTCGTATAAAAATATTTTTATAATTTATATAATCTTTTTAAAAAATTATTATTGTTATTGTTATTATTATTATTTTGAAATTATTATTTAAAAATTATTATTATTATTTGAAATTATTATTATTATTTAAAGATAATAAATTTTATTATTCCACTTTGTTTAAAGATAACAAAGAAGGGAAGTCTCGTGCATGTAAGCAAAAAGTCTGGTCAACTTGCTCCACGTAAGCAAAAAAAATTAGTCAACTTACACAATCAGCATTCCGTCCGTTTTTTCGGACGAAAATCTTTAAATAATGACCATTTTGTAATTTTTTAGAGTATAGTTATTCGATTGTAAAAAAAAAATCGGTAACCACAGTGAAAATCGGACTCTAGTACAGTAACAAAAAAATATATTATCCCCATAAATTATTATTTCTATAAAAATAATTTAATATTTTATGTGAGTGTAGTTTGGTTGGATAAATTTAGAGATAGAGTGAAAAAATTATTAGGGTATTTATGATATATTACTTTTTTTTTAAATGTTGCAAAAAGAAAAAATAATAACGATTAATAATTTAAGTAAATATTATTCGGGCTTAAAAACTAAAAGACCTTTTACCATGTTTTTTGAGGACTTTTCTTCTTGATTGTTTTTATTTTTGTTTTTGTGTGTTTGAGTCAAATAGATATTAATTAATAAGTTAAATATCAAATAGATATTAATTAATAAGTTAAATATCAATATTTTTAATAAGTTAATCACTTATTCGCTTGAAATAATGAAAATATATTTTTAGTATCTCAAATATTAAAATTTCGTAAATATTATTCGGGCTTAAAAAACTAAAAGACCTTTTACCATGTTTTTGAGGACTTTTCTTCTTGATTGTTTTTTATTTTTGTTTTTTGTGTGTTTGAGTCAAATAGATATTAATTAATAAGTTAAATATCAAATAGATATTAATTAATAAGTTAAATATCAATATTTTAATAAGTTAATCACATATTCGCTTTGAAATAATGAAAATATATTTTTAGTATCTCAAATATTAAAAATTTTAAATATTATTCGGGCTTAAAAACTAAAAGACCTTTTACCATGTTTTTTTGAGGACTTTTCTTCTTGATTGTTTTTTATTTTTGTTTTTTTTCTGTTTTTGAGTCAAATAGATATTAATTAATAACTTAAATATCAAATAGATATTAATTAATAAGTTAAATATCAATATTTTTAATAAGTTAAACACTTATTCGCTTTGAAATAATGAAAATATATTTTAGTATCTTTGAGTAATAATTATAAAAAATACTGTAAATAAGACCTTACTGAGTAATTTTTATAAATTTCTTTTAATATATTCTTTTGAGTAACAATATTTGTCATTTTCTTTGTAAATAATTATGTTCAAGTGTGACATATGTTTAGTTTAATATATGAGAAAAATAATTAATATACTTTTTAATAATTTTTATACGAATAATAAAATTAGCTTACGTAATAATAAGTTTGCTTTAAATAAATTTTAATATTTGGAAAAATAATTATAATTTTATTCCGTTAATTTGTACTTTTTATGGGTATTAAAATTTTACTTTTTAATTAAAAAAAATATATTTGAATATATATCACATAAATTTTAATATTTGAGAAATTTAATTACCAAAATTGCATGAATTTATTTTCTTGATAAAATGAATATTTATTATTTTTGTCATTTATGTTATTTATTGCACAAGTTCACAAGTTAATTAATTTGATCAAGTAAAAATTACAATATACAAATTTATATTTAGTGGATAAATTAAACTTTATAACTTCAAGGGTGTATTATAAATTATATTAAAATATTTTTTAGATATTAATTAGTCAATCACATTAGAGGTAATGAATGTTATATACTACCTCCGTCCCATAATAAGTGATTTTTTAGACTTAATATTTTTTTCCAAAATAAGTGATGTGTTAGAACTCCAATACAATTTTTACAATATTTTCTCATATATGTCCTTATGCATTCAATGATATTTATTGCATCTTGCAATCACTACAATTAAATGACACTCATTAACTCTTCAACTTCAAAGAAAATATATTAAGGGTATTTTTGCCATTTTAGCTTGTGTATTGGTATGTGCGATTTAAGCTAAAAAATCAGTTATTATGGGACGGAGGTAGTATATTGTAGACTAGATAGTTATTGACTGTTATTTGAAAAATTAGAAGGGTTATTAAATAAGTATTGAAATAAACTATTTGTACAAGTTATTATTAAATGAAAGGGGCGGTGTCACCGAACATCAAATATGTGGAATCAAAACCCATGTCATACTTGAAACCGACTCCGGAAGTAATAATGAATGAAAACAGATGAACCTTGTACGGAAAATAAAACCCCAAACCCAAAAATACGGAAATGGTTAGTATGAAGTTTATTTTCGAGTAAGTTGGTCAATTGACCAATAGAATATTGACACGCATGAGAGGTTGTATGTGTGTCAGTATTTTATTGACTAATTGACCAACTTACCAACAAAATAACTTTATGCTAACCGGATCCTAAAAATACAACTGCACTCGTGATGTTATAAATAGATGGAAAACAGACGTCTCTAACACTCTGTTTCTGAGTTTTGAACAGAAAAAAAAATAATAGAAAACTTAAATTAGAACAGAAAAGAAAAGAATAGAAAACTTAAAGTTTTCCTTTGTGTTGTTTCTGAGTTTTTAATGGAAAATGATAGAAAATTTAAAATTGAGGACATGAGTTGTAATTTAAAATTTATTATATTAAAAGTTGAGGATAATATGGGAATTATAAAAATATTACTTATTCTAATTTCTTTTCCGTCCAAATCATGCCAATTTTGGACGAAAAACTTTGGCAGGAAAAGTGGCCAAGTTTTCTATCCATTTCTTTTCTTTTCCGTTTATTAAAAAACTCAGAAACATAAGAATTGGAAAGAAAACTTAAATTTTCCGTCTATTTCTTTTCTTTTCTATCCATTTTAAAACTCAAAAACAGAGCCTAAAAGAAAAAATCACTCTCACCACAACCAATGTTAACAAGAAGGAAAGAGCTGTGACTTGGCAACACACCTTTTACTACTGGCTAAGCAAACAAAAATCACCCATAAAATATAATTGAAATATTTTTAGAATTGGTCGGTAATAATCATTAAACCAGTTAGTTACACAAAATAAATAAATCAATTGTGAGTAATATTTTATTCACAAGTAAACAATTTGTCACGTTATTTTGTAAGTTAGTTTTTATAGTAGTACTCTTAAATAAAATAGGTTGACCACTATCTAATAAACTACATAAATAAATTTAACCCGTTCTAATAAATTTACAGTTTTCACAACACAACTTGCCAAGAAAAAGAAAAACAGAGGCCCTATAAACAAACAAATTTAACCCGTTCTAAGTGGTTTAGTCTAAGTAGGATAGTCATATTCACACGCCAAACCAGGAACAATAACTAGAGGGAATTGACATTACCATATTATATAACATTACACACTTCAAAATTTTACGAATAACGAGGAGATTTTTTTTATCTTCTCATTCCCAACAAATCTCAAGCATCAAAAGGGCAAATTATGGGTAATGAAAAGTATATGTTTAATCAGTAGAGAATGCATAATCCAACCATAAAGAAAATTACAATTCCAAACACATAAAACTGTGTGCGCATAAACAAAAAAAAAGTAGCACAAAAGATATAGGAAAATTGAGTTTGTAAATCTGACCTGGAGGAGATTGGCGCCATCGGCATCAAAGACTGAATCACTACTTGTGCCGCCGGTGATCCTCTCTTCGTACGACGACATCGTATTCCGGTGACTCTGTTTAGTAAGATTAATGTAGCCGCTCCTAATCAAAATCTCGAACGTGTAGAAGATTAATGTGCCCCATCCCTAATCGATATCAAAATCTCGAACGTGTAGAAGATTAATGTGCCCCATCCCTAATCGATGTCAAAATCTCGAACTTGTAGAAGATTAATGTGCCCCATCCCTAATCGATTACTCGAAAGTTTAGAAAGATTAATGTACCTAACCCTAAATTGATGATCGTTTCTGAGTATTTAAGGAGGAAGAACCGTTGGGCGGAATCTGACTTTGAATGGGAAAGATGAGAGAGAGAGAGAGAGAGAGAGAGAGGAGGGTTAAGGAAATAATCTAAAAGATATTCTTAAATCTCTTAAAAATCTACCGTCTTTAATAGGAGAGATATTGTAAATCTCTTAAAAATATACCATAAATTATTATTTCTATAAAAATAATTTAATATCTTTATGTGAGTGTATAGTTTGGTTGGTTAAATTTAGAGATGGAGAGTGAAAAAATTATTACTAGGTTTATTTAAAATGTTGCAAAAAGAAAAAATAATAACGGTTAATAATTTCGTAAATATTGTTCGGGCCTAAAAGACCTTTTACCATGTTTTTTGAGGACTTTTCTTCTTGGTTGTTTTTTATTTTTGTTTTTTGTGTGTTTGAGTCAAATAGATATTAATTAATAAGTTAAATATCAATATTTTTAATAAGTTAATCACTTATTCGTTCGAAATAATGAAAATATATTTTTAGTATCTTTGAGTTATAATTATAAAAAATACTGTAAATATGACCTTAATGAGTAAATTTTTATAAATTTCTTTTAATATATTCTTTTGAGTAAAAAATTTTGTCATTTTTATTGTAAATAATTATGTTTAAGTGTGACATGTGTTTAGTTTAATATATGAGAAAAATAATTAATATACTTTTTAATAATTTTTATACTGAATAATAAGATTCGCTTACGTAATAATATATTAGTTTTGCATAAATTTTAATATTTGGAAAAATAATTATAATTTTATTCCGATTAATTTGTACTTTTATGGGTATTAAAATTTTACTTTTAATTAAAAAAAAAATATATTTGAATATATATCACATAAATTTTAATATTTGAGAAATTTAATTACCAAAATTGCATGAATTTATTTTCTTGATAAAATAAATATTTATTATTTTTTAACATTTATGTTATTTATTGCACAAAATGACAAGTTAATTAATTTGATCTGAGTTAAGTGAAAATTACAATATAGAAATTTATATGTAGTGGATAAATTAAACTTTATAATTTGAAGGATGTATTAGAAATTATATTTAAAATATTAGTTGGTCAACCAGGGTAATGAATGTTAGAGAATTATTGATTGTTATTTGAAAAATTAAAGAATTTATTAAATGAGTATTGAAAGAGTCATTCTACATGGACATGTTTATTGGACATTTTTAATTTTATTTTATTTTTGCTTGTGATTTTCAAAAAAAAATGTATAGTATTTATTTCAATTAGAATTTTTACAAACTATGGTGTTTTAAGTGTAATTTGGATACATATACAAGAACAGGGTTATACAGACTGTACAACTCTGTTCTTGTATATGTATCTAAATTACACATAAAACACTATAGTTTGTAAAAATTTCTGTTAAAATAAATACTATATATTTTTTGAGTAAATATTTTTTGAGAGTTACAAGCAAAAAAATAATAATTGAAAATGTCCCATATTTCGGTCCAATACTCCAGTCCGCCGAGACTTATTGGTATTGAAATAAACTGCTTGTACAAATTAGTACTCCCTCCGTCCCATAATAAAAGTTTTTATTACTACTATTTTGGGTATATCATAAAAATATCCATTTTTCTTTAATAACCAAAATTTTACACATATTTTCTTATTATATCCGTAGCATTAAATATCTCATACTTTTCTTATTCTAATTCTCTCTGCATATTTAATGACATTATTTTAGATAATTTTGTCATTTTATTCTTCTTAATATGCGTGAAAAATCCACCAGTACTTTTATGTGGAATCAAAACCCATGTCATACTTGAAACCGACTCCGGAAGTAATAATGAATGAAAACAGATGAACCTTGTACGGAAAATAAAACCCCAAACCCAAAAATACAACTGCACTCGATACCATAAAAAATTGTCCCCGGTTCTATCATTGCATCAGCTTTTTGCCTACAAGAACACAACAGAAAAACCATGCATGTAACAGGTCGGTCTAAATTTGATACCTCAACTGGTGCCTGTAACAGGCCCCAACCAATGCGCGCTGTCAAAAAGATTGCATCATGTGTTAGTGTATGTGTGTGTTAGTATATACAGAGAGAGAGAGATCAGAGAGAGCAGCTGGAAGATTGTCCTCCCTTCAATGTTTTCTCTCCAACAAACAAAACAAATCCGTGAAAGAAAATAATAGCACATCTCTAAAGGAAAAAATCTCTCTCACCACAACCAATGTTAACAAGAAGGAAAGAGCTGTGACTGGGTAACACACCTTTAACTACTGGCTAAGCAAACAAAAATCACCCATAAAATACAATTATAAGATTTTTAGAATTGGTAGGTAATTCATCATCTTAAAACACCTTTTTGCAGAACTCGTGTGAGATGATAAAGCAAGCCCCTAATAATAATGCCTTGTATAGGTATTGTCCATCCAATAAACTACTTACTACCTAAGCCAAAACTTTAACCACTAAACGAATATTGCATCTCCGTGTCTTCCTTTGTTGTAAGCTATCTTTCAAATATCACAAAAGAATAAGAATATTTATCGATACAACGAATATGGTAGACTTAAGCTTGGACGTGCCATAATTATATGTAATAAAGTATATACGAAATAACTATTAAATGACCTACAATTGCTGTCCTCAAGTTAAAACTTGAACAAGTTGGAGTAGTTTTAGTTAATTAAGTGATCGATCAAACACAATCCTCTTTTACTTGTAATAACGACATGATTTAAAGCATAACAATAGCCAAACATTTTAATAACCAAACATGAAACAAAATCAACATTTTCTATGGTATATATATTTGCTGTAATATGTGATTGCATCTATATAAAATCAATATGCGAATCAAAATTCAACTGAAGAGTGCTCCAAACTGAGAAGTTCATGAAACTTACACTTACATTTTCAATGCTATACAAATGCTGATAGAGTTGCAGAATACTCTTTTCAAAGAAACTTGAATGATGATGAAGTTACAATAGAACTTAAAGTAGATATCCTATTTTGGAGTAATGTATCTCTTCAAATAGAAAACTCGTCTTTTGAAATTCCTTGGTATTACCCTAAACAGTAAGCATCTTACAGGAAAAATATTGGGTCAAAACATCATCAGATTCGCGGATGTCCCAACAACAAAAGGTTCCATTAACAACCGAGTTAAGAAAAAACATGATACCCAGTGTGATGGAAATAGGAAGAGCTGGTAGAGCATGACGCACACACAGCTAACAAAATAAGAGTGCACCCCAGACCAGATATAATTGCAAGATAACAAGCATACACAGTCATTAGATCATACATTGCAGCCCTACCCACAAGAACACTATAGAAAACAAAGTCCCCAAGACCAAGTTTTATACCTTGACTTGTAGTCACATCGATCTCCAAATTATTCCTCCTGGTCTCTTCTGTTGAATCCCCTAGACCCAACAGTTCAACAAGTGGAGCCATTTCCTCATGAACACTAGGCATCTCTTCTCTCTCATTTCCTGAACCACTGATAAACCCCCTAACCTGTAAATTAGGCACCAACGGAGAAGTCTCTCCTTCATCTCCTACCATCTCAATATCTTCACTATCAACTTGAATGGAAGCATACTCTGTATTACCATTCTGATTACGGTTTTCATTGTTCCTAGACACCATTTGGAGCTCAACAGAGGCAGAATCTGAAACCCCACCAACCAAAAGACCCATGCTAGACCCACCACCCTGGCTTCCTGAATTCCTGGAAACTACAGGCCTTGCCTCGTAAACTAGAGCAGGAAGCTCATCATCCCGATTGGAGGCCATTTCAACCAAAATCTTAAGAGGTCCACCAGGGGCCAAAACAGCAACCAAATCATATAGAGCCAATGCCACAAGCAAAGACCAAGTAGTCCATTCAGGCAACTTAGTAAACCAGGCAGCCACAATTATCCCCAAAACAACCATATATGTTTGCCTCAACAAAATTGGGAAACCATTAGAAAAAACAGAAAGCACACCCACAAGAGTAAAGTTAAAAAGCAAGACCAAGCAAGTAACGGAGTCAATGGGTATTGAGAAGTGTTGGATAATAGTGAGAAAAATAGAGCCACCCATTGTTCCGAGGACAAAGAAAGCAGAGAATCGCATGTAGTTTTTCAAGAAATTGGTGAAATTGTAGTAGTAGAGGAGTACCAGCAGGAAAGTGACGGCTGCGATCAGGACGACGAAGACTAGGGCGTTGAGAAGCGAGCCTTCGAGCTTTTCAGTGGCGGAATCGGAAGGGCTTTCCATATAGACGAGATTGGCGGCGGTTCGGATTGGATCGCCGGAGGAGGAGGTGGAGGAGGAGAGAGAGTAGACTAAGAGGACAACTAGAAGCATGCAGATTGAGACTGGGGACATTACGCCGATAATTTCAACTCCGATAGATTCCAAAATGCTGCCGTCCATTTTGGGCGGGGAGAAGTGGGCAATGTTAGGTTTTGTTTGGGATTTCGGTTTAGTACCGATGGGAAGAGTATGTAAGCTCTATCGAAATGTAAATCGGAAAAGCTGGATCAGTAATCTCTCTGTTACCATCTCTCCGATTCTCCCTCTTCTCCTCTATCATCTGTGATTCTGAAGAAAGGAAAGTCAGTGCCAAGGAGTAAAATGAGCAAACTCTTTGTCAAAGATTGAACAGGTGAACTCCAAATATAAATGATTTAAACATTATAACTTTTTATTGATAGATAGTTCCAAAAATTTAAATTTTTCGAGTTCAATTGGAAAATTTAATATAAACTAGTCTCAATAAAAAAAAAATTATATATTTTGAACAAGCAAATTAATACTCAGTTCATTTATACCCTTAAAGAGGAAAGAAAAGAAAACCGAAGATGGTAAACATAACTTGTTTGACTATTAATATATATTAAGAATGTTTATTTTGATTGTCACTTATGTAAATAAAATACTAAATTTATCGGGATAAAAGTTTTATTAATATTCTTAAGTTAAATGTCAAGTGGATTATAATAATTTATCTATAATACCCTTATTAATTATTATATTTCTATTTCTCGTATATTTATAAAGCATTATTAATAATGTGCAGAAAACTATACAATTAAATAAAAATTTAAAAATAGACAATTTTATCATTTTATTTCTTTGTTGTGCACAAAAAGTCAACTAAAGAAGGCACTAATACAAAAGAGAGGAATGAAATTCAAATGGATTACAGCTTCTTCGTAAAAATAGGATTGGTCTCTTTTTTAATCTTCTTCTCAGAAATGTATGTACTAAAATCACTAATTACACGGAGTATCTTATTAAGACTTGTTATTATCACAAACATTTTTCGTATGTTTATAAAATTTTATTTCATATGAGATAAGATTATAAAAATAACATCCCCTACTTACGAACAGTTGGGGTTTATAGCTTGCCTTCTTCATCAATATCCAAATGGTATGACCACCTACTACTGCAAAGCCCGATTAAAAATAAAATTAATTTTTACTGTATGAATGCAGCAGGATTCATATCCAAAACCAAGTCAATCTAATGGATTGCCAAAGCCAGAAGTTGATGAATCGTCCGAAAAGCTACTAATGCTCATAATTGTTTACTACAAATGGTGAAACTTTTTGACAGTATAGTTTATTTTTAAAGAATACAAGCCTGATAACAATAACAACAACATATAATAGAAAACATTTCTACTTCAAAGGCAAAGGAAGCTAAATACTTCTAAACTTCTAACACCAACTTAAAAGAATAAATAGATCTGTAAAATTCTATGCAAAAGGATTTCCTCCAATGGGAGCTACAGGCCCTTGTGATTGAACACTCCTGAAAAATTAGAAACCCAGATATATTAGCACAATATTTTACCAAGGTACATGCTAAAAGCACGATAATTTTAAAATGCAGCACCTAAACAACAGACTTGTCGTGGAACAATTCTAATGGTAAATATCTAAAGAAATTTCGCTCAAGTGAAATTCTAACCCATTGACTCTAGAGTCTAGACCCATGTAGTCCTTGATCGGGGGTATCAAACTTCCAATTTGTAAGATCCATATGTAGGCAGAAGATACTGCTTTACGACTTCTTCTTTTTTATTATTATTATTATTATTATTTTGGTAAATACTTCTTTAGCCTTCTTACCATAGGTATATCATGTATTTTTTACCACCAAATATTTCTTGAATGATTAATAGAAGAGAAACTAAGTAGAACATTCTACGCAAGTAATGAAGTTTTTAACGCATGATAACTAATTTGTGTGCCATAGCTGCAATATCACCTGATATTCACTATTTCAATCATTTAAAAGAGTTACAAAGCCTTATCATTCTCTAAAATCGCCTGGTTGCCCCTACGAAATGCAATAGGGTGGGGAAAACTCAAAAACCCACCTTAGACTGCCCCTAATAGAATGGTTTGGTGGGCAAGTGGCAGAAGGGACAGACCTAACAAATGGGGTCACTGCTTATAGAAGATTATTCCATGTACAAATATAAAATATATATATATATATATATATGATAGATTACAATAAATTTCTTTCTCAGCAAACACCTTTCAATATGATATTGGCTTAATTGCTTTCTGAAAAGGGTAGCATTTTCATTTTTAGTTACATTCTTAAGGTTTTTAAACAAATTACTGACGTTTAGTTGTGGCAACAAATTTATCACGTTATTTGTATTTATGTGAAGTACAATAACCTTTAAATTGACAAAAAAATAAATGAAATTTAAGCAATGCAAAGGAAACCTGCCACCGCCCTATTTATGAGTGTTTGGGGGGAGAAAAGAGAATGGTGGTGTGAAGGCTAACTCATATAAAACTGGCCCAGTGTCATTCCTAAATCCTATCAGCATAGAACCAATAAAGTACATGATCAACAGAACCCAGGACAACCCCTAATCTTATTGTTTGCTCAATTAATCTCTAGACTCGACCCTTGTGAAAAATGTGAACACTACGTTCCAACATTTTTCTGGTTCCAGTGAAACCAGAAATAAAAAAACCATATTTTCCAGTATTCAGAAATTAGATATGCTTAATTTTGCTTGTTTTTTTTATAAAATATTTGAACATGCATTTTCCTTTTAATTTCTTCCAAAATAGAGATACATTTCTATTTTTAGACTGTAAAATAATATGAAGTTCCTAACATGCCATTACATTTATTCTTAGTTGTTTGAACTTTGAATACTAGCATGTCACAATTTACTACATCTCGAAACTAATGTTATGGATAAGTTTCGAAGACAATTTTTTCCCTTTAAAGTAGTTGTTTTACAAGAATTTTGGAACGGAGGGATCAAGTAATAAGATATATGGAAATTTCTGGTAGTAGTTACCAGAACTACAGCCCAAAACAACATAGTTTTGAATAATAAATAGTGGTACGCCAACATCCCCACATCTTCACAGTAATCAGCTGTTCCACTACTCCTTCCCCTGAACTACCAAACCTTAATGGAAAATTATAATACTTCTCTATATTACAATGCTATGCAATTTTATTGGCATTGAGATCATGAACAGATAAAAAGCACTACTAAAAACCTGAATGAGTTCATCTATTCAGCTCATTATCCATCCAAGGCAAAACTAAGAGAGATAACTAAATCATATTCTTTAGCATGATGACACAACAGCATAAATCTGATAATGAAACTACGAATATCATTGTGGTTAGGATAATAATGAAACAAATGGAATTTATCACCCCAAAAAAATAATGAAACAAATGAACTTACGTTAGTTGTGTGTTTGGTGATGGCCTCCCAATAACTCCAAGGCACCTCTTGAATTACGATAGAGTAACTGATTGAAAAGATTGGTTAAACCAAGGGTGATGTACCACTAGGGATCCGTATCACTTACCTAGTGATCCAGCAGGAATAAAAGGCACAATCGGATTTTCAGTAAACCTAGGCTCAGTCACACCACCAGTGAAGGAAGTAGGCATCTGGCCATTTGGCAACACCGCTTGCAAAGAGCTCATGTCCAAGAACTGTAATTGACCATGAACAGCCACACAATTAGAACTAGTTAACATCCACCTCATTTGTGGAAAGAATAAAATGCATGAAGTCTTAAAGAAAAATATAAGAAAACAACGCATGCAACCCCAGTATTATCAAACAGTAGCTGCTTAAATGAGTATATAGAAAGAAGACAAAGTGCTTGATTAGCAAAGTAGTGCAGTGGGTTAATAAGAATCGTGTTTGAGAGTGTTGGAAACATAAAAAAAGCACTTTTAGCAATAGAGTTTGTGTCTCAAAGCACTTTTGAGATAAGTCAAAATTTAGTACTTACACGGGATTCATTTCAGCCTACCACCCAAGTAATTTGGGATAAAAGCCAAAAGGTGTCATTGAGTTGAGTTGAAAGCGTGTATAAACTTAAAACCTTGTCAAAAAATTAGTTACCAAATGCTATTTAACTTTTACGTGACAACACTCTTATAGCTCTAGTAGTATACAACAACTATCTCAGCGCACTGTTTTGCCAAACAGTGCATTAAAGACTCAAAACTAATAAGTTACTGGAGTGTGAATACTATTGATGTAAAATATGAACACTGCCACAAACAATTCTCTTGTAGTTATTCTTCAGATTACACTCCTTAAAACAGATATCGGTTAGGAAAATCTCATATTCAAATTTAAGTTTTCCAGTTTCCTCACAGAACTGGATGAACAATTACACCTTTGAGGCTTTGACAACTCAAACAACACAAAGGTCATATTATGACACTACTTGAAATATTCAGAATAACTGAAACATTTAGCTTACCATGTTGCTCGACTCCAAATCAGAATCATAAGGAATATCAAATGGGTTGGTAGATTTTTTAGTAGTTGCATGTGATAGTGTTCCTTCCTGCAAAAAATGAACAAATATAATAGTCAAACGACAAAAATACCTAGTAACATAGCAAGCATTTGTACATATTATATGCATAGTTGTCAAGTCGTAAAGTCGAGTCAAGTCGGTGGCCCGGAGCGACTAGTCGTCCATAAGTCGACAAGTCATTTCCTATGCACAATTTATACATATAAACTTAGATATATATATATATATATATACACACACACACACACACATATGTACATTTGACATTATTATTTCACAATATTCAACACTATCAAATACTATTAAAAACACAAATATATTAATGTTGCCACAACCAAAGTCATTTGATATTAAAAAAAAAAGAAAAGAAAAAGAAACTACTAAAGCCAAGTGATTAAATGTACAAATATACAATATTAATTATCATACATTTCTACTTAATATATTATCTCTATACATTAAACAGAATACGTGGAGGATGATCCAAAGCATAATACATACATCACAAACAGAATACATGGATGGAAATTAGAAAAGGAATTGGCCAAAAAAAAGGGCCAAAAAACAAAAACCACACAAACTGATACTTGTTGGTGGAATAATAAAAAAAAACAGTAAACAACCACATGATACTATACATTAAACAGAATGCATGCATGGAAATTAAAAAGGAACTGGTAAAAAAAGGTCAAAAAAACAACAACCACACAATCTGATACATGATGGTGAAATTAAAAAAAGAAGAAGAAGGATACAACAAGCCAACAACCACATGAGACTCGCTGGCAGAAAACGAAGAAGAAAGAAGAAAAAGGAAGAAGAAGAAAAGAGAAAAAAGAAGAAGTAGCAAAAAGCATAAAGAAGGGAAGAGGAGGAGGAGGAGGAGGAGGAATTTGATAAACCTAAAGTCGCAACCAAATCCCCAATTTGGTAAACCTAAAATCGAAAGAGAGGAGTACCAGATGGCGACTTTGGCGAGGAATTTGGTAAACCTAACGTCGCAACCAAATCCCCAATTTGTTAAACCTAAAGTCGAGAGAGAGTCGAGAGAGAGGAGTACTAGATGGCGACTTTGGTGAGAAGCATCAGTGACTTCAACGAGAACCCGCTCAAATCACAGGTAAGTTATTCTTTCTTTTTTTCTTTTTTTTTTACAAAAAAAAAAACAAATTGTTATTTTGGGTAGTTAGTAACCGACGTCATCCTTGTCGTCTCCAAGACACCCAAGGAGAGAAATTCAGAATTATTATATTTATACCTGATTACCACCTTTTTGAAGAGCTTCAACTTCTTGGGACGTAAACTTAGACATGGACACGGACTTCACACGGTGAGTGAACTCACAGATGAAATACACATACAAAGAAATATAACAATCTGATGTTTTACGGCTATCTAAACACAAAGTCTCCACCACATCTCTCAAAACTTATTGAGCATTGAAAAATGAAAATACAATATTCAGTTGCACATGGCACCCAATTCTGAAGAAATTCCGCATTTTTGTGGATTATAGATACCACGTGAGTGATCCTCCAATCAAAACCCAACTACATCTAATTAGCAAACAAACATCAATAGTTGCAATAAAATAATATATAAAAATTTCAGGAAATGTATGCCAATTACCAAAAGCACACACAACTATGAGTTATATCAAACTTCATTTGTGGAAAAATAAGTCTTTTTAAAATTCTAGTTGATTGTTCCATAGTTGCATCAATTATCAAAATACTTAACTCAACATTTTATTATTAAGGACTATCCTAAATAATCTTTGCATTTCCAATATGCATCAACAATTATGTAAATTGTCATCAGCATGTTAATACTCGAACGCCCTCCAACAAAATATTTATTTTGCTCTGTATTACTCTTTGGGAAGACAGAAACCTCAAAGCCATGTCACAACTTAACAACTTAACTCTAAACTTTGAATCGGTTGTAGGCTTATGTTGAACAGCAGGTAGCACAACAAATAAGAAGGAAATAAATTAGTAACCCTTGCAAAGGGTTTCCTAGCCAGTACTCAGTAGTTTCAGAATGCTTCATATTTGTCATGTTTAGACAATGCCATGAAGCAAAAAGCACATAGTATAAATATACAATGTTTCAAATTACTTCATCTAGTAGAATACATGAATTCTTTTGCTAGGCAGATAGGAGGAAGCAGGACATAGTATGAAAGTGTTTCATTTGTACCTATGGTGTTGATCTTGATGGAAAGGGACAAGGGAACCATTTAAAAGACTGGAGCTTCCAATGTATAGGATAAAACTTTATTTTCTTTCTATTCAGCTTTCCATGTTATAAGGGTCATGATAATCATCGGATTCATTTTAGATTTTGTAAAGAGGCCGTATTGCAAGAGTTGCTTTCCTTTGATCCTTCTATACGCTATGTGCGCCAAAGTTGTAGAATTTGCCACTCTTAACTAGACTTTTACTTATCAATAAAAGTAAACAATTCAAGATATGAAGAATGCAAAAAGCTCCAACTCAACTGAGGAAGTCAAAACTACAAACAATTATATGAATGCAGTTAAAATAGCTGAAAATACTCACTGTATCCCGCTGCATGGCACGCAAACAAATGTCCAAAAGTTTGTGCAAACATACTGAGGTCCCTGTGCACATAAATTAATTATATAAAAAAAATTATTATAAAAAACACTAGCAAGAGAGTTCAAAAAAATCAATACAATAAAACTAATCAAACATAAAATTTCTAAAACAAGGCAAGTAGGTTATGGCTAGAAATCCCTTGTTATATTCCATTTGCCTGGTGAAAAAAATAAGGAAAATAAGAACTACAAAAATATAAGGTTGCAACCTATACTAGTTATATATATTTTAAATGTCCATTAGCTAACTAAATTTTCACAACTTAACTGGTACAGTTTTTGATGCTCTGGTTTATACATAATTGTTTTTCAGCTAAGCAGAATGTAGGCTCATTTGACTGGAGTAATAGTATTAATGTAGTTCAAACAATCTCATCAAGTTTTATTTTTCTCTCACTAAATATTTTTTTAAATAGAAAATTTTGTACAGCCGACTGTCTGAAAATTAATATTCTTTATAATTAACACTAATAAAAGTTAATAATCTTTTGAGAAACAAACTCTATTCTACACAATGTTCTGCTAGGTGTAGGGAGCTTCGAGCACCTAGGCCTTGTAGGCGGCCTAGGCAGGTGCTCTAGGCGGAGTTAATTTTATTAAATTTATTAGTGAAAGTGGGTAAACTTTGAGGCATGTATTTGTATTATGGCATAATTTATATTATGTGACGCGTACAACAAACAAGGAGAATTATTGGTCATTTGGTCTACTGGGCAACATATTAATTTTTTATTGAGTTGGGCTTTTACGTCATGAATAATTTATTGTAACCGGGAGACAATTTTTTACCCAAAAAAAAAAAACTAGTGTCCTCCTCAAACACGATTCTCAACAAGGGTTGCAGCAAGGGTACACACAGCCCTCAGGTAAGGTGCTTCCACCTTCTGTGATATTCCCTTCTTCATCTTTTCTTCTTTCCTTTTTTCTTTCTTTTTGAATCATTGATGCGCAAGTCCTAGGCGTTTTTTCTCCATGATACAATAAATAAATTTAATACTTCATTATTAATGATATTTTAAAATATCATGTTGTACTGTTAGTTAAAAGAATGAAATACATCTCTATTACATAAGTACGAGTCTACGACACGTGTATTTCTAGAAAATTATAAACGACAAATAGGTATATGCGTTTCTCCTATACCTAAAGGATCACAAGTTTTATCATGAATTTTAGTGACACATATACACACAAGTAATACGTTCCTAACATATGTTTGACTATACCTAAGAACAACAGTGTTACCTGAAATGTTACCTGAAACACAGTTTGTTTCGTTACGCGGTATGAATACGGGTACACGGTACACTATAGTTAAAACGCGGTGTTAGGATATTTTTATATAAGTTCTTATAGTTAGAAATTCTCTTAGAATTTAAATGTAACAAACTTAAGCTTTATAGAAGATTTTTAGTTGAATTAACTTGTTTTATAAATAATTTAGACTAAAAGACAATGTGCACCCCAAACTTTACATCTATGTTGACTTTTGCACCCCAAACCGAAAATGGTGTCTAAGTACACCCCAAACTTCAAATAAACGTAACAAAGAGCACACTTTCAATTGTTAATCGGTCAAAAGTGATTGGTTAAGGCTGTAATGTTTATTACAAAGGGGTAAGCTTGGTAGTTTACATTTATTATAAATTACAGTTACATTTACACCGGATAAAATCAAACTGAGTATACAACCTTGCATCATCTCTGGGATACAACGATGGCCGATGAGGGTGTTCAAATTCCACATGCATTAATAACTAAACATAACCCACATCTACATAATAATAACATTGTATTTGTACTAATCCAACACATTCATCTGCGGACGTAAAAGACAGCCCCTTAATACCTCTATGATTGAGTTCTGGGGGAGATGTGAGCAAGCAGGAGTTTTTTCATGACAACAATGAACACTTGCTTCTCTGAAAGATCAACATCAGCATCAACACCAACCTTCTATTCAAAGTATCAAATCAAATTGGCCACAAAATATTCCAAGTGAAGCAGAGCCAAACCAAAGCCAGGGCATATCCTCCTCCCTGCACCAAAAGGCATCATTTTGATTTCCCTCTCCCTGTTATATCAAAACCTTCTCCTCCATCCATCTTACTTTCACCATTTATATTCAAGAATCTATTAGGCTTGAACTCCATTTAACTTCCCATTTAACTGCTCCAAGCTCACCATTTATACTTCCGGATAACATATTATGAGCCACATTTAACTGCTCCAAGCTCACCATCCCTCCAATGCTATCCGGCAACGGCCCCATTAATTCATTGAAGCTCACATCAAACACTGTTAGCTCCTTCAAAAGCCCAACCTCTACCAGAAAACATGACCGCAACCCATTATCCATCATAATTACCTCATTCAGCGTATCAAACATGTTCCCAATACTGACTGGAAGACAGCCGCGGAAATCATTGCCGGCTAATACAATTACAGATACCGGTGTATTCCCGAAATTATCAGGGATTTCAAACCGGAACCGATTATGATTAATGAAAATTGCATCCAAATCTTTGTCAAATAATTCTTTCGGAACCTTTCCTTCAAACTCATTAAATCGAAGATCTAAGAACATTAATTTGGGTAATCCAAGTACAACATAAGGAATTTATTGGCAAACCTATTGTTACCGACGTCCGGTTCAGATAAAATTCTCAAGTCCTTGAACTTCACGGGAATAGTACCACATAACCTATTGGAATTGATATGAAACAATGCCGGATCCGTGAGAAGCCCAAGTTCCTCGTGCAAATGCCCAAAGAATGTCGCCGTGGTTGAGGTCAATACCGCCACTGATGATGCGATCGAAAGAATTGTCCCGCAAGAAATGCTCTTCTAGTGTAGCTGCAAACATCAGATCCGACCCAATTCACGGTGAGATTAAGGGGATCCGATAGAATAGCTTGCTTCCATGCTTGTAAAGCAATGTAAGCATTTTTTAGCTTAGGGTTTTTGAAGACAAGAGATGGGTCCACTGTCACGTTCTCGCCTCTGTCTCCATACTCGTCTCTGTAATACAAAAGTTGCCGCTGCATGATGTAAATGGTTTCGGCGTCGATGAGGGGACCATTGGTAATGCTTTCAGCTTGAAGGAAGAAGCAAAACAAAGTGAAGATGGTAAGGAGAGAGAATGAGAAGAAACTCTGTATTGAACTGCTCTTCTTCTTCATCTCACACTATTTAGGCCACAAAAGACTTAAACACCCCTCTGGATCCACACGTGTCTTAGCCGGTCACTTTTGACCGGTTAACAATTGAAAGTATGCTTTTTGTACGTTTAATTGAAATTTGGGGTGTACTTAGACACCTTTTTCGGTTTGGGTGCAAAAGTCAACATGGATGTAAAGTTTAGGGTGCACATTGTCTTTTAGTCAATAATTTAGTACAAATGTAATGTTTGAGCATCTAATACTAAGTTAGAGTATTGGTACTCGTGCAATTATAGGTAAATTTAGAGTATTCGTACGTAAGAATACCATATTTGGGTACGCAAGTACCAATACGCGGTTAGGTCAACGAGAGTATCTGATAACTCAACAACTACTATCAAGTACCAAGAGAGAACAAGAAAAACAATGTCAAAAGATGCTAATTTTAGATGATATTAAATGTTCTTTCATGTCTTAACTCTAAGTGAAACATGTTATGTAAGTTTTGTAAAAATTACCAAAAATATGTGTAAAATATATTTCTAGTCTTATTTTACGTAGAAGTCAATATGTTTGAAAGAAATTCTAATGATCTTTGAAGTATGAGTACACTTTACAACTGATACTTCCAATAACTAATAAATTTTTGATCTCCCACAATTATTAATACTAAGAGGGTCTTCTATATATATCAACAAAGACAAAGTTTTTAATCTGGATTTCGCTTCTTACACTTAAAATGAACCACAGCGCATCTGATTGCCCTTGTAAAAGCAAGAACGGCCTATTTCTAATGTCAAACATGGGTAGGACGTCGTGTCAGTGGATTTATTTTCCTCTGCTTCAATGAATGTAAGCAACCACATTCATTCACTGTAAGTTTGTTAATTTTCTATTTCACAACGCAATGATAGCACCTTTTAGGAACAATGAAACGCCACCTTGCCAAATAAGAAGTGATTCATTTCAACTAAGATGGCATTGTTATGTATTTTCAGCTTGATTGATCTTGTATTTGCACATAAGCCTTGTTTGTTTCAATACACAATAGTTAACAAACAATAATATTGTAATAGGACTTCGAAAAGATAATATATTTTCAAATGTAGAAGTTGGTGAGATTATATACTAATGTTTATACCAAGCTGTTGCAGTTGATGCATCTGCGATTCGGTGGAAGCTTCATGAGACCCCGTATGATCTTCTCGTTCCGCTCTTCTACCTTCCTACTGCTCATATTCAATTTCAAATCAATAACTTCAAATAAATTTCAAGCTAAAATTGGAGAGTAAAGTCGAAATTATGATGATTTAAAGGATTCGTGATAAGAGAGGTTGAGATTTGGAATCTAGGGTTTTAGTTTTTTGAATTCCAACGAACAGAACCAGAGAACTAAAACCAGCTTCGTCCTCCCTCATTCTCTAATTCTACCTATGCTGACAGTTGGACACTATGAGTTCGCGTCTCACTATATTACTTTCACTTCTTTCGTATTAATCGTATTAATCAGATTTTTAGGGGGGTTGTTTAATAAAAATTGAATTTAATCTGAATGAGTTGAATCTGAATTTGAATAAAAAAAGTTGATTAATAATTTACATGTATGAAATATTTGAATGACAAAACTTTATTATTTTACCCCCTCTAAAAAATTTCAAAATTATTATAAATTTATTTAATATAATAGTTAATTTTTTATTTTTTTAATTTTTTTTATTTCATTCAGTCATTCAAATTTCAAAAAATCGACTTTATGATTCAATTTCATTGCTATCTTACCGATTCAAATATTCGCACCAAAATAAACGCATTTGTGGATTCAAATTATTCGTGATTCAAATTTCATTCAAATTTCTAAACAAACACTCCTAGTAAACAAAATTTATACAGTCTAAGCTACCGAGTCAATCACGATCTCCAATATAGCTCGACTTTTCAAACGAATATATATCAATAGAAAATTATAATTTGAATAGGTTTCAGTAATTTATTGAACTTTAAAATTTATTCATATTTGAATCATTTATATTTCCAATTGAGTTCAAATCGAAATTTTAGTCAAACGAGTATAAATCGAGCCCGAATTTTTTGTTCATTTTCCGGTCTTAATATTAATCATTCCAAATATAACATCAATTGGAAATTCTTTCATACTAATCAAAAATCACTCCAAATATAACATCAATCGGTAATTGGTAAACACATTTTTTTAATTCTTAGAAAAGTTTGGGATGTAATGTTACAAATTTTAAGAATCTATAGGGATGATAATTTGTCAATGATTTTAACTTTAATTGAAAATGGAGTCGGGATGAAAAATTATCGAATGTTATTTATAGGGATGTGACGATATTTACATTTTCCGTCCCAATGTTTGCCTTATACATTTCACAAAATATTAATCTTTGTTATATAAATTCTCCTTAAGATGAGGATGATAATTAAATTTTAATCATGGTAGAAAATGGGACGGATATGAGAATTAATGAAAATATCAACTTTATATTATAATTTTATTTTTTTTATCAATTTTGAAAAGTTATACTTTCAAATTTTTAAAAACTGATAGATTAATATAATTTTCAAAAATATATTATAATTGATAATACTATTTTCTAAACATTTTTAATATCAATAGTATAATTAACAAAAACTAAATGACGTTAATTTAATTTCTTAATTAACTTTAGAAATAAAAATAATATTTTTGAATATTCTTATTGTTGGATTATTTGTGCTTTTTAGTCTTTAGTTAACACCATATTTGTGAGTTTTGGATTTAGGTAAATCAAGAGCATTCTCTTATCTAACACTCCTCCTCAAATAACACTATTTTATTAAAACTACGTCTTTTTGGAGTTTCTTTTAAAAAATAATTGGGGGTGTGGGACCACTCTTTTTTAAGAGTCTCCAAAACGACGACGTAATTTTATTAAAAGATCGTTATTTAAGGAGAAACGCCAGATTTTTTAAGTGAAGTCTTCTTGATCCTTCTATATATATATATATATATATATATATATATATATATATATATATATATGGATTGGATTGGATTGGGTTGGGTGGGGTGGGGTGGGGTGGGGTGGGGGGGGATCAATGATTTTATAGTCATGGAAAAATATAGTTTTAAAATTAGATTATCACATTATCCAAATTTTAAAATTAGATATAAATGCTAAATTTTAATTTTTGTAATGTCAACCAATGTTAAATTTTATTAGATATATAAAATTGTTCCTAGTAAAAACAAAGTTAATCATTTGCACAATAAGTGGATGTTTAAATGACAAAATAGTCGGCTTGTACATAAAAATATATTCCCTCCCAATAGAAGGTTAAAATTGTCCGCACAATAAAGAGCAAGCTAACTGTTTTGTTCTAAAACATTTCATGGTATAGACATAACATAATTGACTAATTTGACTAAAGTTGGATGCGACAGGTTTACAAAAATGTGAAACATTAAGCATAAATTGAAATAATAACGTTTATTTATATTGCAATTTAGTGTTAAGAATGTATAATTTATTTATTTACCTATTTAATAAATAAGAATAATATACAGATTATAATTAATTTGCTTACCACAATTGTTGATTTCTTTTCTATTCAAATTTATATATTTTTGATTAAAAATTTAGTTTAAAAAGTGACCATTAAAAAATCATTTCCCCTTTATTTCCCTATAAAAGATAAAACAAAAGGTAATTTCCCCACATTTAAAGTACTCACCAAAACCCTATAACTGCAATAGTGGTGTTATCTATCTAACATTAAATATTATAAAAACTTATTTATTTATTGTGAAAATTTGTAAATTGTATAGTAAAATAAAAATATATTTACTATCAAATTGTCACATTTAATATATATAAAATATGGTAATCATATAACTTCACATAAAAAAGCATTTGATTTTTTAAAAACTAGGGTATTTATCAAGCAATTGCGTAATAAAAAAAATAAGTTGACTAAAAGTATTGACTTACAAAAATAGGCAATATTGTGTACTCTTACTCTAAATATTGTGGTTTATGAAAATTTTATTTCCATTTATACCTTGCCTAGGGGTGATAATCGAGCCAAGTAGTTCGATACTCGACTCGAGATCGATTCGAAAATATGATCCAAAGCTCGAATTCGAAGTTGATCCGAGTCGAATCTGATCCATACTCGTTTTCTGTTTAATGATACACATCGAAATAACTCAAAGCAGAATAGGTGTTCGCTCATATTAAGGTTCGAGTATTTCATTTTTTCTCAAACCATACTCGATACTTGCTTGATGAATCATATTCGAATATTGGTCTGATCTATGCTAGTAAGCTAAATATGTGATATTTGTATTAATCGTTATAATTTATAAAGTGTAGTATGAAATTGTGTAAACTTGTACTTAAATAAATCAATGGATTAAATGTCAATTTATATTACATTCTTTATAATCTCAATACATAAATAAAAGTGAAAAAGTTTTATATATAAATATTAGTTAAGTAACCAATTTAGTATGTAGTGGTTCAATTTTAAGTGAAATGGTCATATTCGAAACTCGATTTGAAGACTCATGAAGAAACTCGCTTTTTTGTAAATGAATGAGACTTACGAGCCAAGTGAGTTACGAAATGAGTAGAGTCCCGAGTAATGATCCGAAATGAATTTGGCAAAAAATATAATCCTTTATCGAATTCGAATCGAATTCGAAATCGATTTTTAGTCGAATCGAATCTGAGCATGAAGGTGTTCGCTGAGATTCGACTCGTTTGCATCCCTAACATTGTCATGCAGTTTTAAATTAAAACAAATAAGAAGAATATTAGATTAAAATGTAAGAGTGAAGGTATATTGGTGTTTTTTTAATAAAAGAAGAATGAAAAATAAAATAAAAATAAAAGGGTTATATACACTTTTACCAACTCTATAAATGCATCACTAAAGTGTTAAAAATTATATAATATTTTGAAATAGAGGGATTATTATTATTATTATTATTATTATTATTAGTGGAAAATTAACAACCCAAACATCATCCACCTTTGATCACAACCACCGCCATCATCATCCATAACCACGACCACCATCATTCATAACCAGTGGCGAAGCCACATAGTGTGATATGGGGTCAATCGTCCCCCTGGAAAAAAAATTTGTTTTATAATGTAAGGTAAATTTTAAAATTTTTAAGTATTATATATAAATTGACCTTACTAAAATTTTATAAATTTTATATTATACGGGGTCAAATTGAAAATTTAAATAATAATCTAATTTATATTATTTTTAAAAATAAATAATGAATTACTTACTTATGAACAGTTGTGATTAAAAAAATCTAGTATGAATCAATATAATGTATATATATACTCAAAAGTATAAAATATTAAAAAAAAATTGGCTCACCCCCAAACCCCGCCAAATTATTTATAACTTAATAATATTTTCGACCCCACTAACAAAAAATATTGGCTTCGCCACTGTTCATAACCACTGCCATCATTCATAACCACTGCCGCCATCATCCATAAGCACCGCCATTATCCATAAACCTCCGATCATCCATAACCACCACCATCATCCATAAACCTCTTATTGCACGTCAGATCTGGTGTTACACACAACTTGTTTGAAGGAAAAAAATGATGAATTAACATTAAATTAAATAAGAAAGGAGGTAAAAATCTAACTGATTTTTTACAAGGGTGGGTATGAATTTGAGTATTATAGAAGAAAACATTGGAGCACAAGAAAGTAATCAAAATCTACAGTTGAGATTAGTGATCCGTTGCTTCTCAAAGCTGAGGCCCTCCTACTCTTTCTATCCCCATCCCGTCCATGTACACCTACAACTCTTTCTCTTCCATAAACCTCCTATTGCACGCCAGATCTGGTCAGATCCGATTTGATTAATGCCATCAGAAGCAACAAACCAAACCGCCATGGAATCCGACGAAAAGGAGAGAATATCAACAAACCAAGCCAAATCTGATTATTCGTGGAGAATTTGAGTTCTCAAGGCCAAAATTCGAAGAGCTAAACAGAGATTTTTTCGACGAGGATGGAGATAATGAGAGAGAGAATCCAATTGAGAATGAATTATAAGGGAGATATTTTTATTGTACTTTTATTTTGAATGAATAATTTTATTTTGATTAATTTAGCATTAAATTTATAAAAGTTTTCATCTAGGCATGCTACAAAGAAAAATGTCTCACATATAAGTTTTCTCTTACGTGGCAATTCATGTAATTTTTTCGTCCAAAATCAAAAAATTTAACAAAATTTATAACGATTTGTAAAAAAATTAAAGTTTAGTGGACTGAATATAAAAAAAATCAGTTTAATAATATATTTGTAAACCGACTCTAATAGAATGAGAAAAATATATTTAACAAAAAAAAAGGTATCAGAATTTAAGTAGCTAGAGAAAAGAAATAAAAAGGGGTTTATTTGGCCCAAAATTTTTCAAGAAAGTGAAGGAAAGTGACTTTCCTCTTCTCTTTCTCTTCTCTTCTCTTCCTTTCTTTCCTTTTTTTTTACAAAGAAAGAAACTCCAGACTGCATTTTATCTTCTCTATCTCTGTATCGGGTCTTCCGATGGCAACTACTGTGCTAAGAACAGCAGCAATTAGGGCACCTCCAGTTCGCTTAAGCACCAATCAGAATTCCTCTGCAAAGTTTATCTGTCTTCCTTCAGCAATAAGGAGACTGACGTCCCCAAAACGTTGTTGTTTACACTACCCTCCCCATCATTTTCACAATTTATCGTCTCCCCTTCTTCTTCCTAGTTCTGTGTGTTTCGCTTCATCAGGAGAAACCACTGACACCCAAGAAATAGAGGAGATTCAAGATTCTCAGCTTGAGGTACATGTATAACGTACTCATATATTATGATATAAAAAATTGGTTTCTACTTGAATTGTAGTTGTGGCCTGTGGGTAGCTATAATTTAATTGGGTTTTGGAGGAAAGAACATTTGGAAGATTCTAGGACCTCAGCTTCAAGTATACATATATGACTTATTCATTGCAAAATTGGTGGTAACTATTATTCTTCCTTTATCTGTGAGCTGGATTTGATGAATTTTAAGAAAGATTTTTTGTTAATTTCTTTTATTTGGTAATCAGAGCTTTTGTTAAACTCAGTTTGTGTTGGATATTTTGAAAATCTGTTGTTATATAATAAATATGTTATATTGATTTAATAACTAACTGATGCATTGGTTTGTGATTACTAGTTTAAACAAGTGTAATGTTGAATAAGTGCAGTTCAACTTGGGGCACTAGTTTGAACTGGTGTGAATGTTAGTTTGAACGGGTGTAACATTGAACCAGTGTAATAACTCGATTTGGATTTGAACCGGTTTGACCCTTAGAAATGGTGTGTTTGGTTCACATATTTTCAAATTGAAAAGGTGCCTTTACAAAGGGGTATTTGGAATCCTATAAATTTAGAAAACTATCTTTTGGGAAAACAATTCATTCACAAGAAATGAATGCTTAATTATTTTAAAAGAATTTTGGTGTTATTATTTTCTTTTCTCTCAAATTATAATTTAGAATTAAATACTATTATGCACTCTTGTGCAATTTATATAGGGGGCGAATACTATTTTTTAGAATTTCGACAATGTCCTACGGTGAAAGTTCTAACAATTTGCTCTTAGTTATGAAGTTTCATTAGATTTTAAAAAACTTATCTCCAAACTGAGAAATGATTTGTCAAGGCTAGTACTTGGTACTATGTCCTTAAGAACAATTATATATATATATATATATATATATATATAACTTATCTCCAAATTGCATGGTGCTTGTCAAGGCTAATTGATATGTCCTTAAGACAATTGTCTCCCAAGATACAATGACAATGTATACTATAGTAGCACTCCAAATAGTATACTCAACGAACCAAAATAAAATGCTCAGAACTCTCTCTCAAAACTGAACTATAAACTACTAATGAAATGAAGAAGAAGAAGACTAGAATGCTTATGCTTAAATGAATTGAGTGAATGAAATACATGCCCCCTCTAATCTATTTATAAGAGGGATCAGTGACCCTTCAGAAGGGACATAGCCACTTGAAAAGGTACTATTTAGCCAAAACGACCTAGTTTTAAGGCTTAACAGAAAGGGTACGTCTATTTGGACTACTAAAAGACGTATAATAACAAAAACGGCGTAGTTTTAGTCTTTAGCAGAAAAAGCGCGTCCGTTCAGACAAAAACGACGTGATTTTAGGGCATCCGTTCAGGTAGATAACCTTTCCCAAAACAATATAGTTTAGACGCGTCCGTTCGACAAGTAACGCTTCCCAAAACGACGTAGTATAATAATAAATACTAATTATCAAAACGACACAGTTTTGATAATAGAACTAAATAAAATAAATTTTAATTAAAAATTTAAATAAATTTTGTTCAAAAAATTATATACAAGGACCCATACCCACGAGCCCGAGCCAGAGCCGTAGCCTCGGTGGCTTCGATTGGCGTGCATGGCATAAGAAGACACATGTGGGTTCAAACCAAGCTTTGACTAGGTCCTCTCCCTTCTACAAAAGTGGGGTGCCCCTTGGGGCCCAAACTCAAGAGCAATTAGTATATAAACCTATTAATTCTTTAGTTCTTAACCGATGTGGGACTTGACTTCCCACATGTATTTATTATCATTTATCATTTCCAAGGATGATCTTTGGGAGTTAATATCTCATTTATTACTCCATGGATTTGAACTTTCAAATACTTAATTTAATCTACTCATGGAGTAGAACACATTAATATGTGGAATCATTACAAATAATTAATGACACACATATTAATTTAGGCTCAAATTCTAACAATCCCCACATGAATGATATTGACTGTCAGCCTTGTGCAAATGTTATCCAGATTCTAAGAGAGACAAAATTGGAAATCATCTGTATCGAGAGAAATGGCTTTTGGTTTTGAACCTTCCCTTGTGAAAGATTATCGGGTTTACTGGTTGTCTAGTGAACGTGATGTCTTGAACTGTCCAACCGTTTGTGTAAATCGAGACAATAATAATTCATACAGAATCTTTCCAGACATTATTTGGTTCTCATGATTTTGTTCATTTCGGCCCTGAACAATCCCGGATTTATGAGTGCTTTAGAGAAGTATAGCCTTATCCTTCTCATAGAATTGACCCAGTTCACACTCATATAGGTGATTCTTAATAAGAGTATCACATCATACCCCACTTGTTTATCAAGATTTAAGAATCATTAAAAGCATAGCTTATCCTGAAACCGCTGGAGGTATCATTATCTCTTATCTTGAGATCTCCAGTCAACTAGGTTGGGTTTTCATCACGACGATCCTTGTTTATAGGTTTTAAACCCATTCCCTTCGAAGTTATTTTTACTTGCTCTCTAGTCAAACCTTTAGTTAACGGATCTGCTATATTTTCTTTAGACTTTATGTACTCAATAGACATAATTCTATTAAAGAGCAATTGTTTTATGGTAGTGTCTACGACGAATATGTCTAGACTTACCATTATACATTTGACTATGTGCCCTTCCAATTACTGATTGACTATCACAATGGATACAAATAGGCGGCACGGGTTTAGGCCACATAGGAATATCTTCTAAAAAGTGACGAAGCCACTCAGCTTCTTCTCCAGTCTTATCCAATGCAATAAACTCAGATTCCATCGTTGATCGAGCAATGCATGTTTGTTTAGAAAATTTCCATGATACTGCTCCTCCACCTAATGTAAACACAAAACCACTTGTGGATTATATCCAGTTCGCATCACAGTATCCTTCGATTATTGTTGGATATCTTGAGTAGTACAATCCAAAGTTTTGAGTATATTTTAAATACCTTAAAACTCTTATAATCGCTTTCCAGTGATCTTATCCTGGATTGCTTATAAATCTACTCAATTTATTGACAACTTGTGCTATGTCAGGACGTGTACAATTCATTACGTAGATAAGGCTTCAAATTATTTGTGCATACTCAGGTTGTGATATGCTCTCTCCTTTGTTTTTAGACAAGTGTAGATTTATATCTACTGGTGTTCCCACAAGATTGCGATCGTATTGATTAAATTTTCTGAGTATTTTCTCAATATAGTGTGATTGTGATAACACTAACCCGTCCGATGTTTTAGAAGTTTTAATTCCTAATATAACATCGGCAACATCCATGTCTTTCATGTCAAATATATTATTTAACATTTTTTTAGTAATTTTAATGATTTCATTATTACTACACATAATAAGCATATCATCTACATAAAGACAAATAATGACATACCCTTTCTCAGTGTCCTTGACATACACATATTTATCACACTCATTTATCTTGAAACCATTTGATAACATTGCATTGTCAAATTTTTCATGCCATTGTTTAGGTGCTTGTTTTAATCCATAAAGAGACTTCACAAGTCGACAAACTTTCTTTTCTTGTTCTGGAACAATAAACCCTTCTTGTTCCTGTAGATTTCTTCTTCTAAATTTCCATTCAAGAATGCTGTTTTCACATCCATTTGATGTATCTCTAAATTATATATAGCTGCAATGGTTATTAACATCTGCAATGGCTATTAACATCCTAATTGAGGATATTCTTGTCACAAGAGAATAAGTATCAAAATAATCCAAACCCTCTTTTTGCCTGTATCCTTTGATTACAAGTCTTGCTTTATATTTGTCTATAGATCCATCTGCTTTCATTTTCTTCTTGAATATCCACTTATATCCAAGAGGTTTAGAGCCTGGTGGGAGATCTACTAATTCCCACGTATGATTGTGTAGAATGGACTCTACTTCACTATTTATAGTCTCTTTCCAATATGGAGCTTCTCTATAAGTTTGAGGCTCATTTTCTAACAAATAAGTTGGAAAATCCGGACCATAAGATTTTGATATTCTAGCACGTTTACTACGTCTAGGTTCATCAATATCTTTTAATCCATGAACACTGTCACTAACAGTGTCATAAGTTATTTTGTTTGAATTTGTTTCTTGTTCATTAGAACTTGGCTCTTGTTTCTTTTTATTAGGAAATATTGTTTCAAAGGATTCAACATCTTTTGACTCAATAATACTATTTTCATGTATTTCCTCTATTTTTGATTTATTAACCAAAAATCTATATGCATTGCTATTATTAGTATAACCAATGAATATACAATCTATTGTTTTCGGTTCTATTTTCACCTTTTTGGGTGGATGAACCATTACTTTTGCTAAACACCACTACACTTTTAAGTGTTTATAAGACGGCATACGTCATTTCCATAATTCATAGGGTGAAACATTTGACTTCTTTTGAGGTATTCGGTTGATAATATAATTTGCTGAAAGAATTGCTTCGCCCCACAAATTCTGAGGTAGCCCAAAACTTAATAATAATGCATTCATCATTTCTTTCAAAGTTCTATTCTTTCTTTCTGCAACACCATTTGTTGTGGTGAATAAGGTGCAGTTGTTTGGTGTATTATACCATGTTGTGAACAAATTTCAACGAAAGGAAATTCATATTCCCCACATCTATCACTTCTAACTATCTTGATCTTTTTATCAAGTTGATTCTCAACCTCATTTTTGTAATGTATAAACATTTCCAAAGCCTCATATTTACTTCTTAATTAATAAACATAATAATATCTTGTACAATCATCTATAAAAGTAATAAAATACTTCTTACTTTCTCTTGTTTGTATATACTTTAAATCACAAATATCAGTATGTATTAATTCAAGAGGTTCTATACTTCTTTTAATTGATTTAAAAGAAGATTTTTTAAGTTTTGCCTCAACGCAAACTTCACATTTTTGATTGGAGTTAATCTCACATTTTGGCAAACATTCCATATTAACTAAAATACGTATAATATTATAACTAACATGTCCTAATCTACCATGCCATAAATTAGAAGACTCAATCATATAAGTAGAAAAATATAATTTTATTAATATTAGAAGGTATAACAGTCATTACATTCATCTTGATGATCCCATTGCTCATATATCCCTTCCCCACATACATCCCATTTTTAGTTAGGATGAATTTGTCCAATACAAAAACCAATTTAAATCCCTTTTGACTAGAAGGGATCCTGACACTAAATTCTTTCTAATATCAAGCACATGGAGGTGAGTTTCTTTCCAGAAGTCATCTTCAGAACCACTTTTCCTTGTCCAACAATTTTGGATGAGGAAGAATTTCCCATGTACAATTGTTCTCCATTCTCAATTTGTTGATATGTGGAGAACATCTTCTTGTTAGAACACACATGGCGGGTTGCTCCAGTATCTACCCACCATTCCTGGGATTTTCAACCATGTTAATCTCAGAAACAACCGCTTAAAGGTTCATTTATGAAACATCTTGAAAAAGATCATCCACTTCCATTATATTGGCTTGTGCGGACTTCTTATTCTGGTCTTTGCGTTTACTACAATCTTTTGCCCTATGTTCGAACTTATCACAAATGTAGCATTTGCCTTGGAACTTTTTATTTGTTCCCTATTGAGGCCCATTGCCAGAGTATTTCCTCTTTTTAGACTTTGGACCTTGTTCAACCACGTTGACTTTATGTTCCCCAAAAGTCCTTCCTGCTTTCTCTTCAAAAGCACGAATATCCTCTTTTTACGATTAAGTCTTCAAGTTTCATCTCTTTGCGTTTATACTTGAGATAATTCTTAAAATCTTTCCATATTGGTAATAATTTTTCAGTAATAGCAGCAACTTGAAAAGTTTCACTTAAAGACATACTTTCTACATATATTTCATGTAGGATAACTTACAATTCTTGGATTTGGTTGATGACAACCTTGGAATCCACCATCTTGTAATCCAAAAACCTGCCAACTACGAATTTCTTCGTGCCAACATCTTTTGTTTTATATTTCTTATCCAAGGAATCCCATAATTCTCTTGCTGTTTTGAGAGAACTATACACATTATATAATGTGTTATCCAATCCATTAAGAATATAATTTCGACATAGAAAGTCGGCATGTTTCCATGCATCAACAACAACAACAACTTGCCTATCCGTTTCATTCTCACTAAGCACTGGGGGGGTCTTCATGAAGAAACCTTACCAAGTTGAGAGTAGTGAGATAAAACATCTTTTGTTGCCATCTCTTAAACTTCGTTCCATTAAACTTTTCTGGTTTTTCACCATGGTTTACAGGAACATTTGGAATAGAAAGTGTAGAAGAAGAACCGATTATAGATAGTGTATCAGTAGCCATATCTCAAATATATATATAGAAATAATCAAACGATAATTGTCTTAAGATTTTTTTCAAAATGAATGAACAAAATATATATATATATATATATTCAACTTATCTCCAAACTGCAGAAATGATTTGTCAAGACTAATACTTGATACTATGTCCTTAAGACAATTATGCCCTCCGTATGGTGCTCAGAGTTGATAGCACTCGTCTCTTAGGATACAATGACAATTTATACTATAGTAGCACTCCAAATAGTATACTTAACGAACCAAAATAAAATGCTCAGATTTCTCTCTCAAAAATGAACTATAAACTAATATTGAAATGAAGAAAAAGACTAGAATGCTTATGCTTGAATGAATTGAGTGAATGAAATTGCTGCCCCCTCCTATCTATTTATAGGAGGGATTAGTGACCCTTCAGAAGGGACATAACCCTTTGAAAAAGTACTATTTAGCCAAAACGACGTAGTTTTAAGGCTTAACAGAAAGGGTGCGTCTATTCCGGACTTAAACGACGTAGTTTTAGTCTTATTAGAACAAAAACGGCATAGTTTTAGTCTTTAGCAGAAAAGGCGCGTCCGTTCAGACAAAAATGACGTAGTTTTAGGGCGTTCGTTCAGGCAGATAGCCTTTCCCAAAACGACACAATTTAGACGCGTCCGTTCGACAGGTAACGCTTCCCAAAACGACATAGTATAATAATAAATACTAATTATCAAAACAACACAGTTTTGATAATATAACTAAATAAAATAAAATATAAATAAATTTTAATTAATTTTGTCCAAAAAATTATATATAAGGACCTAGACTCACGACGGTAAGGAGGAGTCGGAGAGCTGAGCTGTGCCAGTCGATTGGCGGTGCTCACAAGGTTCGAACAAAGCCTTGGCTAGGTCCTCTCCCTTCCACAAAAGTGGGGTGCCCTTTGGGGCCCAAACCCAAGAGCAACTTTAATGTATATAAACCTATTAATTCTTTAGTTCTTAACCGATGTGGGACTTGGCTTCCCACATGTATTTATTATCATTTATCATTTTCAAGGGTGATCTTTGGGAGTTAATATCTCATTTATTACTCCATGGATTTGAGCTTTCAAATACTTAATTTAATCTACTCATGGAGTAGAACACATTGATATGTGGAATCATTACAAATAATTAATGACACCCATAATAATTTAGGCTCAAATTTTAACAAATTCATCCAAACTCCTCACCCGATATGCATTTTTGTTTAGAGATAGTGAGGATTTGGAGGAGGCATAAGGATATTGTATATCCATTGGCTCATTGGCATTCCCATTTCTTGACCTGTTTAGATAATGATCTTTGGTGTTTTTGAATTTTTGGTCAATTAGGACCTATAATTCCGGTTGATATAAGCCACCATTTGGAACTCTGAACATAAAACAAAAGGATATTAGTATTTCAATTCTCAGTTGTGTTGTATAGATGCGGAAATATTAAGGAGAAGTTTCATAATTGAAGGAAATTACTTAAATAGTGTGCAAGAGAAGTTGAGATCAGTTTTCCCTTTTTTGGGCACTCATGCAGCTGAAAAGGTACTCATGGGTAGAAGAGGCACCTTAATTGTTGGGGCTGGTTTCCTTGTCTTACATTGGATTCAAACATCACTTTAAAATGTTTATACCTTTCTACAGGAAAAAAGGAAAAGAAACAGATATTAAGTGTGCCTCCTCTTTAGGAAAGAGATGCACCAAAAATAAGACATGTATGATGCAGCTCTTCGCATCTACGAATTCTTTTGACACAAATTAATAGACCTTTTATTTCCAGTTATATAAATTAGTTCTAACCTAGGATGGTTTTTTTTTTTCTTTTTAGGATTCAACATTTTACTCTTTATTTTATGACTTTCTCTTTATAATTATTCTGGAGGTTTAATGTAAGGTTCTGCAAACAGGGTCCAATTTTCTGATAAATAACTTCAATGATAGTGTAATATCATAATTAATGTAATTATTATCTGATACTAAACTAATCGCGTGGGGTGTTTTTTGGGTTGGGCTGGTAGGCTTGTGATTCTTATGCTATCCATTTTATTTGGCAGTTATTTCTTCAGGTAAACTTTCCTTTCGAGGAATAACTAGCAGTCAACTTTAATCATATATTATACTACCTGAGAGAAAACATTATCTATGCTAATATTCCCAATTGTGGAATCATGATATTCACTCTACATAGTATTCCAAATTTCCAATTAAAAGCCCTGTTGTGGTTGCCTGGTTGGTCCATATCCTCATTTTACGCAGACATTTGGGAGATAGGTTTCTAGAATTGCATGGGAGTAAACGATTTCATGAATGTGACGGGACTGTAGTAGGATCTAGTTACATAGTATATGACTTAAACAATTGTCTTGGTTGATATAACTGGAATATGTCTCATAGTTTTGGTGTGAAGTTTGTGCGAGCTAGTGATCCTGGCTATAGTGCTTTCGTTGCCTTCAGTTTACCTTGCCTGGAGTGATACACATTTTGTTGGATGCGTTCTTTGTTTAATTATTTTGTCTGTTTCCTTTTGTGCCTGCCTGTAAATTTTTGATTGATATGGATGAAATATTATGCTTTCAATCTTCACTTCTGCACTTGCCCTACTGCAGGGTTTTTTAGTTTCTCTGTCGTCCCATTTGAAACCATAATTTAGTTGATATCTATCAAATGAACCATTGTCACTTATGTGATTCCTGTGTTTCATGGCCACTTGGCCAGTTGAGCCAAGCAAAGCCTTTTTCTCTGAGCTTTACATGCTTAATGCTGTTATCTGATTGCTTCATATCTGTGCTATTAACAGGCTTGCCTGAAATTTTGTATCTGTAAATTTGTTCTGCAGTTTGACTTGATTAGTACTTGTCCATGATTTTTTTCCTGTGGTCTCACTGAAGTCTAGCTTTTAAACATGGAATTTTTTATGTTTTCAAACTTCAAAGACATTAACAGAGAATATTCATAATTTCAATTTTTTTTTTAAATGTACTTACTAAAGTCTTTTTGCAATACATATTTAACAGGACAATTCAGACAGTACTGCTGGTTCAGAAGATGTTGAGAGTGAGATTGAGGGTGAGACTACTAATGCAGAGGAACCAGCTTCAGCTATTGTAGCTTCACTACAGTCATACAAAGAGGCATTAGAAAGCAATAATGAGTCCAAAGTTGTTGAGATAGAAGCTCTTCTCATATCCATTGAAGATGAAAAAATTGGTCTAGAAAGTAAAGTGACTACTTTGTCAGAAGAAATGTCATACGAGAAAGATCGGGTTCTTCGGATAAGTGCGGATTTCGATAATTTTCGGAAGAGAACAGAGAGGGAGCAGCTTTCACTGGTAACTAATGCACAAGGGGAAGTTGTGGAGAATCTTTTGCCTGTTTTAGATAATTTTGAGAGAGCTAAAGCCCAGATAAAGGTGGTGACAGAGGGAGAGGAAAAAATCAACAGCAGCTACCAGAGCATATACAAGCAATTTGTGGAGATTCTAGGGTCTATAGGTGTTGTGCCTGTGGAGACGATTGGGAATCCCTTTGATCCAATGGTAAGTTTTTCTGGCTTTACTTATCTCTAATGTATTCAAGATTCTCTGAGTCAGTATGTAGAAGTAAGTGTCCGTTATTCCCTTTGCTAGTTGATCTCATCCTATATAATTAATTGGTTATAGACACAGATGCATTTTCCAATAGGTAATCATAAGATGTGCACTTACTTTCTTATGATCGAAATCACGGCTTTACTGGATGCCTTTGTTGTTCATGATGATTCGTCCATTTAATCATTGGCTTGATGCGGCAAGCTCCCGAGTTGGCTTCAAATTCAGTTGAGTACTTATTGAACCTTTTCAAATGCTGAATAAAGTTTGTTCAGGTTTTATGAATGAAGACCTGGATACGCTTTTAGCTTAAACCAAGTCTTGATTGATTTGAGCCAACTCAGGAGAGTTAACATGAGCAACACTGTATCCCAAGGACCCAAGCCTGTAATAGTATCTTAAACTTAATGATTGAATGAGCAAGTATTTCAGTTTTATAGTATTGTCAGAGAGCTGTGGTTACAGAAGTATTGATGGCAACTAGTTTGCATCACATCCTGCAGTTTTCGGTGCACTATGAAAGTCCACTGTCTGATGGTTCCATGTTGAACCTAAGCAATTGTTCATTTTCTTATATATATATATATGTATATATTTTACATCTTTCAAAAGTTATTTTGACATTTTTTCCCCTTTTTTTTTCTATTGGTATGTAAAAGCTGCATGAAGCTATTATGCGTGAAGATTCTGCAGAGTTTGAAGAAGGTATCGTACTCCAAGAATTCTGCAAGGGGTTCAAACTTGGTGACCGTCTCTTACGTCCATCGATGGTGAAGGTATCAGCTGGTCCAGGGCCTGTGAAGTCTGAATCAGCGGACTCATTGGAAGAACCAGAAGGTGTTGGTGAGACCGATGAAGAGGGCAGTTCAGAACCAGCACCTGCTGAGGATTTGTGATACATATAATCCAGTTTTGTATTAGTAGCAGTTATATCAACTATATATCTTTCAAGTGTTTGGCCGTTTCTCCCCCTGGAGGCAGCGAACCTTGTTTGAAGGATTAGCAGTTGATTTGGGGTTTACTTGGTGGATATAGATTATTGTAGCTTTTGGACTTTCTTTCAAGAGTGGCTGAAACAAATTGTGAGAATTCCTTGTACTGTATTGTAGCTACATAACAAAGTCAATATTTTTTCACAAAAATAAATAAATAAAAATTTATTGTTATCATTTGGAATAAGTTGTATTGGTGATGGGAAGTAATATTGGGAGTTCGGAGTAAATGACTTTTGGCCCAAGCCCAAGCAATAAAGGGGATTGGGTGTCGGCTATCAATGGCTCCAAAGGATACTGGCATTTGACAAATAGATGCTGATGGATCACTTGTCCAAGTGTTTATACCTACCCAATTGGCAGTACGTTGAGTTGAGAATGACCTGACCAAACATTTCTTATTTTGCACGCAGATAGTAGATGTAAGTGTATATATATATATATATATATATATATATATATATATATATATATATATATATACGGATTTACACATTTACAGAATTGATTTAGATAGGCAAATTGTCAGCATTGATTTACGTAATTTAAATCTCTCGAGTTGCTATTGATCGTGTCCGGTGCTTTTCTTCGCTATCTGCATCTTTTGCAACGAGTCAAAAGCTTGATTTGAGGGAGAGCATGTGTAGTCAGGTCTTCCTTAATTAGCGGTTAGGCGCTACTAGAATTTCATGATACACCAACAGAGGTCACATGACACATCACCTTTATATATAATTAAGGGTTGGGTTGGGTTAGAATTGTACTCAAGATTTAAAAGATTAAAGGATATCAGTCTTAACAATAGACATTAAGTGGGTGGATTGTGCACTATATATATATATATATATATATATATATATATATATATATATATATATATATATTTGCTCCATCCATGAACTCTGCATCACGCAACAAATCTTTTTTGAGGAGAGCATTGAATTTTTTTTTTTTTTTTTCATGAAAATTTCAATGACACAAAAAAATGGGTTCTTTCCACATCACCCTATTGCTTTGGATGGAACCTATATATATATATATATATATAGTGTCAATAACTAACAGCAATTAATAAATGTAGTTGTGTGTGGCCTTCTGTTTTGGTGGCAGGGCCATATTTAATTAGTAGTAGTAGTAGACGATTAAATTAGAGGAGAGAATTAATAGTGTAACATACCAAAAATACAATTGATGAGCTATGTAGATAACCGAAATGAACGGTCCAGGAGCAGAGAAATAAAGAAGACAAGTGTGAAGCTTTCCACCTTTGGAGAGTTTTAGATTAGCTAGCTGCTTATGCACGAGATCTTCAACGGAAAACAAACCACACAAAAGAAATTCAGCTTTCTGTCCGTCCTTCCTTCTAATTAACTTTTGGCTCATTGACTTCTGTTGATTTGATGATCACATATGTGTATTTATATATATCAACAAGTGTGTGTATTAGTACTTAGATCTTTCCTCTTCTTTAGGTCACCATATATGTATATATAAACAATCACATATGTTCATGTCACTATTTTAATTATAGCTAGCCAGCTGGTTCACACACAGGCTCAAACTTAGAAGATATATACATATACATATACATAGAGAGAGAGAGAGAGAGCTAGGAGAATTAAGAAGCCATGGGGAGGCCTCCATGCTGTGACAAAGTTGGAATCAAAAAAGGTCCATGGACCCCGGAAGAAGACATTGTTTTAGTCTCTTACATCCAAGAACATGGTCCCGGAAATTGGAGATCTGTGCCTACAAACACCGGTAAACAACCCTTAAGTACTCTATCTACTTCTACATAGCTATATATTTACCCCAATCTTTGTTTCTTCTTAATTTCTTTCTTTGGGAATTTAATCGAGAGTTTCTTAGTTAGCTAGCTACTCTATATTATTTCACTAAATTAACTAGTATGGAGTGAGGCTGTTAATAATCATACTACTAATTCTTGTTTTATGTACGACAAATGAAAGGGTTGCTAAGGTGCAGCAAAAGTTGCAGACTTCGGTGGACTAATTATCTTAGACCAGGAATCAAGAGAGGCAACTTCACCCCCCACGAAGAAGGAATGATCATCCATCTCCAAGCTTTACTCGGTAACAAGTATGTATGTAATCCCTTAATAAATTTCCTTAATTAATTAATTCAGTTGAAGTGAGATTGTGCAATATTAAGTTAATAATATTATTGATCAAGGAATTTTGCACTGCTAATTAATGCATGTGGACAGATGGGCAGCCATAGCTTCATACCTTCCACAAAGAACAGATAATGATATAAAGAACTATTGGAACACCCACTTGAAGAAGAAGATCAAGAAGTTTCAATCATCATCTGCTTCAGATCATCATCATCATCATCATCCCTACAATCTGCCAATAATATCATCGTCAGATCATCCAAAGAATACTTTAACTAGTGACAAAATGAGCATGACTGATCATATCATCGGCCCGAGTGGACATGCCTCGGCAACTCTTATAAATAACACTGCCAATTCCAATTTCTATGCCTCGAGCACTGAGAATATCTCAAGACTCCTTCAAGGATGGATGAAATCTTCCCCGAAGAATGATGCTGCTTCGAATTACTCTCACAGTGTAAACATTAATCCCAAGGCTGAGCACCAAGGCGATGCAGAACTAATATCTAATGAAGAATTTGAGTCCATTTTATCTTTTGATAACTTGAACTCCACCATTGGCAGCTGGGATCATGATAAGCACACTAATTCATCTGATAAAGGTTCTGATGATGATGACGACGATATGAAAGTTGATCAACATATACAAAGGCCAGCGGATCATAAAAGTAATAGTCCTCCTCCCCCTCCATTATCTTTTCTTGAAAAGTGGCTCTTGGATGAAGCATCTACTGGTCAAGTAGAAGAGATGATGGAGCTGCCTTCCATTTTCTGATGAATACAATTTCATATTTTCTGGTTAATTAGTTTATGTTTTCTCCTCTTTCTACTTGATCTCCCTCTAGAGCCTGATGAAAAAAGAGACAATACTTCATGTCTGTTTGATCCCTTTAGTGACTAGTCTTTGTTTTTGATGGGTTCTAACAAGTTGGAATCTGTTTGCATATTGTGGCTTTTGTTTGTTCTTAATGATTTTTTTTCTTCTGAAGTACTTTTAATGTTTTTTTTTAAAAAAATCTTATTTGTTGTATTCATTATAATTAAACAAAACCTTCTTTTCTATAATTAGTCCATTAAGTGATCAAATCCTAATAGAGTAATGCTTGGGGTAATTTTACCTAAGGTGAGTTAATTAAATTATATACAGTCGACTGTGAGGGAATGATGGAAATCTCCCGCGTTAAATGACATATATATATATATATATATATATATATATATATATATATATATATATATTGAATTTGGATGAGAACAGAAGATCGAAAAAGCTCCAGTAATTATATTGCCCAATATCAAAGTTTGCTAGCTAGTCTTTACACCGCTGAGGGATGGTTTGAAAGAATATATTCAAGTAGTTGCGACAATAATGTCACCTTTTGTTGTAAACAAAAGTAGATATGTTAATCATTTAACCATATATATTTATACCAATTAATTTATAGATTATGTCATTATATATACTTGGAATAAAAGTTAAAAAACTAATATGTTTTTAAGGTAATACACATGACTCAAGATGGTTAATTTAGTGCTGCTGAACTAAAAACGAACCGGATATATATAGTAACGGTTTTATTCGTCGCTATAGGATAGAAAATCGGTTTTCTATGCTACATCGACGGATAAAATCGGCTATAGTCCGTGGCTATAATCAGTTTGTTTTTAGTATATATGGGCAATGATCATAACATCTATTTATATACTATACATAAAAAATTGGCAATTAACATTTCTACCTTCCATAGTAATTATCAATGACCTTGATTAAACAGGACATCTGCTCGTCGGCTAGTCATTCTACGGGTCATGAGAATCGCAGCTTGACTTTGCTGAGTTTCAACACTATTGTTACGATTTCCCCAATTTGCACAACTTATTGCCGATCTACAGTAAATTGCGACTAGGGTTTATGAGACAGACATAAATCACACCTTGGCTTTGCTGAGTTTCAAGTTTCCACACCTTTGTTTTTGTTTGGAAAAATTACAACTTGGCTTTGCTGAATTTCAAGTTTAACACCTTTGTTTCGATTTTTTTCAATTCGTTTTCATATTCGTCCACTAGACATTCTAGCGGATTGATTATTTTTTTACTCGTTAATTAATCGACTAATTGGGGGCATAATTGTCCAAAATTTTCATTAACCCAGTCCGTTAGAACTTCTAGCGGACGACGATTTCATGTAAGGTTCTTTACATAAGTATACAACAAATAGAAAGTAATAGACGGTTAAGATACTATATATATGCCACTTTTTGATCCATAGCAAATAGATGTTATGGATCATTCCCATATATATATATATATAGGGAATTCATCCATGACAACCTATTGCTATGGATCTTTGTACAACAACCTCTTTTCGCATCTAGTTGATCAACTTATTGGAAGGTTTGAGATTGGGATATATTAATACCAAGTATGCCCACAAATTTGTCATTATTTTCTATTTAAATAAGAGGGGCCCACATTTAAATATATTGTCAGTATAGTTAAACAAAATAAATATTTAATATTAAAATATTACAACCGGTAGAGCTTGTACCGGCTTACTCTTTTTTTTACGCATTTCTCCACAGCAAATTAAAATAGAATAAAAAAATAAAAATAATATTAAAATATTACGGCCGGTACAAGTTGTCTTACCTTTTTTTTTTTTACACATTGATGCTAGCTTTATATGTCATGCATGTGAATGTCTATTATTAATTTTATTAGTAAGCAATTCTTATAAGAATGTAATAACCAAGATATAATATATTATTAACCAAGATGTAATATATTATAAGAATTGCTTAATAATAAAATAAATATCATCTTTAATAAAATATAAAAATATATTATAAAAATGTAATTTTATTATTAAGCAATTCTTATAGTTGATATAATTAAACTACTTTATATATTTTAAAACAATAAAGATATTCTACTTTAGTTGATATATAGTTGTAGTAATATTTTAGTTTTAAAATGTACCAAGTATAAAAGTTGTTAAATAAAATTTTATTAATTTTATTTATAAGATGCCATGGATTAATTTTTAAAAATTAAAGTGAATTTTTTAGGATAGGTAAAAATACAAATAAAAAAGATAAAAATAGTGTTTAGTTATATAGTAATTGTAAAAGTGTTTCTAAACTCTAATTTAAGTTATATAGTAATTGTAAAATAAAAATATCGGTCTTTAATAAAATATAAAATATATTATAAGAATTGTCAACTTATTATTAAGCAATTCTTATAATATATTACATCTTAGTTAATAATATATTACATCTTGGTTATTACATTTTTATAAGAATTGCTTACTAATAAAATTAATAATAGACATTCACATGCATGACATATAAAGCTAGCATCAACGTGTTAAAAAAAAAGTTAAGCATAAGTTGTAAATTTATACTGTAATATTTTAATATTATTTTTATTATTTTATTTTATTTTAATTTGCTTTGGAGAAATATGTGTGTGTGGTAAGTTTTATAAGTTATTTCTATTGTAATATTTTAATATTAAATATTCATTTTGTTTAACTATAATTTGATAATATGTTTAAATGTGGGCCCTCTTATTTAAATAGAAACCTAGAGAGCTTTTGTCACGACTGGTATTAATATATCCCAATATCGCCTTTCCAATAAGTTGATCAATCTATTCTAAAAAGAGAGGTTGTTAAGACATCATCCACGGCAACCTACGCATGGCTGGATGGATTCCCATATATATATATATATATAAGATTGTCAGATATTTCTTTTATTTATTTTCACCAGTACCCCTTTAGATGAGGCGGCTGCCATACAATCGTTGCCTCATACTTTTAGCGACGAATAACATAAAAGCGTCATGAAAAGTATGTATTTACTATTGATTGTACCGAAACCGCCGCCTCAAAGGGGATAAGACATGATGAGTAAGATAAGGGTATATACTTGATCCGGACCGCATATATATATATATATCGATCCGGATCTTAGTTCACCCTTTATTCAACTCACCGAATACACCTTTTTAGCGACGGACTGAAGCGACCGGTTCGGTTATACATCGTAAATACATATTTTTAGCGACGGACAACATATAGTATCGCTAAAAAGTATGACGACGGCTATATGATCGAACAAATCACGGTCCCGTCGCTAAAGGGGGCCGAGAGCTCGTGTGAGTTGGATAAGGGTGAGCTTAAGATCCGGACTCTATATAGATATCACACCGAAAGCTCTCACCTTTTTTAATGACGGACGACGGATTGATTGCTTATTATACAACCGTTGTCTATACTTTTAGCGACAGACAACATATATCGTCACTAAAAAGTATAGACGACGGTTGTATATTAATCCGAACCGTCATTTAATCCGTCGTTAAAAAAGTGGTTTCAGTGAATGAATAAGAGATTTAACTTAAGATCCGGACCCCCTCTCTCTCTATATATATATATATATATATAAATGCATGAATGTTTTATTTTCATAATTTCTGAAATAGTTAATTTGGGATCATCATGATTTGATTTGATTTTTGTGGTGGGCCCGTATATAATTTGATATTTTAATTTTGATTCAATTTTAACTTTTACTAACTTTATAAGTCAATATTTAGTGTCACGAAAGTCTTGCTATGGTAATGGTGCGTACGTAGTATAAAAAGAGAAGCGAAGGTGAACAATAGTAATATATATAATAGAGATCTAGTTGGTTTGGTTTCAACAAACACCCCATGCATCCATTCAACTTTTAAGGAAAATGAGGCAGGGGAACATGTGAACTCCTTTGACGACCTATCGGTGCTGCCGTATTCAATTACTTACTCATTTATCACCCATGTAAAACCTTTTAACATGATCTGTAGGGTTTGGCTGATGATGATCATATATATATATATACTACGTGATCAAGAAAGATTCTTTTAAATAGCGTTCTGCGTTAAATAACGTTTTTTATTAAAAGCTACGTGCGTTTTTGAGGGACGCGGTGACATTTTTATAAATACAATGCCACCGCCAGCGTATTTACAAAAAAAATGCCACCGCCCCTCCAAAACGGCGTAATTTTAATAAAAGAATGTTATTTAAAACGAGAAACGCTTTGATCTTCTATATATATATATATATATATATATATATATATATATATATATATATTATGAAATTTTCTCTATCTCTCCTACTATCTACAACACCAACCACGTACAGAATTAATGCCACCTTTCACTAAAGTCTAAGTATTTCACAAGAAAAGAAAATAAGAAACACAAAAATTAAATAATTGGGTTATTGAAAAGGCAAATTGTATAAGTGTTGATATATATATATATATATACGGAGAGGCTCTAAAGCGAACCTTAAAAAGCGAATCAAAGCATTTAACCGTCGCTTTTGGTATCTATGGCGACAGTTCGACCTGTCGCCATAGACACACCAAAGACGACGGTTAAATCCTTTGCTTTATTTTATTTTTAAGACGAGACGTATGTATATATATATATATATATATATATATATATATATATATATATATATATATGGTCCGGATCTTAAATTCACCCTTATTCAACTCACTCCGTTCACCCCCTTTAGCGACGGATCTGGCGATGGTTTGATCATACAACCGTCGTCTATACTTTTAGCGACGCTATATATTGTTCTTCGCTAAAAGTATAGACGACGATTGTATGACTAAATTGTTGCCTAAAGGAGAGTGGGCTTGAATTAATTGAATAAGAGGTGAGCTTAAAATTCGAAACCTTTCTATATGTGTGTGTGTGATTGTTCTTTGGGGATGATATTAATGTATCATGCATTAATCTTTCACTCTTTAAGTTGCCAGCTATGATAGGTAGGCGGACCATTTATGGGAACACTAATTAATAAATTGAAAATGAAAGGCAGCATGATGATCAGTTCGTATATATCCCTCTATTTAATTTGCTCTATTATAGTAGTAATTGTGATACTTAAGTCACATATTATCCTTCAATATTTGGTACGGTATTATTATTGAATATTATTATGTAGTCAACTTTATAACCTAATTACTAGCTACTCCCTCTTTTCTTCACAAAGAGAGCCATTTTATTTGGACAAGAATATAAATATTTTTTGAGTGTATTTGGATAAGAATATAAGTCTCAATTTTATTATTATGTCATTCATTACTATTAAAATAAACATTAATATATTTAAAGATAAATGTGAAATAAAAATAAATTTTAAAATTTTGTCAATAGATTTTTTATTTTTTGTATAATGGCGGTAGTATACTATATAGTTCGTTGATCGTTCGTGCCATTCAATCTTCGGGTACTAAAAAGTTTACATGTCAGTCTTTCAATGACAGTACGACAGTATGCAAAGGAAGGAAAGAGGACCCAGGCTAGTTTCGATCCCAGAGCAGATCATTTGTCCCTATTTTATATGTCCCCTTGTGTCTCCCACTTAAATATTTGATAGAATTCAACTTTTTACTTAATATTAATTAATTTTAAAATTAAACAAGTGGCTAGATGTCAAAATTTAAATAGAAGATACAAAGAAGACAGGTAAAATAGGGATACCACCCTTTGAGAGTCTGATCTCTCTCTTTATATATATATATATATATATATATATATATATATATATATATATAAGCATGCTCTTTCCAGTAGACCATAAGGATGAGTGTAATAAAAACAATAGACTATAACGACGGATTATAGATTTAATTATATGGATTTGTGGAAGCTAAGCATATTTTAGATAAAGATTTCGGTGTACAATTAAGACTACAAATAGCATACTTTACAAAGAATCAAACACGCACATGCAGCCATTACTTTATTTAACAGAAGAAAATACCATTAAATCTATGAAAGCATATTTGAGAATTTATTTTGTTATTTCTCTAACTCAATTTCTCTCACACCAATGCCATGTACAAATCTTAATTTGACATAAATTAAACCATACATATTTTTTAGGATAATTAAGTACTAATGATTGAAATAGTATATATATATATATATAGCTAGTTTTATGAAATTAACCTTAAAAAAAATTTAAATTGAAGTTTGTTGTTCTACGTGACAATTTGAAGAGCATTATTTGTTACTTTCATATTTCGTGCCTCATCAGTCTCTTCAATTTAATGAGTTGTACAATAAATCCATCAAGCGTAATAAAATGTTTTTAGCCTTTAATTGTAGATTTGAAAAGTAAGAAAGAGGTTACAGATTTGAAGAGTGAGAAGAAGGTTAAAGATTTGAAGAGTGAGAATGAGGGTGTAAATAAACTAAGTTGAGCCGAGTATTGAGTTGCTCAGATTTGGTTCACAAAATTTATCGAGTATAAAATAAAGTTTAATTTGATTGAGCCTCATTTAGTTATCGAGTCCGAACAGTTTAAAATTTTCAAACAAATTTGATCCGAGTATCAATAGAAAATTATAATTTGAGAAGGTTCGAGCAACTTATGAAACTTTAAAATTTGCTAATATTTGACTCATTTATTTTTTGAGTCGATCAAGTCTGAATTGTTTGCTCATTTTACAACCTTAGTAGTTACAGATTTGATAACTAAAATTGAAGAGGTTGTTGGTCAGGGTTTTTCTGATGTGGCTCATCTATTTGAGTATCCCAAAGTGGTTGAAAATGCTATTGGAGATGCTCTAATATATGTTATTTTAGAATTGTTCACAAGTATTAAGGAAACGATTATATAGTATTAAATATAATATTAATTGTTTATATTGTTATTGGGCATAAAATAGCGAGACAACTAAAGTTATATTTAATACTTGAAATAATATTGGAAATCAAGCATGTTTAATTAAAATTCTCAAACGACAAATATTAAAAGACAAAAACACTTCTCTAAAACGGCACGTTTGGATTGAAGCAATAGAATGAAGAGTTGAATAATTCATTTTATTCTAGTTGGAATGAGTTATTCCATATGTTCTCTCTCTCCCAAAGAACCAAACACAATTTTTTAATTTCATGAGTCATTTCATTCTCACCTTTATTACTCTAATCCAAACGTAGCATAAGGGAGTAGTTCATTACATCCAACATTATCCTTGAAATTAAAAAATTTGGAAGTAGACATAAATGGATTTATATTTATTAGTGTTAATACCTTTTCTTCTTTCTTCTTTTTTTTAAAATTTTTTTTACATTTAAATTTGTTTTTATTATTTTAAAAACTTTTTTAAAGTGTTTTTAAGTCACAAATGTAACCTAAACGGAAGGATCCACCCGACTCCAGTCGTTGTACATACAATTGAAAGCTTTCAAATTCCACCATCACACTCAGCTTTCAGTGTGCATTTAGCTCACATTAATCGTCTTGTTTTCGAGTTGACAACTCAAACTGAATGGACTTTTAAGGGTACCTTAGTTAGGGTCTGTTTGGCTAACTGGAATTTTAGATTATATTATATATAGTGTACATTTTCAACTAATTAAAGACGAATCGATTATAACGACGGAAAAACCAAATCGGTTATAGCAACAGAATCGGTTCTGGAAGTCAATTTTTCTGATTTATTAGTATTACCAGCTGTTACAACGGTTGGGGGATTTCAAGTAGGAGAACACCCCATTTTTATTTGTTATTTTTTTTGGTGAACGATATAAATATATATTCATCAGAAGCAAACATGGAGTACAAAATTTAAACTCATACATTACGAATGAATAGAAATAATGGGCAACATGATAATACAATACAATATTACATGCCGAATAGTTCTGCTGAAAATAATTAATTAACAATCCAAATCTTTCTTCTTCTTCTTCTTCCATCTCAAGCTTGATTAGGAAATTGTTTTGGCTTCACATACCAACGGTTAAGACGTTCTGATGCTCTTATCACCTATAAGAATTAAAACCACCTTATCAGCACAAAAAGTATAAGAACCCTAAGAAAAATACAGCTTTTTCATATTTAAGGAAGATCTATATGAGAAACTCTCTATACTCGTTAAAACTTAAGTTTACTTTTCACCCGATTACCTGTTGATCCCAATTTGTTCTCCATGTCATAACGCAAAGTGCGAATGACTGAGTTACAACCCCCCCAATCATTCCAATCCATATGCCCTGTGAAATCGAGATATATTTCAGTAAAAGTGAAAATAAATGAAGAATTAGAGGTTTTTAAGCATCTTTTCTCTTTTCTCATAGGTAAACGACTTGTATTTTGCTCACAAGTAAAATGGCGACACAAGATGTGTACTTTTAAATAGAATGACTTGATGCTAGAGTCATTACAATACTAGGAAAAAGAGACGAGCAAATTATACTCCCTCCATCCTAAATGAGATTCCCATTTGACATTCTAACATTTAGGTCACTTTGATATTTAAGATGGAAAATTTAGATAAATGACACTTTACCTTGACTTGAAGATTGGCCACATATCCCAGCAAAACTCCGAGTGGAATTCCAATCACATAAAAGCAAACCAAGTTGACAATGGCCACAGTACCTTGCAAACCAGCCCCAACTGCCACCCCTGCCAAGGTTTAAATATACAGATATATTAGCCAAACATCTGTTACTATGTAAGCAGGTAAATGTTTCATTAAAAAAAACAAAAAACATTCGTAAAATTAGAAAACTTGTTACTTGCCTGAGAGGACTGGATAAATGCTGTTTAGCAAAACTGAGAAAGAGAGGAGAATAGAGAGGTCTGATACAGTAGTTGCAACTTCCACATCATTTGTAAACAAGTAGGCGAGTTTATTGCCAAATGCTAAGCAGAGAATAAAGAAGAATATCCCTATCGACAACGAAGTACCAATCAAGACTTTAATAGAAAATCTCGCTGCTTTAGCATCTCCCCTGCCTAGTTCATTCGCAACCCGCACACTGTACAACAAGAGAGAGTGGGGTAGGATTTAAGAAAAATAATGGCTACAAAATTGAAGGGAATAGCATGCTTGTAGGGAAGATTGACATACCATGCAGCACCTAGAAAGCCCAGGCTTATCATAAATTCCCATGCATTAATATTGAGGCTGCAAAACTATGACAATGAGTAGCATATCCTTTGAAATAGCAAATTGTGAAGGAAGCAAGTATTTGAAAAAAGTCTCACCAAATGGAGAAGGCAGATATAGCAACCTCTGCATTTTTCATATACCCCGCAATCAAGACTAGTACAGCATTATACCATAACTCTAAGCTACAAAATACACAGAAAGAATTAGTGCATTGAAATTCATAGTAGAAACAAGTTGCTAAAGTTTAAACAAATTTGGAGCTTGAATAAACTATGAGTTCCATGTTTTAACCTGTATAGTAATATATTAAAAGGACAATTTTGGTTTCTATTCATGTCTCGAGTATAAAACAACAAACATGTTTTTGCTTCTCAGGCATTGCCATTTGAGCAACGTTAGGGCTGATGCAATAACATTTCTCTTAGTCTAAACAAAATAATAAACATAATTTAAGCTCATGACATTGGTGTGTATGGTAGTATTGGTACATATAGGTCAAGTGTGTTCCCTCTTGGATCCAACTCAGAAATTCAGATATTCTTTCTCCTTATCACTGACCACTATAAGTAGAAGGCAGACCAATTTTGGTATGGTTAGTTATTGTTACTTTACATTTACAAGAACAGTCTACAAACTGCCTTAATTCTATTTATATAGTGAAGTAGCTGTATCATTTGGCTTTCAAATATTTTATTTTTTGTCTACATGGTTGATGGTTTATTAGAATCATTATTAAGTATTTTTATCTCCCTTAGCCCAATTGTTCACTATAACATAGCATGAAGCCTATTGAGGCAGAAAAGGAATATCAATTTACCAAAAAACATAAATAAATCAAGCAACAGAAAAGCTTACCAAACCATAAAACCAGATGATAATGAGAGCTTGACTACAGGAAATATATCCAAGAATGCAGCTTTTGAGAACCCTTTCCATGAATGAGGGCACCAACCACCAAAGATGTAAATAAACTCTCCCAATACCACAAACCAAGATGATATAGACAGTGCACCCATCGCACCAGGCACGCCTAAGTTCAGTTTATACACAAAGATCCACGACAAAGGAAGATGGAGTATGAACTGGAAAATTGAGAGCCAGGCGATAAGCATGTTCTTTAACTGTGCTTGTAGGTACATCTGGACGGTCAAGCTAAAAACAAAACTATAGACAAAGGGAATGAACCACAGAGAGATATATCCACCCTTTTTTGCTATAGCATCTTCCTGGCCAAGTAGCGAAAATAGTGGTGCTCCAAAAACAAAAATAGGGAGCAAGACCGTCAAAGAAATGAAATCGACAATCCATGATCGTTGCAAATAAATACCCATCATATGGTATTGCCCTGCTCCAAATGCTTGCCCGCAAAGTGTTTCAGTTGCACTCGACATCCCCAACTGCAAACAGAAACAAATAGTATGATAGTGGCATTAACATATACTAAAAGGCTATGAAAGCATCTCTAACCATTTCGAACCCTGCAAACACAAATGCATGTTAAATAGTTTCAATTATAAGAACTCACCAATATTCCATTTACAAACCGCACGCTGAGGGTTTGTACAAGGGCATAGCCAGCAAGATCTAATTGACTTAAATGCCCAACAAATGATTGTGTGACCACTATAGTTCCAAATGCAGCCACTCTTGATAAAATACCAGGTAATGCAACCCTCCATATTTTCTTGGATTCTTCCCAAATCCTCAATTTCAAATCACCTTCTTCTTCTACTTCTGGACTAAGCAGCCCCTCTTGCACTCCGTTATCCATATTTCTGGAAAGAGTATAAAAGAAAAAAAATTAGACCAAAGCTGTACTCTGCTCCCCCTTATTTATAGTCATACTAAACTTTTTCCTATATATGACCAAAAATTGTCATTACTATTTGTTAATTAAAAAGTTCCAAGCGGGGAATTACTGTGAAAGTACAAATATCATTTGAATGTCGTCTGTTATTTTTCCCAGCCCCAAGGGACTTTACTAAAATATCCTAAGAAAGATAACTGCAACATTTGCTTGTGTGTTTTGCTATTTATAACTATATCTTTTCATTTTTAAGTTGTGCAACATACTCAAATTGTTATGAGACAACTAGTAAGATTCCCCTAAAAATTTATATGCGGTCAACAAGTATATTTTGGTAACATTTCCTTTTTGGCTCTTAGAATTTGTGCTTAAATTAAGTAGGCAATTAATAATGACAGAGCAATACGTGTTGCTAAAAGTGCACAAGTGGAGAGCCAAAACAAATGCAAAACTTGTAGGGATCCTACCTGTTATTTAAAAAACTAGAGGGAGATGAGCTTTATTATGGTTATCTAAAAGGGGTGTTAGTGTATTTTACTCATTAATCTATTGGTTATTAGCAGGCCACACCACTCCATCATTGTGCTACTACTTTTCAATATCTTAGTACTAGTAGTAGTAAAATAATAATTATTAAATTTAGGAATAAACTCTCTTTTGAAAGGGAGGGACCGAGGGAGTACATTATAATTACTATATACCTAAAAGGAAGAAAACAATGAATCAAGAAAAATAAAGCGTAATTTTACTTTACTCCGAATATTTCTTCAGTAATCAAAGTAGTATGAAGAATAAAGAGGGAAAATAATAGAACAATAAAGGAGGAAAACATATATAGATAGATCTGTATAATGAATTAGCCCAAACACGGTCAAATATGATATCTGAAATCTCATTCAAGAACTCCATTTAGAAATCAATACATCCTCACATCTTACCCCAACAAAACTCAAACTGGGTATTTTTCTTGTATCAAATTATACTAGTATACAAAACAATATATCACAAAACACATATATATTGTAAATATATATAAATAATACTATATAACACAGAGAGAAAGATAAACTTACAGATTGCTAGAGTAGAAGAGAGTTTGGATGCAGCTTGTGCTTCAGCTATTCAGCTGCATGTGTACTAGCTGAAGAACTGAAGAAGACAGAGGTGAACAAAGATAAAGATTAGGCAGGGAGAGAGGGGCTCTGTTTGGGTGATGAATAATAAGACCACTTAACCATTTAATGCAGTGATGATTGCGTCCACGTTTCTCAATTTAAATAGAGGAGAGAGTGTGGAAACAAACGATGCCTTATTCAGCTAGCTACACACCCACCAAACCACCAAGCCACCATTCAAAGGTAGGTGGGTTAGTAATGGCGGTAACCCCTCTTGCGTGACTTCGCGCGGGGCGGCTCTTAATTGTCACACCACACCACCCAATAAGAGGGAACTAGTTTATTTTTATTACAGAATTATTTTTGGGAGAATACATAAGGGAATCAATTAAAAATACTTTTAAATGATTTTAAAAGGTTAAAGAAAGTCTTATATTTAAAACAGAGAAAAAATATGTATGTTTTTGTCGTTGTCTATATAATAAAACAAAACTCATTTTGAAATTTTCATTTAAAAAAGTATAAGGATGGTTCAGATATCATTTCAATTCTTCCAACTTAATTTAAAGACTCACATTTCATCTCATACTAAAAATTTCCGCCCAAATCAAATTCATCCCTAAAAATTTCCGTCCAAATCAAATAACAATAATGATAATAATAATTATAATTATAATTATTATTATTATAATAATAGTAATAATAGTAACAATAATAATAATAATAATAATAATAATAATAATAATAATAATAATAATTGCTATTGTGGTGGTGTGGTGAATTATGAAAATTGTTATTGATGATTTGTAAATTTTGTAGACATGTTTAGATTTTTCTATTTTTTAAAAAAAATTAATTATTACGGTGGTGTGGAAATTATGATAATTGTTATGTGTGATTTTAAATTATTTTAAGATATAAAAAGTCTTTAGATAATGCAGTATTTTTCAAATTTTAATCTAATTTTTTATTACGTCGTGCCTTCATGCACAAACAATTACCAACATATATATTTTTATAATTGATTTGGACGAAAAAATATAAGTACGGATTAAATTTATTTTAGTTTTCAGATAAAAAGGGGCGGGAGAAAGAGGAGGAGAGAGAAAATGAAAATCAAATCGTTAAAACGCGGGACCTTGATGTACGGACGATTATTAATATTTAAATAAGTTTCAAACAATTAATTAATAGTAGTTAGGTTCTTATCAACTCCAAGTATAATTAATTAATATAGTATGTCTGAGTCATGTCATGTCATGTGCAAAGAAAAGAAAATTATTACTATATTGAAATGAGTTGTAAATAATGTTATGGTCTGGCCTGGTCTGGTCGTCAATTCATAGATGATGTATCGTATGGATCTTCTTCTTCTGTATAAATAAATTAAATGTTTGATCATTTACCCACGAGCAATGCTACGCAGACAGATTACTGGACAGGTTTTAATTTATTTACTTATTTTTGTTAGTAATTTTAAAAATATATAATATTTATTCTAACGAAATTTTTATAAAATATAATGTTTTAGGTATAATTTAAATACATATATAAATACGGGTTATACGGCATCGTATAACCCCTCGTATTTAGATATGTATCTAAATTACATCTAAAATACTATATTTTATAAAAATTCTTGTTAAAATAAATACTATATATTTTTTAAAAATTACTTTAAAAAAAATAAAAAAATTAAAACGTGTCCAATAAACCTGTCCAGTAATCCTGTCCGTTAAGACTTATTCTTTACGAGCTCAGTCACCATCACCATTCAGTAATAGTAATATAGTAATAATGTTTACTGACGGAAAACATATTTAATTGCCTGCCTTCATTCCTACATCTTTTAACATACCTAATACTTTATTTTAATACTTACTTGCTGACGCACCACTCATTTCCCCTATTTTTATTTATTTTTGATAATTGATCAAAAGAAGTTTTTTTGGCTGGATTTAAAAATAAATAAATTTAACTCTAGTAATTAGTATGATAAGAGGATTTTTCAGAAATTTATTTGTAGTTATTAACTATTGGAATATTTTAAGTATAATATGTGGAAAATTGATATTTTTAAATATTAGTAAATAGATTATTGAATATAAAATATTAATTACTAGAGTAGAGTTTATTATATAATTAGATGTAAAAGATTGTGAAAGTATCCATGACTTCGTAAGATAAATATTGTGAAAGTATCATTTTAATTGATAATTATTGAAAGACTTGATAGGATTAAAAATAAGGCTTAATTCAGAAAAATGGCAGCCCTACCTTAGGAAAAACATATTTTTAAAACAAAAAACATTAGTTCTAACATAAACGTGATATATACTGTATCATCATTATCAATATATATACCCACACAATAAATGAAATAAAAATATAATTATTTGAAAAATAAAATATATTTATCTCTTCTAATTAACTTTGAAATTATCACTAGTCTAATAAAATATTTATCCTAATCCCCGTGAAATATAGTTTTAAAATCCCAAGAGATCCAAGGTTTTAAGCCTTTTTAAGGAAGGACTGGGTATCCATTTTACCATTATTAAAAACGAATGGTGAGTATATAGGAATTTCTGCCACGTTTATCAAAAACGCGTGCACTTCAGATATTTATTTACCTGATATATATATATATATATATATATATATCAGATTCTACTATATGTTTTAGTACTATTTTCATCACTAGGTACGTAGAATGGGTCATACCTTCGTGTGGGAATGGAGCTTGTGGAAATAATGATCGGCAAATTAACCCATGCATGCAAATTAATTAATTGCTAATAACATTAATTTCTATTAGTCATCTGACCAAAATAATAAACAAAAATACGTACTTAAACTGATGATGATGACATTGGTGTATATATGATGGTAGTATTGGTACATATATATATAGGTCGAGTGCATGTGTTCCCTAATCACCGACCACTGTACGTAAGTAGAGAGGGCTTTTTATATATGAGTATAGTTACAGATATGTTTTTCCCTAATTAATCACCGCCCATTGCATGAGTTTCATGTTTTTATCTGTATAGTAATAAATTCATGTTCACTACATACAATCAACAGAAAGACTTAACCAAACCATAAAACCAGATGATAATTAATGAGAGATTGACTACAGGAAATATATATATATCCAAGAATATAATAATGCAGCTTTTGAGAACCCTTTCCATGAATGCAGTAGTATAACTAGTTTTAATTCATTTTAAATTTTAATTAATAAACCAGTTTTAAAATAAGTTATTGTGGATCTGGCCTAAGAAATTAATGCATAATCACGTACCATCTTACCCAAAACAAAACTCAAAATCGGTATTTTCTTGTATTAAATTATACTACTATACAAACAATATATATAAGGTGTTAATGCCAAGATCTTTCTCTACGTCCCAATCACCAAGACGCGTCCGATATCCTGCACAGTTCAACAAGTCAACACCAAAAGCTTGATTTACCGATCATCGGGAGGATAGCTCAAGTGAGAGTCGATATCGGCGATCACAAGGTTAACAATGGAGAGAAAAAATAATGCCTAATATCCGAGAGAGAATAATAATATGATTGTGTGTAATATTTTGTTACATACCTCTTTTGTGATTCTATCCCCATACGTACTCTAATCCCGGTTTACCGTGCCACCCATCACCTCCTGACACCTTTTCCCCCACTCCTATCATTTTAGCCGAAAGTATGTAGCTTACTTCTCACCTCTACCACTCTTTGCCACCACCCCATCCATCCGAGTCCCATTCTCATTAATGCCATGCAGAAAGGTGGCAGACATAGTAGTCAACTATTATTTGGCATAATGATTACCGGTCAAAGTTGGGTTAAGTGACAATTTGTATAATGGGCCAATTTAATGACTAAGTCCAAATAACGAAAATGACCCAAACGAATGGGATCCAACCGAAAGGACCCAACAAAAAATAATCAAGTAATTGGGCCCAAATCATTCGGACCAATCGGAGACAAAATAACATAATCCAAGGAGGAGCCCATTAAGTCTGGCCCAATAAGGAAAAGGATTATGGCCCAACATTACCCCCCTAGTCTTTTATTAAACAGGGTGTTTAATGAAAGACTATAAACATTATAGGCCCATGATATAACAAATTATGATAAGTCCCAAGAGGTCCAAAGTGAAACTCACAAAAGCCCAACAAAATCGGTCCAAACTGATATCAGAAACATAAATGGGAGGTCCAATAGACACAAGTCCACTCAGGTGAATATATTTAGACCCAAAAACGGACGAAACCTCTTCCAATTCATCATAATTGCTGTAAATTAAATGTGCCGCCCTCGATTACCGTGTAACCGTCATTATAAAAGATAAACTTTACCAATTCTAACGGTTTTACCTGCCAATTTGAAATTTGAACCTTTGAGTTTTCTTCTCCTCTGCAGAACTTCCTCATCTGTTTTACGAAATCTCAACAATGGTGACTGTAAATTCTAGCCAAAATTCTCCCCTTCGCGTGACTCCTGTTAGCACCGTCTCCCCCAATCCAAACCCTAACCAAGAGGGTTCGAGTTCCAACCCCCAATCTTCAACAACCATGGGGGGAAATCCACCTCTGATCCCTTCTGCATCACCTTCTGACTTCTTCAAGGACGGGAAACAGTTTCCCCATGCCAACATCCCCTCCTCTCATTACGGAATCGAGATACGTATCCTCCGAACTTCGTTATCGATTCCCGACATATGCGCCATAAGGGCTCCCGCTCTGAAGCGTATGTATCAATGACGGACGGTTGGGTAGCCATGCCGATCACTTTCCTAGAAAAGGGGTTCGCTTTACCCTCCATGCATTTGTCGTTACCTCCTAGGGTTCATAGGAGTGGGTTTTGCTCGATTAGTGCCCAATTCCTATATCCACATCCCGGCATTCATTGCCTTACATGCGTAATTAGGGATTTCTCCCTCCGTGGACATCTTCTTCACCCTCTTCTCTGCCGGTAGGTCTCGAGAACGAGGTTTCAAAATGTTGAGTAAGCAGTCTCCCCGACCCAACACCAGATTCGAGAGGAGACCCCTGATGGATACCCCTTCCAAAGAACAAGGTTGTACGAGAAGTGGTTTTTCGTTCTGAGACCCAAAATCTCTTCTCTTCCAGATTGGACTACCTCTGATCGGGTCTCTGCTGACTTTGGAGATATCTCCGAAGAGCGTGTGAGGGAGATGACAGATTTTTTGAAGAAGATTCCTCCAAAAGAATGGAGTTTTACACTTCGACCAAACAAGCTGGCTATATGACCACAAATGTAAGTTTTAAAACGACTTTATAACATAATTTTTGAGATATCTAAGTGATACGGGTTCTGATACATGATTTTTTGCAGTGTCTATGATCAAACCAACATCTTTGGAAGTGAAAGATCTGGAAGATTTTTTGGCAGGGAAGAATACGGATGCGAGCGAAGAGCATCCGACTGAAGAATCTTCTCGGGCTGATCCCCCTATCACCGATCCACCAACCACTTCCCTTCAAAATGAAGAACCCCAGACCGATGAGCCCAACATACCCGAAGAATCCCTCAGACCCCGCCGAAGAAAAAGATCCGCCAAAAAATCCAAATCCACCCAACCGGAAACAAACCCTGAAAGTGATCCGAAAGCAATTCCCGAAGCAACCCCACAAGCAAATTTCACAGACCCAACCCCAATCCTGCACCTTTTGAATCTATCCCGGGGAAGAGGAGTCTGCTCGACATACCTTTGCACGATCGGGCAAAGGTTCTTCGTGTGAAGAAGATAAGAACAAAGATAACCCCCTGACCGCCGAAGAGCTCCGAGTTCCCTCATCTTCGGTTGACATCCCTCCAATAATCCCCACAGAAATCCAAGTGCCTGATGATGAACTGACCGGATCTGTCCCCATCCCATCCCGAAAAGGGAACATCCAAAGACGACCATCCGGTTCATCTTCGCACCTCCACCGACTTCAACCCCTCTCTGTTCGGTCTCCTTCTCCCGAAACTATACACGTGGACCCCTCGCCAGTTCGCAATCAACCCCCGCCTTCTCCTCCAAGACAAACGACTGCCGAATTTCAGCATAAAGCTATGGCCTCTCCAACCATGTGGCCTCAATTTAATGCCCATTTTCCCTTTCAACTGTTCAACGCCTTTGTACGCGAAATCGATGACCATCGATTCGGGAACAGTTTGAACGGGGATTTACTTAGTGAGGACATGAGCTATCTGGCGAAGGTAAACGGTTCTCTCCTTTATTTCCGTATTTATCTTCATACTTATATCTGAAAACTGATCAAATAATACTGGACATGCATAGGCGAATGCTGTGTTCGGGCGTCTGCGTCCGAGGTCCCTCGAGTCTGAATCCGAGGAAGAGGCTCTGAGGAAGGAGAATGCCCTTCTGAAGTCTGCCTTGGCTAGGGAAAGGACTCAACGCGAATACGTTCTTCATACAAATGAAGGGCTTCAAAAAGAGTTAGCCCAAGCCAAGGGAGATGTGAAGGCATCCAATGAAGAACTGAAGTCAACTAAAGCCCAGTATGAGGAGATCGTCAAAATGAATGTTGACTTGGTTCAGAGGAGAGAGATAAGGATGGAGAAGATCAAGGAACTAAATGCTGATGCTAAACTCTTGACCAAGACCATCCATATGAAAGTAGTATGCACACAAGCCAATCATGTTTGATGATAAAGCATATACTTTGTAACAATCTTATTCATTTATTAATAAAAAGTATTAATTTATTAAAGGCTTTTAATTTATCTACATGATGCTGTTTTATAATATGTGATAAACCCATAGTTTTAAGCAATGCTTTTAGAATAATGATGATGATCATTCTAATGAGATCTAAATTCTTAGAAAGCTTAAAACTAAAATAGTTCCCAATCATTGGATTACTAAATTGGGGATTAGTGAATCTGGATAGATTGGTACATACGTTGCTTTTCTTTCATTGGATGAGGATGATTGATCTCATGATCATTTGTGTGGAGACACTAAAGCAAGTACGTAGTGCTTATTAGAGAATAAGTTCATTTGAACGTGGCTCGCTAAGGAATACCTAATGGAGTTTTACTTGCACTTGTCAATAGGAATTCTGTAGTGATAGTAGATAGTGATCCTTGGACTTGAGATCATCATAGTATCTTGTGTATGATGAGTTATACTTTGACTTATTCCTTAAGACCTTTAGGGTATATCAAAGGGTATGCTTGGGTATAATAAGTTGTACATGGAGATAATGTATGATCAATAAAGAATCTACCACTTATTAAAAGAAGAGAAATGTCCTATGTGATTCGATAAATGACAACCCGGTAGTCCTTGGCGGCGAATGAAATTAGAAAGGAGTTTCTAATTTGCATTATTTGGTGTTGTGCATTTAAGGATCGAAATACATATAATTAAATAAAATAAGACTTGTGAAAGAATTCCATGTCTTATATTTAATTGGGACATCAGATGGTGGAAGGATTGAATTGTCATCACAGAACTATTTACTCAAAGGTTCTTTTATGATTAATGTTGAAATCTATATTATCCGGAAAGTCGTTGATCATTAGGGAGGCTTATCCCTATTGTAGAATAAATATTATTTATTTAAATAAATTAATTGTTTAATTTATTTATTTAAATAAGATTAAATTGTTCTAATTGATTTATTCACAACCTATTTAATATGGAGAACCTAAAGGGTCACACCATAAAAGGAAGAATAATTATTTAAGAAGTTAATGGCATAATCGTAATAATATGTTAAGTATATTTAATTTAATCTATGGTGATAGAATAAATTAAATAGCTTAATATTATTATTTAATATTTTAGAAATATTAAATATAAATTAATAAGAGGAGTCTTATTAATATTATTACAATTATTATTATTTTAATTTCTAAAAGAGTTTAGGAATTAATTTAATATAAGTACTCTCATTTATTCCTAATAGGATTAGGAGGGAAAATTAATTAAAGGAGTTTAATTAATTATCCCTAATAAGATTAGGGAGCCCATTTAATTAAAAGAGTTTAATTAAATAATACCTTATTTTTAATAGGGTTACTTGATATCTTTATAAGAGGAGTCTTATATCAGATATTAAGATACGTAATAATTCCAATGGTTGGAGAGTACGCTCTTTTTCTATAGAGATAGACAAACTAGGGTTTAGCCAACCACCCATCTTCTTGAATCCTTCTTCTTCCTTGGTGGATCACCTCTAGAGGCCAAACACTTGGGTGGCTAACATTGATCAAAGGAAGGAACCAAACCCGGTGAATTCAAGTTGAACGCGAAAGGATTTGGAGGTGAACTTGTACCTGAGGAAGCTCGATCTTCAAGGGTATGATTTTATTCTTTATCTTTTCGTTTAATTAATAATTGTGCATAAAGGGTGATCCGGGTATATGGTTTGTAAAATTTTAAAACTCTGATTTTTACACGTTTCCGCTTATTTTTGCAATTTGATTGCGTTCATGAATATTACAAACCTTACACCATAAACTAGAGCTGGGAGAAACTCGTCATCTGAATAAGCGCCAGAAGCTCGAAGAAGAAATCGAGAACTCAAGGCCGCCGGGACCTTGGGCCTCCTAACCAAATGACCTTCGCAAAACAAATCAGAAGAGTATCGGAACTCTGATGAGATCAATGGGGAGATAATGAAGATATACTCTGAAAGCTACTGAGCTCGCTGCGTCGTCGTGGCAAGGAGAAGCTGATTGCAGCCAACGCGGATCCATCCTTGCTCGACTCTTCAGATGACGAAAATGGCGCCTGAAGCTGATGCTCTTATTTTTCCTTGGTTTTATTAAAGAATATTTGTGAAGTTTTCTGTTATTTTTCTTTCATTAATTTATAGGACTTGTAAAAATTATCTAATATTGTAAATAGATTAAATATCAATGAAAAAGTGGTTTCATCCCTTATGACTTTGGTGCATCTATTTTACGCTTGATACTCCAATATTAATTCAACTAGAAAGATGCACAAACTCTTTCATGGACTGAATTCGAACCGTTAATTAACAACTAAACATGTTATATAACAGGTAAGATGAAGTTAAAGAATGAGGCATTCCGAACTCGACACTTAGAAAAATTTTAGGTAATAAAGTAAAGGGATACTTATTAGTTACCGAAGTGTGAGACAGATCTGCTTCATTAGGAATTTGTTTACCCCGAAAGGCCTAACAAAACCAAGAGATGACGTTTGCCTACCGCGAAGGGCCTGACAAAGTCTAAAGGACAACGCTTGCCTACCACGAAGGGCCTGACAAGGTCTGAAGGATGACACTTGCCTACCCCGAAGGGCCTGACAAGGTCTAAGTGTCGACAATTGCCTACCACGCAGGGCCTGACAACGTCTTAAGGATGACACTTGCCTACCTCGAAGGGCCTGACAAGGTCTAAAGGATGACACTTGCCTACCCTGAAGGGCCTGACAAGGTCTAAGTGTCGACAATTGCCTACCACGCAGGGCCTGACAACGTCTTAAGGATGACACTTGCCTACCACGAAGGGCCTGACAAGGTCTAAGTGTCGACAATTGCCTACCACGCAGGGCCTGACAACGTCTTAAGGATGACACTTGCCTACCTCGAAGGGCCTGACAAGGTCTAAAGGATGACACTTGCCTACCCCGAAGGGCCTGACAAGGTCTAAGTGTCGACAATTGCCTACCACGCAGGGCCTGACAACGTCTTAAGGATGGCGTTTGCTACCACGGCTGCCCGACAAACCCATAAGGTCCACCTGCCATTAAGGCTACCATCGAATGGTCAGCGAGTCCCCCCGAACCTCCTTACACCACTAAACTGATCAGCAACGAAGACAAGATTTGTTTGAAAAAAAAGGGGACTTTTATTGATGATGACATAAATATTTACAAATTCCAATGTACTGACATCATTTTTACTGAAAGTACTTCCTAAGCTTTGCCAAATATGCAAGTATTTTTAATTACTGACCCGTCTAATGCCTTCAACCGATAAGTCCCCGCCCGGCGACTTCAAAGGATTTCATACGGTCCTTCCCATTTGGCATCGCCTTTCCCAGATTCTCGAGGTGTAGATGCCTCGGCTTCTCCGAGGACAAAATCTCCTACTTGAACTCCGCGAAACTTTACCCCTTTGTTATAATGTTTGGCCACTCTTCGCCGATAGTCGCCAATTTGATTAAAAGGTGTTTCTCGACTTCCTCAAGCAAATCAAGATTGGCCTTAAGCTCTTCCTCATCAGAGATCTCTTTGAATTGACTAACTCAAGACTTGGAGATCCAATTTCAAGCGGGACTAAGGCATCGCATTACCATAGGCCAATCTGAAAGGTGAATCCCGTTGTAGTCCTCGGAGTAGTTCGGTAAAACCCATAACACGCTAAGTAGCTCTTCCGCCATCTCGCCTCGCCGCCCAATCTGCGCTTGATCCCATTCGGCGCTGCTTCATTGGTCACTTCAACTTGTCCGTTTGACTGAGGATGAGCTACTGAAGTCTTTCTGTGGTGGATCCCCAGTTCTTTTAGAAATGTTTCAAATTTCGATCCCACAAACTGACGTCCGTTGTCCAATATTACCACCTTAGGAATTCCGAAACGAAATACTACTGATTCTTTCAAAAATTTCAAGCATTCCAGTTCCGTTATTAATCTAAGTGGCTTTGCTTCTACCCATTTGGTTATATAGTCGATGGCAACTATAACAAAACTGACTTGACCTTTTGCTTTCGGTAGCGAACCCAATATATCAACCCCCCAGATAGCGAAGGGTATAGAAGATAAGATCGAGTATAGCTCTTCTGGTGGCTGATGTGGGATCGGACTGTTGAGTTGACACTTCTCGCACTTCTTGACGTATTCATCGCTTCTCAAGATGGTAGGCCAAGAGTACCCTTGATTGAAGTACTTTATAGGCTAATGACTTAGCCGCCATATGGTCGCCACAGATGCCTTCATGTATTTCTCGGAGAAAGCATATTCGACTTCGGATGGAGTCAAACATTTCAATAGTGGAGACGAAAAGCCCTTCGTAGCAGATCTCCATCAATCGTAACAAAATTAGCACTCTTATACTTAATTTTCTTGGCTAGCATCCGATCCAAGAAGGTAAGACGCCATCTGCCGGATACTCTATATATAAAATCACCAAAGATTGGTTCGGTCGATGCACATCACCGATTCATGATAAACACTCAGATGTTGCAAAATTTCTAAGTAAATCGAACCCATCAAAGACGTTAACATCCGTAGTGGTTAATTTGGAGAGTGCATCAAAGCAATGGAATTGTTATTATGCTCGAACCCACAGAAACTTCGTAGGGATTGGAAATATTGAAGTTGTTCCTTCAATTCGCTAAATATTTGATCATTCTTGGGCCTCGAAGTTTCAGATTCCCGAAAGTTGCTAACGACTAACGAGAATCATTGAAGATGACTATTCTTTGCACTTCAAGACTCTTTTGCCGTCAGAACTCACGTGAGTACCGCCTCATACTCGGCTTTCGTTGTTCGTCGCTTTGAACTGAAATATGATGGTCTCACGCACTCAATCTCTTCGACTCGTCGAATAATCCTCGCTCCACCGACGTCCATGGTAGAAGACCCATCTCGCATACAACGCCCACGAAATCGCCTCATTGAAGAATCGCAATCGCTTATCGGATCCTTCACCGCCACAACTTCATCGACTTCGAAAAACGAGCATTCAACTACAAAATCAGCCAAGTCTTGCCCTTTGATGGCTGTTCGGGGATGATATTCAATGAAAAATTGGGACAACTCCATCGTCCATGTTGCTAATCTCCCCGATACCTCAGGTTTGCCCATAATCTTCTTTAAAGGCTGATCTGTGTATACTATTACCAATCTACCCTGGAAGTATTGCCTAAGCTTTCGACTAGCAGTTATTAAAGCAAAAGCAAACTTTTCGATGTTTGGGTACCTTATTTCAGCATCCCGAAGGACATGGCTTACATAATAAACCGGTGCTGCTTACCCCCAACTTTACGCAACAAAACTGCTCCTACCGCCTTCGAACTAGCTGCTAAGTATAAATATAGGGGCTCAGTAGGAGCGGTCTTCACCAACAAAGGCGCCGAAGATAAGTAAGACTTGATGTTACGAAAGGCGTCCTCACACCAAGTCCATTGGAACGCTTTTGCATTCTTCTACCCTTTCAACGTATCAAAGAACGGCAAACATCTTTTCCGACTTGGACATGAACCTCCTTAAAGTCAGAATCCTTCCAATGATGTTGAACATCTTTAAATGACTGAGGAGTCTTCATGTTCAGGATCGCTTGAATCTTCTCTGGATTGGCCTCAATTCCTCTCTGACTGACAAGATAACCAAGAAATTTGCCAGCCCCTAGATTGAAGGTGCACTTAGTGGGGTTCAATCTCAAATTATGATGACGAATTGTCTGAAAGCATTCTTCTAAATCATCCAGATGTTTATGCACCAACATGCTTTTGACAATCATGTCGTCCACGTACACCTCCACATTCCTGCCCAGCTGATATCTGAAAACATGGTTCATCATCCTCTGGTATGTGGCTCCGGCATTGATGAGGCCGAAAGTCATTTTCTTATAGGCATATACCGAACGATGCGTAATGAACGCTGTGACGCCCCCAAAATTAGGTATACGTCACCCATCTTGGGTCGCCACTTACATGGTACATAAATTCAAATACAAACTTAATTATACATCCGTAGTGTAACATACAACAATACATAAACCGAGAGTTCTAATAGAATATTGTCATTTAGACAATATCCATACTCAAGGAGTCCTCATTACATTTATTGTCACACTATTTAATGTAATAGTGAGGACTACTAATGCTATCTTCTTGACCATCACTCTTTTCCCCGACTCGTCCCGACTATATTCTCATTTCACGAAGAGAAACGGTGAAAGAAAGGGTGAGCTCAACTAGCCCAAAGAAGAAATATTATAACTAAGATAATGCGAGAATAAATTATCAATAGTCTTCAACAATGTTAAACCGATAAAATACAATAGACAACCAGTTTAAATCGCAATGAATATCTGATCCATTAAAAGAGTCAAGTAGAAAATAAAGTCTACTATCTTTTAGGTTTTAAAAGGTTTTCATCAATTTTTATCACTAAGACTCAGTTTAATGAATAAACCACAATATCTAATCATCCTCTGCATTTCATGGTCAAGGATTTTCATCAAATTATCAATGGTCACGACTATACCGAATCACCCCTCGGTCATAATCATACCAAAAACTATCCATCGTTTGCATTACAAAAATAATTGAGGACTTTTTGTCACATCATTTATATCAAGCCATGATTATACCGAATGATCCTCGGTCATAATCATACTAAGTTCATCTATGCACGTAAGCCAAAAGATAACATAATATAACATGAGGATGATGACAATGACATAATAATTCAATAAAACAAGTTCACGAATTAATTTATTCGTGAACTAATAACGTCCAAATTGTCAACATAATACCGCTTTGTAGAGTAAAATTCAAGAATGCTCGTAAAAATATTTTAATTAAAAATCTTGGATGAAGCCTTGAAATATCAAGGATATTCCACTAAATTCATGGAGTATAAGTCAAAAATTTAAACCAACCGAGTATAATAAATAATGAAATAACAAAAGAAATCACCATGCATGCGGTACTGAGCATGATAAAGTTATTCCAACAGAATAATAAAAAAACGGAACCGAGGTCCTGTAAAAAACACCGGCAAGGATATTCCAATGAATAATAATAAAGATGTAATCCGTGTCCTGTAAAACACACAAACAGATATATTCCAATAGAATAATAAAGACGTATAATAAAGATTTAACCAGTCCCACAGAAAAGCACGTATGCAGATGTTCCAACTAATAATAAAATAATAGAAGAATGTCACCAAGTATAGGGATTCCGCGTATACAAGTTATTACAACATAATAAATAAGAATGGAATAATATAAGGATTTCACCAAGTATAGGGTATTCCGCATATACAAATTCATGTATAGGGTATAGCCACTTTTACAAAGTTATTCCAATAGAATAATAAGCAATGGAATAACAACAGTTCTCTTCATGAATAAGAAAGAATAACACCCCTTACGACGAGTACAACAAATAATATTCCTACCTTAGAAGAATTTGAATATTGGAAAGTGAAGTAGCAAAATACTTTTCTTCTTTCTCTATAGTTTCTCTCTGTAGAGTTCAAATAATGAATTCGTAAGAAATAATGAAGGAATGAGCTTTCATTTATAGAAAAAGCTGAGGTGGCTCTTGGTCTTAACGAAGAAGGTCAAAATGACTCTTGGTAATATTGAAGAGACAACTACTATTCATGAAGGGGTAATTAACCTTTGGAACAATCAAGAGGCGCTTAACTCTTGGTAATATCAAAGGCAACTACTATTTGTGAAGGGTAATTACTATCGATGAAGGTAATTACAATTGAAGAAGGTAATTACTATTGACGAAGGTAAATACTATTGATGAAGGTAATTACTATTCACAAAGGTAATTACTATTCACAAAGGTAATTACTATTGACGGTAAATACTATTGACGAAGGTAATTACTATTCACAAAGGTAATTACTATTCACAAAGGTAATTAATATCGACGAAGGACTCTTAGATGATGACATATGGGCCCCCCATAAAATAATCAAACTTACCACAAACGCCTCATACTGCACTCTTTATATACATCAAGGATTGAATAAATATTACCACAAATCATTTTATTGTTAATCAACACATATTTAATCTTTCAACAATTATTAATCATTTATAACTTGTTGTCTCAATTAATAATTTAATACTATAACATATTATACAGATGATACTGTGACAACTACTATTTGTGAAGGGGTAATTACTATTGACGAAGGTAATTACTATTGACGAAGGTAAATACAATTGACGAAGGTAATTACTATTCATAAAGGTAATTATTATTCACAAAGGTAATTACTATTGACGAAGGTAAATACTATTGAAGAAGGTAATTACTATTGACGAAGGTAAATACTATTGACGAAGGTAATTACTATTCACAAAGGTAATTACTATTCACAAAGGTAATTACTATTGACGAAGGTAAATACTATTGAAGAAGGTAATTACTATTGACGAAGAGACTCTTAGATGATGACATATGGGCCCCCCATAAAATAATCAAACTTACCACAAACGTCTCATAATGACTCTTATATACATCAAGGATTGAATAAATATTACCACAAATTATTTTATTTTAATCAACACATTTTTAATCTTTCAACAATTATTAATCATTTATAACTTGTCGCTCAATTAATAATATAACATATTATACGATGATACTCTTATGATAATCAATCAATAATATAAGAGATATGATGCAAAGAATTATCAGAAGTAATAATTGAGTATAGCTAAGTAAGTGACTTCTCACGTAAGCATCAATAATCAATACCGTGTGCTACTTATGCAACCACGCCAGACATCGTATTTTTACCACCGGGTAGTTCAACGCTTTTAACAGTAACACCTCCGTAGTTATTTTTATAGAAAAATAATTTTGTCGCTTTCTAACTACGACAATACTTCCGCCAGTGGGGTCCACTTAATGATTGAGTCGTCGTATGAATATTCCCCAAACAAAAAGAATATTCCCCACCAAACGAATATTTTATAACAACTTGCTTTACTTTGCAAAATTTATAAATATTACCCACAACTATAACATTATATCAAATTTATTCCATAATATTCAAAATAATATTTATAGAAAATTCATCTTTATTTATAAAAGTCGGGGTCTTACAACCTCCCTTCTTATGAAATTTTGACCTCGAAATTAGGTACGACACGGTATGATAAAGAGGTGAGGATACCTTGAATACCTTTATCGTTAAAAATATTAAATTCATCTTCTAATCCGGCCAAAGATATTCATTAACAATTCATCTTTGCACTACAGCCAAAGATATACAATCAGAAAACCAATAATGTCGAGACGCAGCCTTTAATAAGATCACGACCACGAATTATCCATGCACTCATCGGCAAGGATATTCGTGTTTTCAATTACTACCATGATTATACCGAATAATCCTTGGTCATAATCATACCAAGTCTATCAATGCACTACTACCAAAGATGACTTTTACCACATCCATGAATTAATATTTCATCAATTTGAGACTCATACTTCAATAATTAATCCATATCATCGAATCATCCCCGCACTACGTGCCAAGGATATTCATTAGTATCACGACCACAAATTATCCATGCACTACTACCAAAGATAATCGTATTCATTAAGATCACGACCACAAATTATCCATGACGACTACTACCAAAGATAATGTGTATTCATTAGTATCACGACCACAAATTATCCATGCATTACTGAACAAAGATAATCATGTTTTCAATTACTACATTATACCGAACAATCCTCAAGTCATAATCATACCAAGTCCATCTATTCACATAAGCCACGTGGATGACTTTCAACACAATATAAGCATGAGGATAATGATATAAAGAATCAATCAAATGAGATAAAGGATAAATATTAAACATTTATAATATAATTTATCCAGATTCAAGAATATCCCCATGTTATCAATCACTTAATAATCTCATAATCTAATATCATTAATATTATAACAATATTTTAATCACTTCTTAAATTTATAAATAATTTATCTCAATTGTTTACGCTTTTACCATATAATGCATTTAATCATTCAAAAATGCCATACTCATAAGATATCATCATCAATTATCAAATTCCTCATCAAAAAAATATGATATATATCTATATAGGATTCTCTAGCCATAAAATCCTATTTTCAACTTTGTTACTTCACATAACATATATTAACTCATATGTTCGTAATTAAACTATTTTCATGAAAAATACCAAATCAGTCCCAAAAATATTTCTTTTCTGGGATTTAGCATAATATAGTCCCATGATGAAAATATATTTTTCTTGAATTTTAAAATTCATTTACTATTTTTCAAAATCAATTTCTAATTAATTCCTTAAGAAATTAGCTACCTCAAGTTTAACTCCAAAATTCCCAAATCTTGGCAGGACCTTACACATGTTAATGTGAGCCTCAGCTTTAAATTTCATGGTCATCGAGTTATAGAACTCCAAGTTATAGCATTTTTCATCAAAAAACCTAAATATTGAAATGGTCATAACTTGTTCATTTTAAGTCGAATGAGCTCATTTTTTTGGACAGGAGGTACTTTATAACATATATTTTATGTCCCAAAAGGCCAGAATTTTTCACATAAATTTAGTGGCCAAACAGCCCCTTAAAAGTTTCTGGGCAAGTAGCATTTTTTGTAATTTGCAGCTTTGGACTCTTTGCTAAATTCAAATTCCACAAAATCTACAAGACCTTTTCCAAAGATTCCACTTGGATAAGCTACAAAACTCATAGATCTAACTCTAGGACTTGACCACACTCAAAAATTCAAAATATAATAGGAGATATGGTCAATTGAATTTCATGTTACGCTTTTACCAAAATCTGATTTTTCAACCCTTTGTGATTTCTAAGAAACTTTCATGTTTTCACATAATAACCACATAACTCATCATAACACTTACTAATACTTCATATACCCATTATTTTCATTAGTCCAATGCTTTTATTATGACTTTCATCATAATCCTCGTGAAATGATCCCTTTTAGTAGAAGAAATATTCGAGGGTTTAAGAAATGGGTTTTTGACTTTGGTCAATACAAAATTTGATTTCACGCTCTAGGGTAGGCTAGAAATCTTCAAGAATACGTCAAGAAATTTATTAATGATAGAAATATCATTCAAAATCTGCTACTCTTATCCAAGACTTGGATAAGACGTTACATCGATACCAAACCGCGACTTCTATCATTTAACCTAAATAAAACCTCACAATGATACCTATCAACTTGTCATCGTCATTCACGACGTCACGCCACGTAAAGTCCGGGTTTTGCATTTCACACACAAGAAGTCAACAACGAAAGGATCGGGGCTCTTTACTTATGGCTTGATATAACAAAGTTGATTAACTTTAGGGTTTGGTTACTTTGAATTCAGATAACAGTTGGTTAGGAATATGAAAACTAACAACCTTACAAAAAGAATAATAAGTAGTTAATCAATCGCTTTCAAAAATTACCTCAAAGGCAAGTATTTTCAAAGAGATAAGATCGTGAAAGTGTTTATTTGAAACAACAAGATTAATAAACAATGGAGGTAACGAAGGTTTCTCCCAACGAAGTTTCAATAGATAAATCAAAGTCTAATTTTTCCGTGAGTCAAATTTAAACATTGAACACAACTAGGTAGAATAAAAGAGTGGGTAGAACTTGTATTGAATAAAGTATAGACTTCGCAATAATTTATAATTAATTTACCTGTAATAACTTCTTCGTTACGGTTTTCGACAAACGCCTCGCTTAAATTACCGAGTTCGACTTTTTACTATAGGTACATTCCACCCTTAAGTGCTTCTTCACATTCCCCGATCCATGATTTGAATCATTATTCTCCGATCCATATCGAATTCGGGTTGACCGCTATGCACGGTGGTAATTCAATTCGATGTTAAATTCTCCCAATTCTTCCAAAAAAGCAAAGTCCATTTCATCTATTTCGCTTTATTGATCTGGACATCTTTTTCTACACTATCAACGCGTTGTGCGCACTTTTACCCATGCATCGCCTATTCTCCTTCGCTCAGCTTGTTTCTTCTTTCACCGATCTTTGATTTTAAATTCTCGATTCCAACTTTAATATCTTACACCTCGCCAAAGCGTGATTTTGTTCGAGCATCACATATCGGGTAACCCAATTTTGAATTGTCAGATCCCTTTGTTCCACGACCAGGCTTGCGCTCTTCAACCTTGTTCTTCTAGCTCACGAACACGATTTTGTAATTCTAAGTTTTGATCATAAATTTCTTCTAACCAATTCTCCTCGGGTTCCTCTTCTTCCTCTTCTTCTCACTCACTCTCACCGCTACCTCTCAGTGACTAGCTCAAAAAACAATTAGTTCTTCATTCACTACGTGGATATCTCTAATTTGTTCCTCTACCGACAATCGCATTAACCCGATTAGTGATTAAAGGTGTCACAACGGTCATTTCACTCCATTGTGAATATTTTCATCATTGCCATTTCCAAACACCGCCACAACACAAGGGTTAATTAATATATCAAATATTATCCCTATACTCCCGATCACCAATTAAATAACAAATAAACTTAGGTAGGTCATACTAGCGAAGGAATTCCCCTACTCCCCTCCTAGTTCTTATCTCGCATCTTAGCTAGGGATCATATCCCTAAGCTCTAATACCAACCGCGACCCCCAAAAATTAGGTATACGCCACCCATCTCGGGTCGCCACTTATACGGTACATAAATTCAAATACAAACTTATTTATACATCCGTCAGTGTAACATACGACAATACATAAACCGAGAGTTCTAATAGAATATTGTCATTTAGACAATATCCATACTCAAGGAGTCCTCATTACATTTATTGTCACACTTATTTAACGTAATAGTGAGGACTACTAATGCTATCTTCGGACCATCACTCTTTTCCCCGACTCGTCCCAAATATATTCTCATTTCCCAAGAGAATAAAGGAAAGAAAGGGTGAGCTCAACTAGCCCAAGAAGAAATATTATAACTAAGATAATGCGTAATAAATTATCAATAGTCTTCAACAATGTTAAACCGATAAAATACAATAGACAACCAGCTTTAATCACAATGAATATGTAATCCATTAAAAGAGTCAAGTAGAAAATAAAGTCTACTATCTTTTAGGTTTTAAAAGGTTTTCATCAATTTTATCACTAAGACTCAGCTTTAATGAATAAACCACAATATCTAATCATCCTCGTACTACTGGCCAAGGATTTTCATCAAATTATCAATGGTCATGACTATATACCAATCACCCCTTGGTCATAATCATACCAAAAAACTATCCATCATCGCATTACATGAACCAATCGAGGACTTTTGTCACATCATTTATATCAAGCCATGATTATACCGAATGATCCCCGGTCATAATCATACTAAGTTCATCTATGCACGTAAGCCAAAGATAACATAATATAACATAACGAGGATGATGACAATGACATAATAATTCAATAAAACAAGTTCACGAATTAATTTATTCAGAACTAATAACGCTCAAATTGTCAACACGATATCGCTTTGTAGAGTAAAATTCAAGAATGCTCGTAAAAATATTTTCATTAAAAATATTTGGATGAAGCGCAAATATCAAGGATATTCCACTAAATTCATGGAGTATAAAGTCAAAATTTTAACCAACCGAGTATAATAAATAATGAAATAACAAAAGAAATCACCACGCATGCGATGATTGCGTGATGCGAGGTTATTCCAATGTAATAATAAATACAGAATAATAAAATTTGGAACCAATTCCTGTAAAACACACATGCATGTGATATTCCAATGAATAATAAAGATGTAATAATAAAGATTTTAACCGGTCCTGTAAAACACATGCATGTGGATATTCCAATAGAATAATAAAGATGTAATAATAAAAGATTTGAACCAGTCAGTCCCAAAAACAGTAGCATGATGGATGTTCCAAATCTAATAATAAAATAATAGAAGAATGTCACCAAGTATAGGGATTTCGTGATATACAAAGTTATTCCAATGTAATAAATAAGAATGGAATAATATAAAGGATTTCACCAAGTATAGGGTATTCCGCATATACAAGTCATGTATAGGGTATGCCACTTTTTACAAAAGTTATTCCAATAATAATAAGTAATGGAATAACAAAAGCAGTTTCTTCATGAATAAGAAAAAATAACACCCCTTACGAGTACAACAAATAATATTTCCTACCTTAGAAGAAATTTAATATCGAAAAGTGAAGTAGCAAAATACTTTTTTCTTCTTTCTCTATAGTTTCTCTCTAGTTTCAATTGAATTCGTAAGAAATAATGAAGGAACGAGCTTTCTATTTATAGAAAAAACGAGGGTGGCTTCTTGGTCTTAACGGGTGGTCAAAACGACTTTGGTAATATCAAAAGACAACTACTATTCATGAAGGGTAATTAACCTTTGAACATCAAGGCGGCAGCTTAACTCTTGGTAATATCAAGGGACAACTACTATTTACGAAAGGGGTAATTACTATCGACTTTAAGGTAATTACTATCGACGAAAAGGTAAATACTATCAAGAAGGTAATTACTATCGATTTAAGGTAAATACTTATTGAAGAAGGTAATTACTTATTCACAAAGGTAATTACTATTCACAAAGGTAATTACAATTGATTTAAGGTAAATACTATTGAAGAAGGTAATTACTATCGACGAAGAGACTCTTAGATGATGACATACGGGCCCCCCATAAAATAATCAAACTTACCACAAACGCTCTCATAATGCACTTTTATATATATCAAGGATTGAATAAATATTACCACAAATCATTTTATTTTTAATCAACACATTTTTAATTTTCAACAATTATTAATCATTTATAACTTTGTCTCAATTAATAATATAACATATTATACGTATGATACTGACAATAATCAATCAATAATATAAGAGATATGATGCAAAGAATTATCGTAATAATAATTGAGTATAAATGCTAAGTGACTTCTCACGTAAGCATCAATAATCAATACCGCAGCGCTACTTATACAACCACGCCAGACATCGTACTTTTACCACCGGTAGTTCAACAGCTTTAATTGAACACCTCCGGCCGTTATTTTATAGAAAAATAATTTTGTCGCTTTCTAACTACGATAATACTTCCGCTGTGGGGTCCACTAATGATCGAGCCATCGTCATTTAATATTCCCCGATAAAAAGAATATTCCCCACCAAACTAATATTTTATAACAACTTCGCTTACTTTGCAAAATATATAAATATTACCCACAACTATAACATTATATCAAATTTATTCCATAATATTCAAAAATAATATTTATAGAAAATTCATCTTTATTTATAAAAGTCAGGTCTTACAAACGCTGTCCTTCTAGTATATCCTCTTTACACATAGAAATTTGATGATATCCGAGAATGCGTCCATGAAACTTAACAAAGCATACCCTCA